>OY757012.1:185960403-186560403 GCA_963580285.1 Lucinisca nassula
TTAACCCATTGTATGTTAGTAGACTCTTTCATTGCTATATGTTGGACAACTCCATTTGTCATATAAGGGGTGGTAGGCCTATTTGTTCATTTTTATTCAATTTTTGATTGAAAATTCTGTTAGCAAATAGGGCAGGCCCTGATCAGAATCTGTTGCGTCTGATCTGGGCCTGCACTGTTTGCCAAGGTACCTCTTTAGGGGTTTTCTGTCTGCAGTGGGTTAAATTACTAATGATTTTTGATTTGCAAAACTGAGTCTATACACAGTGAAATATACAAATGATGTCTGATTAATAACATGGTCTGAAATCTGTGCCCATCACTACAGAAAAAAATGTTCTGGATATCTGAAATCTGTGCTCATCACTGTAGAGTGGGCCAAGCTTCCAGAGATTATTCATGTTGGCATGAAAGGGTTTAATCAGACTGCACTGATGCGCAGGGCTAGGTTTCATTGAAGTCACCGAATGACAGCTTGTTTGTGTTAATGTACAGCAGTCAAGTATTGTTGGTAAATCTATTACACATGAGGCAGTACATGACAAAATCTACAATAACCCAGTGAAGACAGATCAGCTGTAGCAAATGCATTAACTATACTCTCAGGGCTGTCCCAATGGAGATAAACTATAACACATGGTGTAGGCTTATAAGGTGCTTTTTTTCATCCGAAAAGTACAGTATTTTTCTTATTTTTATGCATGAAAACATTTGTTGCCGGAACTCATTAGAAGCTCCTCACCAGGGTGCTTTAATGAGTACCCACAACATAAGTTTTCGTGCAAAAATAAAAAAAAAACAGAATGTGGAAACATCTGGGGCTTTGCTGAGTCTTTGGTTGTAGCACATGTCTTAATTTGGTGTTTATCATGCACTGCCTCATAACACTGGCTCATTCGAGCAATTTCAATTTTGAATATAATAACCCATTGTATGCTTGTAGACTCTTCCATTGCTGTATGTTGGACAAGTCCATTTGTCGTTTAAGGGGTGTCGGGCCTATTTTTTCGTTTTTATACTATTTTTGACGGAAAATACTGTTAGCAAATAGTGCAGGCTCTGATCAGATGCTGCCTACACTTGTTTGCCAAGGTCTCCCTTTAGGGGTTTCTCGCCTACAATGGGATAATGGTAATATGTCTGTTGAGACTTGGGTATCAGTACACTTTCATGTGAAGTGGATTTTTTTAAACTGTTTATTGTGTTGGTGTAATCCATATATTTTCAAGTTTCTTCAAGTCACAAGCCTAAAAGTTTATTTCCCTTTACAGTTTTGGTCCTCATTGATGACCCAAAAATGTCAAGGGAAATAAAAGTTCGGGGTTTTGACTTGATGAAATTTGAAAATACTTTTGTTGGTACATGATAATACATAACCACTGAAGGCCATTGATGGTATATGTAAATAGCTTCCTGTCCACTGAATAGAGGCCATTATAGAAAGAACACTTTGAATATTACAGAATGTCAAGACTGGCACTGTTTCAACATATTATATTGCTTATTATAATTAGAAGCAAGTAAATCAAGTCACAGATTCTAGCAAGATGAGTTACAGCCTTTCCCAACGACAAGGGCATATATTTATGTATAGAAATTAATTCTGTCTGTGTAAGTATATGGGCTGATTTTTAGGATAATGCCATGGTAGCTCAGTTGGAAGTACATCTGACTGGTCATCAGGAGGTAGGGAGTTCAGAACCTGCCAGATCGGCAACACTCATTCCTGGAGGTTGCCAAGGAAATCTTTTCTACATTCATTCTCTCCCTTCTGCTGATTCAAAAAGAGCAGTTGACATTTTCTGGCATAAGAATATGCACTGTACAGTAAAACCTGTCTCTATTAAGCAAGCAACCTGTCTTAAGCAAGCAGGCAGTCACTTCCTCAAAAAGGCAAATTTGTTAAATTTCCCCTGTATTAAGCAACCACATGTCATTAGGAAGCACATTTTTGTTATCCCTTAGACACTTGCTTAATACAGGTTGGACTGTACTTCCACATAGACCTGCCAAGGAAAAGTGGGGTTAGGATAGACTGACCTGCTTGGCATGAACTAATTGGTGTTGAGTGGGCTGTTAAACTGATAGAAAAAATCATACATGTAGCTACAAATTGTTTTTCCCACAGATTTCCCAGCAGTGTATGCGGGAAGTGAAGAGAGCAGCGATACAATCACAGAAGACCATGAAGGATACACCGTCCCGGGCCCGCAGGTTAACCAGAGAGATGTTGGTGTACTGGAAACGTTTTGAAAAAGTTGAGAAGGAACACAGAAAGAGGGTAGAGAAAGAGGCTATAGAGAAACGTAAACTTGATCTTGAGCTTAGTGAGGTAGGTTTCCTTACCTTCAACTTGGGCTTGAGGTTATAGAATGTTTTCCATGCTCATCACACTTGAGTATGAAATTTGTCCTGCTCAACCCATTTTAAAAATGCCAACAAATTTTGTGTGTGACTTCAGTGTAATACAGACAATGTTGATCATGTGTGTTACTTTGGCCTTTTCTTGGCCCTGAGTGTGTTGGGGAGTGTGTGTTACTTTGGCCTATTCTTGGCCCTGAGTGTGTTGGGTAGTAAGTAGCACTGAACTTTGAACTGTTAACCTATTTTAAACTGAATGGAATATGCCACCTTATATATAGCAGCAGTCTTCAGAAGCCATCTGATCTGGATCTTCACTGTTTGCAAAGGTAGCAGTTCAGAAGGACAAAGGTTAACATTGTGACTGCTGACAAAATGTTAAGGCAAAGATACTTCGAACACCTGTGAACAGTTGGTCATTGTTGGTAATGACTAGTAGGTCATCAAGCTTGGCCATTGTAATCATGTTGTTTACAATACTATTGTGTCATATTCTTTGCAGGCAAGACGACAGCAGAGGAAACTAAATTTCCTAATCACCCAGACTGAGTTATATGCCCACTTCATGGCTCGTAAGATCACAGGAGAGACAGAGTCAACAAAAGACAGGATTTTAAGGCAGTTGGACGAGGCTGACAGAGAGAAAGCTGTGCGAGACAGGACAACTGGTGTCCAGCTCGTAGATACAGTGGAAGATAACTATGGTGAGTGCTGATTCAGGTAAAATATGTTTTTTGACTGGTAACTAGGATGTTGCAGGTTCAGTACCCGCTAGGTCTTTATACTTGTCAATACAGTTGAATGGAATAACTATACCTGTCTTGAAGAAACCATGTTATTCTCGATATTTGAAGAAAGTTGTCCAAAAAATAACAGATATTTCCATGTTAATCGATAATATCTTTTTCTGTCATTATAATCAAGGCACATAGACACATTTTATCTCAGAAATTATTTCTCCATGTGAAAAGACCTTGAGGGAAAAAAATGCACTTTAGGGGATGCAACTCTGTCAGAAGTACAGTAAAATTCCGCTATTACGACCACCTAAAATTAAGACTAACTCTGCTTTAAAAACCTTATTTAGATGGGTGCAGTTATTCTTTCTTCGAATTTCCTGCACAAAATGTCCTCTGGTCAGGGTCCACCTTTGGAACTGTTCAAAAGTGGTCTTTGAAGACCACTTTTGAACAGTCCCAAAGGTGGTCTTAATATAGGAATTTTACTGTATCTTTTATTTGTATCACATTTTGTGGTCTACTTCTTTTCTCTTTGGATCAATTGTATATCAATCAACCCTATATGAACCCGAGTTAATATGCTGATGTCTACATTAGTATCACTGACAGTGCCATGAAAATATTCTTTTTCATGTGATGTCAGTGTTTTGTGAAAAAGGTTGGTTGTATGTGAAATCTGGAATGGGCTTGTGTACTGGGACAATAGCAAACAGTGTAGACCCAGATCAGATGCTGCACAACATTGAGTCTGATCATTGTCTACATTGCTTGCTTAAAATACCGGAAATTAAGGGTTGAAGGACATATAACAGCCTCAGCTCAGGACTATTTTCCCAGCCTACAGCCAGAGACAGACAACCCACTAGTGTCTGCAGTGTTAGACTGTTTTCAAGAATTCAAATAGAAGAATGGAAACAGGATGTCACAAAAAAATTTCTGTTATGTAAACATCACTTTCCATTTGAATGTGTTGTTCAGGTTCATGTGAAGCTTAACCTCTGTGTGATATTTCCACAGATCCAGAAGCAGCCAAACAGCTGGCCCTGAAGAATGCCAAAGATGCCTACCACACACACCGAGCTAAGGTCAGTAGAAGCACCTTTTCATCAACGTACAACCATATAATATATAGAAAAACACAAACCTTTGGCAAATATTGCAGGCCTTGATTAATTCTGATGAGCACACACAACATAATTAAGGTTGAAAAGATATCCCTACCTTATTCCCATAATGTCACCTGTGATGGCTGTATGATTAACCCATTGGAGGCAGGAAATCTTTACAAACAGTGCAGGCCCAGATCAGACACTGCAGAACATGGCATCTGCTCAGGGCCTGCACTATTTGCTAACAGAAATTTTCGGTCAAAAATAGACTAAAAATGAAAAAATAGTGGACTTGCCCAATATATAGCAATGGAAGAGTCCACAAGTATACAATGGGTGGCTCAAACTAACATTTCAAAATAGATTTTCATTGTCCCAAAGATTTTTGAGCCATTCAAGTTTGACTCTAGATTAGTATGTTTGTGATTGAATCAATTGTGAATTCTCAACCCTCATTAACCCATTCAGTACCAGAAACCCCAAAACGGGTACCCTGTCAAACAGTGCAGGCCCAGATCAGATGCCACAGAACGCGGCATCTGATCAGGGCCTACACTTTTTGCAAAATGTTTAGCCATTTTCAAAATAAATTTTGAAGAAAACACAACCTGACACCCCTAAATTTTGAAATGGACTCCTGCTATATATAAGGAAGATTCCATTTGGTACAAAAAAGGTTAAACATTTTCCCTCACTAAGCTGAATATTTCATTATACTACAGTCTTCCCCAATTTTCAGCCATTTGTGTTGCACAATTTCAATTTTTACTATGTATTCAGAAGCAGAAAATAGCATAGATCCTGATCAGCTGGATCTATACTGAAAAAAAAAAAAGATATATCCACAATAAACATACGGGGTCTGTTACAAAATTAATGTCTGTGTAGTTTTAGCATACCAGTTATGCACTGTGTGCTCAAAACCACCTTGTATCGATAAGAGTGAGCACTTCATAGAGTAACATATGTATAAGTGTTCCTTACAACTCCACTGACCTTTGTACAGTGTACATTTCCTTATAGTGTATTCAATACACTTTACACACAAAGACAGGGAAAAGAGCTAACAACATGCTTGAAATTAAGGCCTATAAAAAGGTAGGTCGCAACTCTGTATAAAACCTTTAGACTTTGAAGCATTTGCACGTTCAATATCTATTGGAGAGCCAAATGTCCAACAGGGCAATTTGCAGGTGGGTAGCTAACATTGAAAAATTCCACAATAGCCTACAAAAAGATGCCCGATTCACAGTGAGGCAATTAGCATGGTTGACGAACTTATCTTCAGCAGGAGCTCATGCGTTTTTAACTCTTTTTGTACCAAATGAAATCTTCCTCCTTATATATAGCAGGGGTTCATTTCAAACTTTTTGGGTGTCATGTGTTTTCATCAAAATTTATTTGGAAAATGACTGAACTTTAAGCAAACAGTGGAGGCCCTGATCAGACGCGCATTCTGCAGCTTCTGATCTGGGCATCCACTGTTTGCCAGGGTACCCGTTTTGGGGTTTCTTGTACTAAATGGGTTTAAGAAGCATTTACAACTTAGGAAAATTTATTGACAGATCAACTAGAGGACCCATATAGACAATGCAAGTAAAAAACTTGGAAGATTGTTCCCAAAATATAGCAAAAAGGCTTTTGCCAATTTAGTCACTGGTGATGAGACATGTGTTGGCAATTTGGAACCACAGCAGAAGTGCTCCAGCCAAATTTGGGCCACAAAACTGCGAGACATCTGATTATTGCCAAACAAATACAAATGGTGAAGAAGGTTTTGTATGTGATTTTCTTCAATAATAAGGGTCCAGTCATGCATATTCTGATGCCAAAAGGCAGAACAGTCACAGCAACGTTCTAAAGAAATGTACCTAAAAATTGAAGAAGTACTATGAAACCCACTGCCCCAAAACAGGACGTAAGCATCTTAGACTCTTGCATGATAATGCTTCCGCCCACAAGACTCACCTTATGACAAGAGTTTTTGAAGTTGGAGAAGGTCACCGTCATACTGCATCCATTTTTGCCAGACTTGGCCTCTGCATCTATTTTCTGTTTCCATAAGTCAAATATCATTTATCTGGAAAAATACAATTGAGAAATGCCCTTGATTCTTTGGTTTATCAGTATCTGATGGGAGTTCCCATTGAATAGTATGAAAACTGTTTCCAAATGTGGATTGACTAGCTAAAAAGGTGTTTTCTGATAGATGTAAAGTATTTTGAAGGGCAGAGCAAGTCAAAAACAATTTTACCATTTGTAGAATTAAAAGTAGGAACAATGAAAATTACATTATTTTTGGAACAGCCCTGATACCTTGAGAATTTACAAATCTACAGAGAAGTTGATCATGAAATGAAGAAATGTAATCTTTTCAGCACTGTTCACCGATACGGTTAGCTACAAGTGTAGCTCCAGATGAGGTAATGGCCTGTAAAAATCAGTCTAAAATCTTCACTGTTCATTTTGACTTATTACAAGAATGGAAGTGTCCAAATTATAAACATTAAGATGCCAATCACGACAATTGTTGTCTGCTTTGTCATCTTCTGAGTTACTTAAAAGTTATTGTTGCAAACAGTGTGGACCCAGATCAGACTGCTCCTCCAGGAGCAGTCTGATCAGGGTCCACACTGTTGCCTGTATGCAAAAATATTTTTTTAAAACGTTGAAGATGCAGCAGACCGTATTAACAGACATTTTGCTATGCACGTTTTCTTTGCATGTTAAGGGTAACTCCTGGAAAATTTCAGAAACTCCGGGGTGAAAGGGTTAAGTGATTTACAGTAGGGAGTATCATAAATGTTTATTTTATTTCAGAAACATGCTTTTGAAGCAGGAAGTGCTAGTAAGTTTCATTTTACTGTTTTCACCTTAAATATTCGGACACCGCAACTACTTTACCATACTTCTTAAATTTGAACAAGTACAATTTACTACCAGATGTGGCGCCTAAAATAGCAGGATAAGTGGCAAACAGTGTAGATCCTGATGAGATGTGGTATTTTTTCGCATCTCGCCTGTGTCTACACTGTTTGTTCAGTCCTCTCTCCAAATAGATAGGGTAAATAGCAAAGTACATGTATAGTACAGTGTTAGATTTGAGGTTTAATGTCCCCGTCAACACTGTAAAGGTCATTTTGGAGATGTTTCTTCCAATTTTGTGGGACTTTTACCCGGCACTGAGATGAAATGACATCTTGAGCCATGTTGCCCAATGAAACCAATAGTGTTTATAAGCATGGACGGACTGACTCACACCGCTTTGCCTGGGCAGTCTTAGATTTTCTAAGTGGTTTACCAGTACTCGTGTATGGTTGGTTCAGCTCTGCCTGGAAGCATCATGCAGCCCATCTATTTCCACAAGTCTATTTTCCCGATGGTACAGTGTGGGAAAACAATTATTTGGTAGCCTTCACATTTGCACAGGCTTATGGAAGGAACATACAGAGCAAAGAGCTTAAACTAATTAGAGACTTTGAAACACAAAATGGTCAGCATTTTCAATTATTAGTTTTAACTATGCCTAGTCCACCTAGTTATGTATTCAAGACATTAATTTGTGCTCTGACAATTTTACAGAGAATGATTTTTGTTATCAGAATAAGAGGACTTCTGTAATCAGAATTAGAGGAATTTTGTAATCAGAATAAGCAGACCTGATCTCTTTTATTGTCATAACAGATTTCTTTGGTTTGAAACATTAGTATCTTTCCCCTTTTTTGTGTGAAGCTTTGGTATATATCAACCAAATTTAAGCATTCCTAGTGAGAAAGTGGTGAATATTGCTATTAAAATACAAGCACACAACTGCTTGATATGGGTTGGGTCGTCAGACTAGTGCGTCAAGATGGAAAGATGTCTGTTCCTGGCAAAAGAATCTGCACTTAGGTACTGTATAAGCTTGCCTAGGAAAAAGTGTTGAGGAAAACTGACTGTCTTGATATGATATCCTCACATAAAAGACATAAGAACCAAAAAAGGCTGTAAATATGTGTAGAAATGGTTACATTGCACCAGATAAGGTGCTTTTTTCTTCCGAAAAGTATTTTTGTTATTTCTGCACGAAAACATGTTGTATAGTTCAAACAAATTGACCCGAGACTGGTGAACTCTATTAACATAATTTCACACCGACTGAATGCATGTATTTATCATCGCTGTCTCCCGCAAATGGTGATATTGTTATTCAATACAAAGAGGTCGGTAAATGGGTCATAATTCATGTGATGCCGAAAATTCATGAGAAATTTGCGTAAGCCGACTTACTAGGCAATAACATTGACAAATTTATTCCATGCATAAAGGTTGGTCTCAGGTCAAATTGTTCGAACTATAGGCACTCATTATACCCCCGGCATACGCAGTATGCCATGGGGGTATTTAGTTTTCGTATTTTCTGTGTGTGTGTGTGTCTGTTAACATTTTCGTGTCCGCTCCATAACTTTTGAACCGCTTGACATATTTTCATGAAACTTCACATAAATGTTAAACACCATGAGACGACGTGCAGAACACATGAACCGTAACTCTTGCTTTTCTACTTTCAGAGTTATTGCCCTTTGTATGTTTTAACTTGCATTTCGTGTCCGCTCCATAACTTTTCAACCGCTTGATATATTTTCATGAAACTTCACATAAATGTTAAACACCATGAGATGACATGCAGAACACATGAACCGTAACTCTTGCTTTTCTACTTTCAGAGTTGTTGCCCTTTGTATGTTTTAACTTGCATTTTCGTGTCCGCTCCATAACTTTTCAACCGCTTGATATATTTTCATGAAACTTCACATAAATGTTAAACACCATGAGACAACGTGCAGAACACATGAACCGTAACTCTTGCTTTCCTACTTTCAGAGTTATTGCCCTTTGAATGTTATAACTTGCATTTTTGTGTCCGCTCCATAACTTTTCAACTGCTTGACTTATTTTCATGAAACTTCACATAAATGTTAAACACCATGAGACGACGTGCAGAACACATGAACCGTAACTCTTGCTTTCCTTCTTTCAGAGTTATTGCCCTTTGAATATTACAAGTTTGACCATACACTTGTGTCCGCTCTGTAACTTTAAAACCTTTTGAGATAATTTCATGAAACTTCAAACAAATGTAAAGCAAGATAATAGGATGGGCAGAACACAAGAACCATAACTCTTGTTTGCATACATTACAAATTATTTCCCTTTGAAGATTGTAAATTATGTGTCTGCCTTCTCCATTACTTTTAAACAGCTTGACATATTTTCATGAAACTCCACACGAATGTTGAACACCATGAGACGACGTGCAGAACACATGAACCATAAGTCTTGCTTTCCTACTTTCAGAGTTATTGCCCTTTGAATCTTGAAAATGGCCATTCTATGTATATGCAAAGAAGCTTTTGACATTGCTATTTTCAGCCGGGGGTATACGTGCCCCACTTGGCACTTTTGTCTAGTTATAAGTGTCGCACTGAGGAGCGTCTAATGAGTACCTACAACATGTTTTTGTGCGGAAATAAGAAAAATACTATTTGATTACCCCCTTTTATCTGTGCTTATGGGATACCAGAGTTAAAGCAGTAAATAATCTGTCTCCAGTTAAAATATGACATTGGCCATGTGCACACAGTGAAGAATGGGTCAGTTTTACATCAGTGTAGTCTGTTCAGACTTTGCACTGCCTTTATGGGTCCAGTTGTGCAAAGCCTTGTTTGCTTAATGAGCTCATTAAGGGTCAAATTGTTAACTATTCTAGCAGGTACAATATCTATAATTCTGGCATTTTTGCTGAAAAAATGTGAATAGGTTTTGCTTATGCAAAAGCTGCTCACATTTTTTTCAGCAAAAATATTATATTTGCCATATTAAATGATCAAAGTTTTTTAAAATGATTTGTTAACTAACATCTTTAGTTTTGAACAAAAGGCCTGTTGACCAAAAAACTTCTTCAATGCTCATGACGGAAAGCTGTATTCTGAGTGTATAGATACATAGACTAAGTTTCATGCTGCACTCATCCAAAAACACATTTTCTATTGTCATTGCTCTGATTTGTTGAACCATATATTGTGTGAGTTGAACTGGGGCCAGTCATTTAAAGCATCGTTAGCTTAATGGGCTTGTTAGTGGCCAAAATATTAACCATCGTAGCAAGTACAGTATCTAACATTCCTTATTTTTGCTGAAAATCTCTAAATAGCTTTTACTCACATTGGTTTGCAAAAATTGTCATGTGTATGTCATATTCAATGATCAAAGTTAAAAAAAAAAACAATACATTATTAACTAAGGTTGTTGTTAGTTTTTAATAACTGGACTCTGATTATTTTGTTCTACCAGGTCTGGCTAACCCACACACTGTTGGAGAGGAGAGGCCACAACCGCTGTGTTTTGAGGGCAAACTTAAACATTACCAATTAAAGGTAACCTGACTTTCATTAGGGGAAACATTGCAGACAAGTCTTTCATAAATTATTTTTGTCTACCCTGTTGATTGCAATCATATCTTAGCCCTTATCCCGCTGAAAACAACAACCCCAGCATTTGCCAACAGTGTAGATCCAGATCAGAAAAAGCGATTTGATGAGGATCTACACTGCTTGTCTTGCAGTTTGTGAATTGACCAGATACATTAAATCAAATAATTTGATTGGTTGACAGTTAGCAATGGGTGTGGCTAAATTAATTTATTCAGCTGGATAGGGGTTAAAGGAAAGAGGTTGCTCCTGAGAAGCAGATCCTTACTTTTAAGAACAGATCCCTGTTTCAGATGGGCTCATTTTTCACAGAAAAGTCAAGAACATTATTTCCCGTGGCAGGAAGTAGTACTTTCATGCATTTTGACCCATAGTGTCAAGTTGTTTTATCAGAAGGAAATTCCTGGCATATTACCTTGCATGTTTTGTCTTGAAACAAATTAATATTAGAACAAATATGAAATAAAGAAGAGAGGGGACAATGGATAAAACAAAAATAACTATTAACAGCATGAAATTGCAAAAAAAAAAAAAGAAAATGGCTTCTTCGGTGTTTCCCGAGACAATCCAGCTAGTGTACATGAAGAGCCTGTACACACAGATAGTCTGATGGAAGCAGTATATCTTAGTCTGACAAGTTGTCTTAAATTTGGCATGTGCAGTTAAGTTCTATATTAATAAAATAACCCATATATGCCTAGCGGCCCTTTTTTGGGACATTAGCAAACAGTGTAGACCCAGATCAGACATGGCAGAATGCGGCATCTGATTTTGGTCTAATAATAATAATAATAATAATAATCAACCTTATTTATAGAGGGTAACACATTTAGTACAAGTACTAATCTTCCATGTGGCCCTTTTTTCCTGGGTAGGAACCAGTACTTAGCAACGTAAATAAAGTATCTTGCTCAAGGAAACAACACTTGGCGCTTGCGAGGATCGAATCAGCTACCTCTGGATCTCAAATCCGATGCTTTACCACTGCACCACAGCGTTCCGTAGTTTGCTTAAAGTACATACATTTCTGAAAAATTTACCACAAACAAAGCAAACCTGGTACCCCTATAATTGGAAATTGACCACTCCAAACTTACTAGGAGGAAGATTCCTTTGTTACATATGGCCTCCGCCGATCAGGGCTTAAAGAAATAGATGGGCTGCATGATGCTTCCACCCAGAGCTGAAACCGACCGCACACGAGTTGTGGTAAACTTCTTAAAGGATCTAAGCCTGCCCAGGCAAAGCGGTGTGAGTCGGACCATCCATGCTTATAAACCCTATTGGTTTCATTGGGCGACAGGGCTTGAGAAGTCATTTCATTTCAATGTCGGGTAAAGTCCCGCAAAACTGGAAGCAACATCTCCAAAATGACCTTGTTGACGGGGATGTTAAACCTCAAATCAATCAAATCAAAATCCATTGTATTATATATGGGTTAATGCGTTCAAAGGTGCTCATTACATGGATTTGATGATGTGAGGGACTCCATTTAGGAAGACACTTTCGGAAGAGCCTTTAAACCAGGTTCCATCTCGATATGACCTTAGTTGTTGGTGTAATGTAAAACTCAAACACACACATCAGGAAGGGATTCAGACACAAAGAATTGTAAAAACTGTTTTAAGATTTCATTGCCCACTATGTCCCTTGTTCTGCTGAGCCACAGTATGTGGGCTTTATGAACAGTGTAGATCCAGATCAGTCAAAAAGAGGATGAGCATCTACACTGTTCATCTTTTAGTTTATGATCTTGCGCCTGAGCTCCTGAAGTGAGCTGTTCCAACTTTGAGTTTGGTGTTTAATAGAAATGATTAACGGTATGGCAAATACCGCACGGTAGTGTATATCTTAATGAGATGTCTCATTGGTGAACCATCTTGACTAGATCTATGCTTTTTGCACCTAAGTATTGGAACCAATATGTCTAAGCCAACAGTGCTGACCCTGATCAGACTGCACATTCAGGAGCAGTCTGATCAGGGTCTATACTTATTGCCATGCTGTCTGCACCTTTTGGACTCATTGCTGGATCATGAAACAAATTTTAGGAGAATAATAGCAAGTACTCAAGGTTTACAAATATTTAGGATGTTTACAGTATGTACCAGCCTACAGGTTTGAAAGGGTTATTCAGCAGGACGAGGGTTACTTAGATTTATTTGTTTTCTGTTTGTTACAGGGAATGAACTGGCTAGCAAGTTTGTATGACCAGGGTATTAATGGAATATTAGCTGATGAAATGGGACTGGGTAAAACAGTACAGAGTCTTGCCTGTTTAGCTCACTTAGCAGAGGTAAGTTCTAAATTTTGCTTTGAAACATAGCATAGGTATTTTTTCGACTGGTGATCAGGAGGCTGTGGGTTTGATACCTTCCGGAGTCGGCAACATTCTTTCATGGAGATTGGTCATGAAATCATTTCTAAGGTCATTCTCTCCCTTCTGCTGATTCAAGAAGGGTAGTTGTCAGTTTCTGGCGAAAGAATGTGCACTGTACTGGTTAACCGCTGACATTTAAGCCTGCCCAGGAAAAGTGTGGACAAGTAAACTGACCAGCTCAAAATGACCTAAATAGTGTTGACTGGGCCATAAAACCCCAATAAAAACAAACAAACAGTAGAATAAGACAGTCTGTAGCAAATAAGAGTGAAAATAATTTTCACTGCCAACCTTTTTATTTTGGGTTTGAAAGATTGTTTTGATATTCTGTTGGTTAGGAAAAATATTCATATCAAAATCAGCAGTTGTTATTCCCTTATTTTTAGCTGGATAATTTCAGACGTTCAGAGGAGTCTAAGGAAGCAAAATATACAAGATGATGTGTGACCATAGAACACTAAGATCGGATTGGGCATTCACACAGTCGGCTCAGTCTTCTTTACCTTCTCTAGGTGATGAGCTATATGATAAGCAGGCTCAAACACACCCTTCCATTTAAGGTGGACTGGTTGTCTTTTTTAAGAAATAGATCAGCTGTAGCTGTGATTTGTTGAGTAATAAATCCCGGTTTGGAGGTCAGTTGTTATGTAGATTAAATCACAAGCTTGAAGCACAAGTGATTTATCTACTTACAACTGACTGACAAACTATGGTTTATCACACAAGAAATCACATGCTACAGCGGATCACTTCTAACACATGAAAATTGGCAATAACCTTGTCGTTGCCTTCACATTCTCCCAACCTTTCGCCATTGTTGGAAGAAAACCCGCCAAAATTATTGACTATAACATGTGCATTTCTACCATTTTGTAACATTTTGGACGCACGAAAACGATGATACACCATCTAATTTCAAGCAAGGAAACTGGGAGTGACATCATAAAACAGGCAATTTGCTATTACACTCTTCTTCATTGTGATTTATTGCAGAATAAAACAAAGTTCCATTGCCATTGCCTATATAGGCACATTGTGTTAGAATAAGAGATAGTCAAACTTCAATGACTCAAATACCTTTGGGACCATGAACATTTGTTTGAGATAGAGTTGCTGAAGGTTAACCCTTATCCCACTGATCAAGGTAACCCCAACCTCTGCAAATAGTGTAGATCCAGTTCTGAAGGAGCTATCAGATCTTGAGCTACACTGTTTGTCATGCAGTTAGTGAATTGCATGAAAACATTATAATTTCAATGGTGGATGGTCAGAAATGGGTGTGGCAAAAGTAATTTATTCAGCATAAGGGTTAATAAGGGTTAATTATAATGGCAAGTCAGGAAGCATAATGGGGATGATACTTCTATATTCTGTAAAAAAAAAAAGGTTTGTGGGTAACACAATATACATTGTCCATATTAATTTGAATAAAGAGATATCTTGATAAAGAGGAATAATTTTCTAGGGACTTGAGAACTTGTTTGAACTAGTCATGGTAAACAAGTGATTAGTGTTATGAGCCATTGAGGTATCACTGAATTGTGTATTTTCCTTTATAGGCTCAAGGTATTTGGGGTCCTTTCCTGATCATAGCGCCGGCTTCTACTCTCCATAACTGGCAGCAGGAATGTGCCAAATTCATCCCAAAGTTTAAGGTAGGTGGAGTGGATGTTGATCATCAGTGGTCAAAGGTACAATAACCTGGCTATATGCTACATGGCAGTGAGATTGCTGATTGCTTGAAACAAAGTTTGATTATTCTGTTGACATGTTAAAAATGCCTATATTTTCTACAGGAGACCATTGAAAAAGTAAACAACTTTCTTGCCTGCTGTAAGAATGTCTTCATAGAAATTAGGCATTGTTTGAAAGAATTTTCTCCTTTAGTGAGCACACACTTTACCTTAATAAGGATATCAGTACTTGGAATACTTTCAGGTCAGGGTATTTCAGATGGTTTCATTGACTTTGTAGGAATCTGTATAGAATTTGGGTTTTCACTGGTCATGTGAGGTGTTAATTGTAATATCATCGTTTAATGGTTGATGGATTGTTGGAGCTTGCAGTGATTGAAATGCCAAGCACATCTATAACAGATGATATTTTCAAATATTTTTACATCAAGAAAGAGAAGTATTGAGGGAATATTCTGATACCTACCAAGGTTTTTTACTTGTATATTTGTGACAACCCTAGTGTCAACCTAAATGTTGAAGACCATACAGGCACAACATAATTTTCGGCGGAATTCTTGTTTAAATAATTTTGACAGTTGACATCTGAACATGGTTTTGCTTGTCTATAAATTGTGAATATCATTTATTTGTTTTGCCTTATGGGGGATCTTGGAATCAACAGTGTTTCTTAGGTATTGAGAATTATTTCAATCACAATGTCATTCCATGAGATGTTTATACTAATTTTACAGGTTGTCCCCTACTGGGGTAACACCCAGGACAGGAGAATATTACGTACATTCTGGGACCAGAAATGTATCCACACAGAAGATGCCTCATTCCACATAGTGATAACTAGCTACCAGCTTGTCATACAGGACATGAAGTATTTCCAGAGAATCAAGTGGCAATACATGATTCTAGATGAAGCCCAGGCTGTGAAAAGTAGTTCCAGGTAAACATTGCTGCTCAGTATTAGACTGGGAGTTTTTGTTTGTAAATGAGAAACAACTAAAAAGCCTTTTGGTCTTGCTTCCAAGGGATCACCGTTTCAAAGAACACTTAGCTGTTAGTCTTGAGAAAAACGTAAATAGATACAGAAATAAATGATCAGTTACAAGTCGAAGCTTATTCTTGACTTTTTAGCTCCCCTGAGGGAGGTTCCTGGGGAGCTTATAGGTCATTGTCCATCATCGGCCATCAACATTTTCAAAGGACAATTTAAATTCAATTTCTAATGCAGCCTCCTGGCATTAAGGGAATAAAGGTATGTTAGAATGGTCCTGGTTACATGACTGAGATGGCTGTCATGCAGAAATATGGTTAAAACCTTCAAAAATCTTTTCCAAAAACACTGGGCCAGTTGCCTTAAAACTTGATGCATAGCTTGAGGTAACTTTGTACTTCCAAATCTGTTTAAATGATGACCCTAGGTTGACCTTTTTATGGCAAGGTCAAATTTGGCCCCTTATGCTTTTGAATGGGAAAAGGTTAAACAATGCATTTCTCCAAAAATTGTTGTTGTTGTCAAGCCACTAGGTACAATATGACTGTCCGTGAATGCCACAGGTCAAGGTCATTTGACGACCTTGGCCCCAGCTCACTTGGATTGCAAGTTCATTGAAATTTTCTCTTAAACCAGTTTGCAAATGTTCAAATGGTCCAGGTCACATGATTAAGATGGCTGCATGCCCAACTATGGTAAAAACCAAGAATCTTCTCCAGAACAACTGAGCCAATTGTCGTGAAACTTGGAATGTAGCAACAAGTGACTGACTACTACCAAATTTGTTCAAATCATGACCCTAGGTTGATCTTGACCTATTTTAGGGTAAGGTCTAGTTTGGTTCCTTAGGCCTTTGAACGGGAAGAGGGTAAAGCAGTGCATTTTTTGGAAAACTCTTGTGATCATTGACAGGAGAGTAGGTACTAATGGATGTCTATGAATGCCAAGGGTCAAAGACTATCAAAGGACGTTTTCTCTGAAATCGCTAGGCAAATTTCAGTTAAATTTCATATACAGTCCCCCTGACAATAGATGAGTGATAATTTTATAAATGGTTCAGGTCACATGACCAAGATGGGCGCTTATACCATATATGGAAAAAAACCCTTAAAAATCTTCTTCTGAAGAGCTGCGTGATACTTTGCTTTGAAACTTGATTTTTAGCTTTAACCCTTATCTTGCTGATCACGACAACCCCTATCTTTGGAAACAGTGTAGATCCAGATCAGATGGCTTCTGAAGAAGCCATCTGATCAGGATCTACACTGTTTGACATTCAGTTTATGAATTTGTAGGAATAAATTACATCAAGTAATCTGATTGGTTCAAAGTCAGAGATGGGTGTTGCTGAAATGAATATTCAGCAAGAGAAGGGTTAAGTGACCGAGTACTACCAAATTTGTTTGAACGATGACTCTAGCTTGACCTTAACCTGTTTTACGGGAACGTTACATTTGGTCCCTTAGGCTTTTGGCTTAGAAAACTTAAAAACAATGTTTATGTTGAAAACTGTTGTAATCTGTGACATGAAAGTAGGTGCTACATGAATATATATGAAAGACAAGCTCGTTTAGTGATCTTGGTCCTAGATCACTATGAATACAGGTTAAAATTTCAAAGCATGGTTGTTTATGGTATAAAACATGGTCTACCCTGTTTGTTTTAAATACTGGAATTTAAGGGTTAAACCAAAAGGTCTTGATTCAGGACTATTTTCCCAGCCTACACTCGACGGGCCTCCGTGGCCTAGTGGATAAGAGCGCTGACTCTTAGTCATTAGGTCTCTCACCGCCGTAGGTTCGAGCCTTGCTCGGGCCACGTGTGAGACGCCAAGTTCTGCAACGGAAGGTCAGGTGGTTTTTCTCGGGGTACTCCGGTTTTCGCCCACCTCTGATTAACGATCGGCTCGATATGAGTGAAATAATCTTGAAAGGGCCGTAAAACCCTAACCCCCCCCCCCCCCCCCCCCAGCCTACACTCGGGTGCTGTTAGTGATTGAAGTCTGAATTAAAAGTTCATCCATAAATATTTGTTAATATTTCATACATAGCAACAGATAAGAAGTTGAGAAAGGATATATGGTTTAAATTGCCTTGTGTCTTGTTGCAAGCATATGTTGTGGGTACTTATTACAATCACCTCACTGAGAATGCAGAACATAATGTTCTAATGGTGAATAAGAAAAAGTTATCTCAAAATTGTACTCAGTACTTCTTACCTGGAGCTATGTCTTTTATACAGTATCCTATGGACAGTTTGAATACCCATTGAAATCCCATCATTATAATGGTTTTACATTGGTTTTTATGAAGACTAAAAAAATCATCTCCAGATTCTTATAAAATACTCTCTAGCTCTTTTCCTTTGATTTCATTGTTAGCTGTTCTGGAGGAACGTATTTACTGTTCAAATACGTAAATATAGCAAAGCTCTGTTTTTAGCCATATACAGTAAAAACTCTATATTAAGACCACCTTCGGGACTGTTCAAAAGTGGTCTTTAAGAACTGTCCCAAAGATGGTCTCTGACCAGAGGACACTTTATGCAGAAAGATCAAAGAAAGAATAACTTAAACTTTCTAAATAAGCTTTTTAAGGCAGAATTACTCTCAATTTTTGATGGCCTTAATAGCAGAATTTTACTGTACATGTATATGACATTTTCAGTGTGCGGTGGAAGACTTTACTTGGTTTCAACTGTAGAAACAGGTTATTACTGACAGGAACACCAATACAGAACAGTATGGCAGAGGTAAGTCCAACTTCAGGCCTCTTATAAGTTTTCAGCATAGAAATCTGAATGTCATTTAGAAAGACTTTCAGAGGTGTCAGAGTGAATAAGTATGTTGCTTTGGTTATGGTATTTACCCTAAATATTTGGACACCTCAACTCCTTACATCACTTGTTCTAAAATTTGAATGAGTACAATTAACTGCCAATTTTGTGTCGAAACTTGCTGGATGAGTGTAAAACCCTGCAGACCCTGATGAGATTCGGCATTTTACAGCATCTCATAAGGGTCTTCATAGTTTGCTCAGTCATGTCTGTCCGAAAACATAAAATATATGGTAATCAACAGATTTGAGGAAGCCTATACTAAAGGGTACCAACTTGGTCGCCACAAATCTGGGCTTGTAGAAATAGATCGGGCTGTATGAGGAGTCTGCACAGAGCTGAAACCAATAGAGCATTGAGTACTGGTAAACTGCTTAACAGTTTTAAACCTGCCCAGGAGAAGTGGTGCGAGTCGGACAGTCCAACAAAATCAGAAGCAACATTTCCAAAATGGCCCAAATAGGGTTGACGGGATATAAAATCTTAATACAAACAGTTGGTACATACAGGCAAACAGCAAAAATTCAACAGAACAGGATTGCCAGAGTTTTGGTAGCTTTGACATACAATTTGATATGAGCATTGTCATCAGAAAATGGGTCTTTGTATTTTCCAGCCAGTCATAACAGATCAGACTGGATGTCAATTGAACTAGATACAAGCGATTTTTATTTTCCCTAGAGGTAGATGCTTTATGTGGACAGGAAATGCTCAAATCAGATACTGCATGCACAGTCTGACCTGAGCCTTTACAGCTCCTACTTATGTAGAGAAAGCTTGTGTCACAGACCAACTGTGTGTGCCTTGTTGTGTAATTCTTGCTTGCAGAAAATAATCATATAGCTTCTTATATAGAGGAGTAATTGGGATAATTAAGAGATAATTTTCCTTAGTTTTTGTTAGAAATATGTTGTGGGTACTTGTTAGAATCACCTCAATGAGTCGATTCTAACAAGTAACCACACCGTATGTTTTCATGAAGAAATATGATTTCAAAATTATCCTCATTACTCCTGTATTTGTATGTGGTGGTGGTTTGTGGGGAGGTTGGGCTGGGGGGGGGGGGGGGGGGGGATGAGACAAAGATGTTGTGCTTCTTGGATCATTGGGGCATCCAACTAATATTGGCTTACAGTTGGGCAAGGCCTGCTGTCCTTGCAACAGATAAGGGTACGGGGGAATGATGTTATTTCTTCAGTTTCTACACTTCCATTCATTTTTAGCTCGTCTGTTTTTTTGAAAAAAAACTTTCGAGCTATTGTCATCACTCCGGCGTCTGCGTTGTCGTCCTGCGACGTCCTGCGTCGTTAAAAAAAAACTTAACCTTGGCTATAACTTAAAAAGTATTAGACCTAGCCTCATGAAACTTCATACACACACTCATCATGACAAGAGCTACATTTTGACCAAGGACCATAACAACATTGTTGATTTTGGCTGAATTATCTCCCCTTTTCCATTTTTTTTCTGAAACACATTTTTTGCTCTCATTTTAATACTATTCACAACAGAGCCTTCAAACTTCACATGAATGTTCCTTGGGACAAGACCTTTTCAGTGATACCACACTTTTTGATCTGTGACCTTGACCTTTGAACTTTGACCTATTTTTCGAAAATTTAACCGAAAACCTTAACCTTGACCATATTTCCAAAAGTATTTGGCCTACCTTCATGAAACTTCATACACATACTCACCATCACAAGAGCTACATTCCCTACAAGTTTTATAACTCCATCTTGCAATTTGATTGAATTATCTCCCCTTTTCTCTCCGTTTTTTTTAAAATTGTTTTTGTCTCTTATTTCAATACTATTCACAACAGAGCCTTCCAACTTCACATGAATGTTCCTTGGGACAAGACCTTTCCAGTCATACCACGCTTTTTGACCTGTGACCTTGACCTTTGAACTTTGACCTATTTTTCGAAAAATTAACCAAAAAACTTAACCTTGACAATATTTCCAAAAGTATTTGGCCTACCTTCATGAAACTTCATACACATACTCACCATCACAAGAGCTACATTCCCTACAAGTTTTATAACTCCATCTTGCAATTTGATTTGACTTAGAACTTTTGTTTTCTAAAAGAAACTGCAGACGAGCGTTGGCACCCGCTTGCGGTGCTCTTGTTCTCTTTCTCCCATGTTCCACACATCCATCTCCTCAACTGTCTCTCCTATCTCTTTCTTTGGGAAATGATACAAGAATACCCATAAAGATTGATATGTCGCTAAACCCAAACACAACCAATTCTTATTACACCAAAACCTCTTTATAACACTTTTGATGGGGTCCAAAGCAGAAACTGTGTTAATTAAAAAACCATGTTATATCCAAACAAAAATGTATAGATTATATAGAAAAATGACCATTTATGGTCATTTTTCTATATAATCTATACATTTTTGGGATCCATCTTGAAACAGTGTTACATCCAAAACGGTGTTTAACGAACGCGTTATTAATGAGGCTGTGGTACTCCTTATCTGGAGCTGTAGCATATATTTTATAACCTGGCTCCTTTGTTCAGAGTATTCTACACAATTTTAGTATGACTCTTTACAATATACAATTAGTTTTTGACTCTTGACAATGTACATTATGTTTCAGCTGTGGGCCTTACTTCACTTTATCATGCCAACGCTGTTTGACTCCCATGATGAGTTTAACGAGTGGTTCTCTAAAGATATAGAAAGTCATGCTGAGAAACAGTCGGGGATTGATAAAGGTAAGTGGGCTGTGAATACTTTTTTGATTTAATCCATAAAGCATACGATCTCAACTAGTAGTCATCCATTGCAAAGATTTTGTTTGTTCTTTTTTTCAGATCAAATAAGTCTTGAAATCGCATCTTTCCCAAAAAAAAAAAGGAAGACAAAAATATAATTCATCTGCTCTAAAACAATTGAAAAATTGGCATGCATGTTGGTTTTGGTTTTATGGCCCTTTCAAGATTATTTCACTTATTTCAAGTCAATCGTTAATCAGAAGAGGGCGAAAAATGGAGCACCCGGAGAAAACTTCATGACCTTCCGTTGCAAAACTTGGCATCTCTCATGTGAACCACAGCTGTGAAAGACCTATTGATTAAGGGGAATGGGAACACCTGGCAGATTTTTCCGCCATTTTTCTAAGGGAGATAACTTTCGGGACTTCCTGTACGCTTTTCTATAAGTTCTGTCCCACAGAAAAAGGGGTCTACTCTTAAAGGAAAGAATTTGCTCCTTAGGAGCAAATTCTTTCCTTTAAGAGTTGACCCCTATTGATATGGGAGACAAAAATACTTTTGCAGGAGTTACCTCCCCTGAAGGTGTTCCCATTCCCCTTAAGAGTCAGCGCTCTTATCCAATAGGCCACAGAGGCCCATTGCCTGTTTAGTGGTCATATTTTCACAGCAGTTGATGATGGAATATCAGCTTCAGTTTTGTTGAAAACAGAAGATACATATGTCATTAGCAGTCATCAAGGATTTTAACCCATGCCAAGTGATCAGTTAACAAGAAGATTCAGATGCACATGAACATGATTACTTGTACAATAGAGTAATTTGATACAACAATTGTATATGGTGGTAAGATTAACTTGAGAAATGTCAGTCATGGCTTTCATTATCAGTCTTAGTACCTATAGCTTTTATGGAACATATTGAAATATACATGCATAAAAAGGCAAGAAGGGCAGTTGTCAGTTTCTGGCAAAAGAACGTGCACTGTACTAGTTAACTGATTACGTATAAGCCTGCCCAGGAAAAGTGTGGATAGATAAACTGACCAGCTCAAAAATGTCCTAAATAGTGTTGACTGGGCCGATAAACTCCAATACAAACAAAAACAGTAAAAAGACATGGCTTTTTGTAAGACAGCTTAAACAAAAAATATATTCTGACATATTCTGAGCTCACATCTAACTTGTATGTTTCATTGCAGATCAGTTGTCTCGACTTCACATGATCTTGAAGCCATTCATGTTGAGACGAGTGAAGAAAGATGTAGAAAATGAGCTAGGAGACAAGGTAATATATAACACATATACAGAGGAAGGCAACCAGCCATCAACGTTTTAAAGAAAATAAATAAATGAAATAAGTGCAAAACAATTTTGTTACTGCAGCGAATTGGTCTGTATAAAAGAACCCTAAGAAGGAGTTTTGTTTGTTTGTTTGTTTGTATTGGAGTTTAATGGCCCAGTCAACACAATTTTAGTGCATTTTTGAGCTGGTCAGTTAACATATCCACACTTTCCCTGGGTAGGCTTATACATAAGCGGTTAACTAGTATGGTGCACATTCTTTCGCCAGAAGCTGACAACTGCCCTTTGTGAATCAGTGGAAGGGAGAGAATGACTGTAAAAAAGATTACATGATCAATCTCCATGAAAGAAAGTTGCTGACCCCGTCTGGTATCGAACCTGCGTCCTCCTGATCACCAGTCAGACGCGCATCTGACTGACCTAATAAGGAGAAGTATAATAGGAAATAAAGGATTTTTTCAGAAACAATTGTTGTGGACATTTGTTAGAATTGCCTCACTGAATCGCCGATTCTAACAAATATTTGCAACATTTGTTTCTTTGAGTATTAAATAATTTCAAGATTCTTGAATATCTCCATTTACCAATTGTATGTGGGAAACCCCTCAAGGGGTACCCTGGCAAACAGTGCAGGCCCAGATCAGACATCACAGAATGCGGCGTCTGATCAGGGCCTGTACTATTTACCAACAGAATTTTCCTTCAAAAATAGAATAAAAGCAGAAAAATAGGCCTAACACCCCTTATATGACAATGGACTTGTCCAACATATAGCAATGGAAGAGTCCAGTAGTATACAATGGGTTAATCATTTCATACTGAGCCAAAATTGTCATTATAAGAAATTTGTCATTATATCGAATGTTGGTATAAAGAGAGCTGACTGTAGAAGGTGGAAAATTCGATTCAGAATAGAATGGGATTACAACATGGTATGTTTGTATTTCAGATTGAGATCCTAGTTTACTGCCCATTGACAAGCCGGCAGAGATTGTTGTACCAGGGTATCAAGAACAAGATCTCTATAGAAGATTTGCTGAACAGTGCAGCGTCTAGTACTTCACAAGCTCAGTCCACAGCCAACAGCCTCATGAACATTGTGATGCAGTTCAGAAAGGTACAGCGCCTTCTGTTAACGCCTTTTTGTACCAAATGGAATCTTCCTCCTTATATATAGCAGGAGTTCATTTTAAACTTTAGGGGTGTCAGGTTGTGTTTTCTTCAAAATTAGTTTGGAAAATGGCTTCACTTTTTGCAAACAGTGGAGGCCCTGATCAGATGCCGCATTCTGCGGCATCTGATCTGGGCCTGCACTGTTTGCCATGGTACCTGTTTATGGGGTTTCCAGTCTGAAATGGGTTGAAGTTAACATTGTTGTGTGTGACTTTCTATAGTACATCATTCAAAGTCCACAATAAAAAATAGACTAATGCAACATTTCCTTTTTCAGTATCTCCAACAATAAAAGGCATCAGATTATGTTATCATATAAGACAAGCATAATTTTAAAAGGGATACTCGCTTGAAAATGGACTGCCATTTTTGTTGCCCAATGTTGCGCATGATAAGTGTTTTGAGCTAAGACTCAAATAAATTACTGATTAGGTCTACTGCATTGTTGGCAGATGCAGCAAGTTTTGATTCAAATAATACCCTCTGACTGCTATTAAAACCATGTATGCATCCAGAAATCGACGGGTTTTTCTGTATAACATTAAATTTGGAAATTCCAGAAATTTGACACATCTGCATGTACCAGCTCTGACATCATTTCTTAGCTAATTCTAACAAAATGCCCAAATATTGAGTAAGTGAAACTGACAATGAGAGAAATACAGTAGAACTTCGATGGCTCGAACACCGATGGCTCGTTTACCATGGCTGAGCCGAACCCGTTTTAGAGTCCCTAGGGAATTCCTCTGCATAAGAAAAGTGTGGGATAATTAAGGAGATTTTCTACTTTTATCTTGCAAATGTTACAGAACACCGAAAAGAAGTCCAAAAATACCCCCGTTATGTTTTCTGGAAGTAAGCAACAGTGGCTCGAACTACCGCTGTTTCGAACAAATTTCTACGGTCCCGAAGGGGTTCGAGCCATCGAAGTTCGACTGTAGTTGTTAATAATAATATTAAAAATAATAATAATAATCAAACTTATCTATAGAAGGTAACACATTTAGTACTAGTACTAATCTTCCATGTGGCCCTCTTTTCCTGGGTAGGAACTAGTACTAAGCAATGTGGATCAAGTTTCTTGCTCAATGAAACAACCTCTAGTCAGAGAGGTTGTGAAAATGTGGTGGGCAAATTTGACAACTGTGTAATGTTACCAGTCTTGACTTTAAGCACACATACAGTAGAACATCAGTGGATAGGAACCTTTGGGACCATGAGTGATAAGGCATATCTTTGTGGTGCCAGTTGTTCTAAACTAATTATGTCTTTGATGAACGAATTGTTAAAGCTTTGATCATTTAATGTGGCAAATATACTATTAATTTCATACATGTGATATCTCCCGATTTCGTCGGGATATCCCGATTTCGAACCCCATCTCCCGGTCTCCCGTCCGACGGCCCTAATCTCCCGACACGACAATTTTTCTATAGTAGTTTTCCGCCGACCGACCAATTTAGTGTTAACCACTTTAAAATACCTATGCGGTTAACCGTCAGTGTAAATACACACCTGCACATGTATAATATCGCAATATGAAAAGAACGTACCGGTAAATACAATTATTAAAATGCAACCCGCAAACAATGTAATAAAAAGCGAGAAATTCAATAAGGAAGAAATGTGATGTTTGCATACATTTACTGATCACCGATTTGCTCAAGTTGCCAACGCTATTGAACCGTTTACACCCGAGGCGGGCCTTATTGATAAGCCGACAATTAACAATGTGACAAGGTGTGAAAACTAGTCAATCAAGATATACCAGTTATAGCATATTTAATCCCTTTGGAATTGACAGGTGTAGATGCTAAATATTATTCCCGCCAAAACAGAGCAAAGCAGACGCTGTTTTTTTTTTTTCTACGCGTCTCTAAACCGTTATTCTTTTATTAATCATAAAACTGGGTAATTACTTAGTGACATTTTCTATTTAAACCCGAGAAAAATATTTTTGCCGTTTTTAACGGAAGAAAGAAATATGCCCCACGTGACACCTATGAAAATTTGTGCATGCTTTTTGGCCTTTGACAGGTGAACGCGCTAAATATTTTTCCCGCCAAAACAGAGCAGAGCAGACGCTGGTATTTTCTAAGCATCTGTATGCAGTTTTTCATTTATTAATAAACATAGAACCGGAGTTTTGCAGGGTGAAATTTTCTATTCAAACCTGTTTCATGTTTAGCTTGCGAGAAAAAATATTTTTGCCGTGTTTTTAATTGATCTTTTATGAAAAAAATATGCCCCCAAGTTAAATCAATAAAAAACATGTATGCTTATTAGTTCCGACTAAGTTCCGAGGCACGTTTTGGGGATGATAAGAGAAGGGGTGTAAGAGTATGAGTAATTTTTTGCTATGCGGGTATTCTGAACGTTGTTTTTTTCTGCCAGCTGCTAGGTGGGTATTTACACCGATCTATTGGTCAGTGCTTGTTCTTTGATCGTTCTTCCGAGAAATTGTCTCTCTATTAAAATACAAAATGGAAGTTTGTCGTCTGCTGCTTTCTTTTTCCAAGCTTTTATAACATATTTTTGCAGAAAGGCAAACAGTGTGGACCGTCATCAGAATGCTCTGCAGTCTGATCTGGGCCCACACTGTTTTCAAAAAAGATTTTTAATGCAGATGACAAAGCAGACAACAATTGTCGTGTTGGCATGTTATGGGTGAAAACGTGCTTCAGAGGTAAATTTTAACCAAAAATAACATCACTTTTTACCGCGGAAAAATCTCCCGATTTGGGACCCCAATCTACCTATCTGAAAATCAAAATCTCCCTATTTGGGTCCAAGAAAATATCACATGTATGTTAATTTTGCTGAAAAAAGTGAGTAGCTACACACATTTTTTTCAGCAAAAATAAAATTTTAGATATTGTTCTTTCTAGAACAGTTAAAATATGACCACTAACGAGCTCGTTAAGCTAACGATGATTTGAGCAACTGGCCCCTGATGTTCTGTATAAAAAATACAGGTATGTTATATGTTCTCATTATGTTAAGGTGATCCTTATGAGTGCTTGAAGATAAAATAAGCTTTCAGATGTCAGTCACAACAATTCTTGTCTTCTGTTTACTTTAAAAGTACAGTCAAACCTGTCTTAGTGGCCACCTCTATTAAGCAAGCAACGTGTCTTAAGCAAGCAGGCATTCAGTTCCCGAAAAAGGAAAATGCATTAAAATTCACCTGTGTTAAGCAAGCACCTGCCTTATGCAAGCACTTTTTGAATATTCCAGGTGTGCTTGCTTAATACAGGTTGGACTGTAATTGTTGCAAACAGTTTGGACGCAGATCAGTCTGCAGTTTGATCTGGGTCTGCACTATTCTATGTAGGAAAACAGGGCTAGAAAAATCCAGTGGTCTGCTTGTATCTATTATGAGTGTCAATAGCTGCAGGGCAAGTGAAAATTTGGACTGTCCAATGTAAATTTACAAAGGGGGTCTTTCATTTGTGCCCATGCATGTTTTTTCTTTAAACTTTGTATATTAATAACTCAGCATATACAACCTATAAAAATGTATTTAGTAAATTATATTAATCAAAGTAGGACTCAGGAGGCCACTCTAACTGACTCCCTCCATGAGCTGGTGTCTGTCTCTAAATAAGTGCATTTTAAATCTTATGCTTTATTTAGTTTCAAGATCTGTGAACTGGATTGAATGCAGAACTCCATAGGCATTCCTTTGATACTAAAAAACCTTTTGAATTAATTAAAGTTTACATTTTCTGATAAAATAATTATCAAAAATCTCATTTTTTAATTAAAATTTTAAAAAATTATCGAAATTCAATCCCTCAGATAAATATGTTCTAGTCTTTGTCAAGATTTCATTTTACTAGGAAAACTTGCCATATGTATCTTCTTTAGCTATGCCAAATTTCATGAAAATCCGAAACCGGTAACACTGTAGTTTTACACCTTTAATGGATGTAAGTCGTTTCTGCAAAATTTACTATTTTATTGAAATCATCCAAGAACCTTACAAAAAGGCAATTCGTAACACTTACATAATAAAAATGAGATTATACAAATCAAAATGAATACATATTGAGCTGATCTAGCCTAGAAACTATTAAAATATCATGAATTTCTGATATTTTCCTTTCATTTATACACTATGATCTATGCAAAATAGCAAATAGTAAAACACTAAATCAAAAGATATTCTAAACAACAAATTAGGCTAAACAACATATATTGCTTTTTTATTAGCAGCAAAATTATTGTGAACATGTGCAACTTTATTTAATGACTTTGCATAAGCCATGCTACTCAAATAGGTGTAAGGCAAGGAGATCCATTATTTTCATTTCCATAACAAGCTGGTATGCAAGGACGCAATGGTCAGTGGTTTGTTGTTAATAGTAAAAATAGTTCTGTTGATAAATTCATGGCCAGATTAAGCCTTAGATATACTCTGTCTTTATGAACGCTGGATTATTATCCTAACAAAAAAGTTACAGTAATTATTGGTTAGTATTTCCAAAAATCGAAATGTCACTGATATTGAGCTTCTGTTGCAAAAGATATCACTGATGGATGAGGCGTAGAATATTTGGTGTAAACAAAGCTGTTCCATGACCTAGAGAAATTTTGCTATTAGACAGGGAGAGAAACAGTTTCCTTCCTTCACGCCTACGGAACGATAGAATGCGTAACCATTGGTTAAGAACGTGAAGCAATTAGAGCGACATCCGGTTAGGAATTAGATCGCTAAAAAAATAAAGAAACTGTGCAGTTTCTGTGTTTCATAAGTTATATAATTTTTACGAGGAAGTTATTTAAAAAACGGGGAATTACATTCAGGAGCCCATTGATATCGGCATCTTTGGAGTAAATACCAAATCCCGTACTTCACACATTTTGGCTAAATTTAGTTTCTCCTGCTGAAGGTGAACTCAAGCCTTAGAAAACGAGTGGTTTTTCGAGGTGTTTGTTGCCTTTTATTTATTACTGCGCTTTGCTACAAGTTCAGGGTATTAACATGCACACACAATAAACATATATGGTTATATGTGTTGTGGATATTTTGCTTGTCAATGCAGCACTAGTGAGAAATCACCACGGAAAAGGTCGAAAATGGTTGGTTACGCATTAGATCTATAGAAATGATAACAAAACTTGCAACTATAAAGCGGATCTGTTTTCATCTCCACGGCCCCAGAATCACCCGCACCTTGTTCTACGGAACCATTTTTAGCCAACCTGATAAGCAGTGCGCTATTGATTCGATAATGACATAGTATTTTATGGAAACATTTTCAGTCTCCAGAATCATAGTACCGAATGATTTTCACTGACTTTTACGCTGTGTTTGTTTTATCAATGGTCCGGTAATTTACTGAAATGAAATAAAACAGGTTTTGGAGTTTTAATTTCTGCGAAGAACTCCTCATCTGCCAAAATTTGCTGGTTTAGCATTAGATCGTCTGGTTGAGCATTCGATAACCAGAGGAGAAAATCAAACCAGTTGCTGCCTAAGTAAATGCCAGCAGCTTACTACAATAAAAGGTGGTCTACATATGATTTCTAAATTGTGTTAAAATCACCAGAGAAAGAAAGCTGTGATGAAAAATACTTTTCTGGACAAGACCATTAAATGTCTGGGTATCATGCTTATCTGACCGAATGACGCGTCAATTCATAAATAAGAGGTCATTACTTGCTTTTGTAGAAAACAAAATGGCCAGCTCACGCTTTGTAATGGCGATTAAATCTATAATCGGATTGGACGGCCATTAATGAACCGTCTCATCCGAGAATGAAAGCTGTTCGCCATCCTGTACATGAATTTGACTAAATCTCCTAATAACAAGAATTGCCCAAAATAAAAAAATGGAGAGAACCCGTTTAAGAAACTCAGGCGTGAAAGGCTAAGGGTAAGATCGTTAACACTGCAGATACGAAAGCCTATTTGGCTTATGTAGGAGAAAATAAAATACCGTAAAGGCGTAGTAACGCGACACTAAAGACGTAATAACGCAAAAAAGGCGTAGAAACGCGAAACAAAAGACGCAGTAACGCCAATCAGAAGGCGAAGCTACGCAAAAAAGGCGTAGTAACGCAAAAACAAGGCGTAGTAACACGAAAAAGTGCATACTAATGCAAAAGAAAGACGTAGTAACGCAAAAGAAAGGCGCAGTGATGCGAATCAAAGGCGTTTTTACGCGAATCAAAAGGCGTAGTAATGCGAAAAAAGGCATAGTAACGCAAAAGAAAGGCGTATTTGTTTTAGCTCGCCTCTGCAAAGCAAATAGGTAGCCGGAATATCCTACTCCTGGGACTTCGCATGCCCCCAAATATATGTCTGTATCATGATCGATAACCCAGATCGGAGATCCCGTGAGTTCTATGCTAACTGTCAAAACGATAAGATAAAGATATTGTCTAAAACCAACTTCTTATTAATACAAACAGCGCAAGAATGACACACCATGTATTCTTAATCATGTTAATCAAGACGAACTAGAATCCATTTGTAAAATTTATAAATTTTAAGTAAACAGGAGGACAGGTGCGTTCATTAAATAAATTGAGAGAAGTAAGTAAGTAAGTAAGTAAGTAAGTCAGTCAGTCAATCAGTCAGTAAGTAAGTAAGGACTTCATTTAGTGAGGGTAGCAACATTTAGCACATACAAAAATACATGTAATAGCTAATCTTCCACGAGGCCCTCAGCTAATCTTCCATGATCTAATCTTCCTTCTTACTAAAACATACACGCTATAATATTTTGTTTCATCGGCAGTGTCATTTTTAGATATGAGGAAAAAATATAGATATAATAAATTGATAGAACATACAAGTTATAATATTTTCTTCCATCTGCAGTATCATGTTTAGATATGAGGAACTTTTGAAACCGTTTTGAATATGGAGCAAGATTTTCTCACGGATGTATCTAGGCAGTGATTAGGCAGTTTACATTAAGCCAAAAGTCCAGTTTTTTGTTCACTATCGACCGACTGTTGATAATATTGTATTTAGTACTAAAAAGGTTGTAGACATTTGTTTTCTCCACATCATTTTGTTTCTTTGAATAATCATTACGAAAACACGCCTATACAAATACAATTTAACCTTTATCGCCAAAAAACGAAAATTTTAAGATGAAGATTTGTGATATTTTTCTCATTTCTGCACAAAATATAATGTGGTTTAAAAAAACAACAACAAACGACTGGTGGGTCTATTGCCTCCGAGTGTAGGTAGGAGAAATAGTCTTAAACTGTTTCATTAATCTCTTAAATTCCAGTGTCCAATCAAATAGTGTAGATCTTCACCAGACGCCGGATCAGGGTCTACACTCTTTGCCAAGCCCATCCTATGTTTCCAAGATAACCCTCTTTAGTTTTTCACAACACTCTGACCTCACTGCGACTATTTTCATTCTAATAGTTTTCCCGACAAGTCAGTGATATTCACGTGCACTTAAGCATAGAACAGCTTTTCTTCTGAGCACCTTTGGGTCGACTGACAAACAATTCCCAGTGGAATTCTTTTCACTGACTGTTACAAGGGGGTTCTTCTTTGGCGGTTTATTTATGTTATTGTTTGTCACTGATTGTATGTATCGCATTTCGGATAGCCAGCTGGTATTGATTCCTGATCATTGCTTTACTTCTACTTTTTATAAGCACCAAGTTTATAATCATGAGTGTCTTATGCTCAACCTGGCTCTCTAATGCTTGACCATAGAAACACGATAGATATTTAATCGCCATTAAAAAGCGTAAGATGGCCATTTTGTTTTCTACAAAAGCAAGTAATGACCTCTTATTTATGAATCTGTGCGTCATTCGGTAAGATAAGCATGATACCCAGACATTTAATGGTCTTGTCCAGAAAAGTATTTTTCATCACGGCTTTCTTTCTCTGGTGATTTTAACATAATTTAGAAATCATATGTAGACCACCTTTTATTGTAGTAAGCTGCTGGCATTTACTTAGGCAGCAACTGGTGAGATTTTCTCCTCTCTGGCTATCGAATGCTTAACCAGACGATCTAATGCTTAACCAGCAAATTTTGGCAGATGAGGAGTTCTTCGCAGAAATTAAAACTCCAAAACCTGTTTAATTTCATTTCAGGCAATTACGGACCATTGATAAAACAAACACAGCGTAAAAGTCAGTGAAAATCATTCGGTACTATGATTCTGGAGACTGAAAATGTTTCCATAAAATACTATGTCATTATCGAATCAATAGCGCACTGCTTATCAGGTTGGCTAAAAATGGTTCCGTAGAACAAGGTGCGGGTGATTCTGGGGCCGTGGAGATGAAAACAGATCCGCTTTATAGTTGCAAATTTTGTTATCATTTCTATAGATCTAATGCGTAACCAACCATTTTCGACCTTTTCCGTGGTGATTTCTCGCTAGTGCTGCATTGACAAGCAAAATATCCACAACACATATAACCATATATGTTTATTGTGTGTGCATGTTAATACGCTGAACTTGTAGCAAAGCGCAGTAATAAATAAAAGGCAACAAACACCTCGAAAAACCACTCGTTTTCTAAGGCTTGAGTTCACCTTCAGCAGGAGAAACTAAATTTAGCCAAAATGTGTGAAGTGCGGGATTTGGTATTTACTCCAAAGATGCCGATATCAATGGGCTCCTGAATGTAATTCCCCGTTTTTTAAATAACTTCCTCGTAAAAATTATATAACTTATGAAACACAGAAACTGCACAGTTTCTTTACCTTTTTTAGCGATCTAATTCCTAACCGGATGTCGCTCTAATTGCTTCACGTTCTTAACCAATGGTTACGCATTCTATCGTTCCGTAGGCGTGTTCCTTATAGTACACATACATAAATATGATTCTTTTCTGCATTGGTATTGTAATTGTTGACGTTTCTTTAGTGTCTTATTTTTTCTATTTACTTTGTCAATATAGTGGTTAATTTATCGGAAGCGAGCTTTTAGTATTTTTTTCTGGTTGTAAAACTTTCAACCACTTCTTGAGTGAGTGAGTTTTAGTTTTACGTCCCACCAACAGCTAAGGTCATACGGAGACGGGACCTCGGTTTAAAGACTCATCCGAAAGTCTGAACCACTTCTTGAATGTTTCTGCTGAATGCAAGTTCACTGTTTTTTTTAAGCACTGTTCTTGCTTGCTTTTTGTTCAATAATGATTACCAGAACATTTCTGTGCAATGTATCTCTCAGCTTAGAAAGAGCATTGCAGTGTTCGGACAGAAAAAAACATCACAATGTATTTACTGAAAATAATCCTATAATTAATGTGATAACTACTCACAGATTGAATAATTATTATCAACAGTTTAAATGCTTCTTGATATCTTACATAATGTGCTTTGTAATTACTGCAACAACTGCTGAGATAGGTAAATGAAGTGAAAGACCTATACAAATATATAGACAACAAAATCATGATCACATAAGTTTTGGAACACTGACAAATGTACGACCATATGAATTCTAAAAGCAAATTCAAATGGCTTTGGAATACAGCTTCAGAAAGCAGTTTGATTTCGTTCATAGGGGCTATACAAAAAAGATAGATTGGCTAGTGCCTATGCAGATACAAATTCTGAAAACTTAATGTCCAGGAAAAGTAATCTCAAGTGTGGTTGATTTTCCCTAGAGTAAACCTTTCTTTTTAAATGGACAGTTAGGGTTAAATAAACAAACAACAGTTTGACTTGAGAGTCATTTATCTCGAGTCGGATAACACATCTCACAAAATCTTTAGCAACATCTAAAGTGACTAGTATGTTGTTGATTTGAATGTTAAATCTAAACATCACCTTAGCACCATTACCAAATTAGACAAGAAAGACAGAAAGAAAACTGTGCACATGATAACATGGATGCGTTTGATGACGTTTGTCATCAAAACCTTTGCGGTATAGTTCTGTAGACAAAATAGTTTGTCCCATAGGGGGCAAATTTACCGAAATGGATGTTTTGAAATAATACTTATTATTATGCTATGAACTACTTACGTAAACCATACTATACTAAAGCCATCAAAATTGAAAGCAATAGTAAAGTATTATTAAACAGCATGACCAAAACATGATAATCATATAATTTCACATTTTGCTGAATCAGGACTATCAGTATTCAGTCTGTTAAAACACAATGTTACCAGTCCTCATTTTCCATCAAAATTCATCAACATGTTCCTAAGATATGTGGGTAGTTTTTATGCTGAAATGGTGTCTTGACAAAAATTGGAACATGGAAAAAATGCATATAAAATTTTAATGAATACAAAAATAGGAGCAGAAATTTGGGGACACCATCAAAGAAAACTGAATGCCCAGCCACTATTACTAGACATATGAGGTCATTCATAGTATCAACTAACTCACCAATTATGGCTTTAATTCATAAAACATAGCAGCATTAGATATATGAAACTCTGAATACTGTAGACAAGTTTATATGAGAGTACTCTCTGTTGTGATAGAGACTTCATAAAATATGCAATAAATTTACTACGGAAATAAGATTTAAAAGTGAATGCATCGTAATTATAATGGTTATACCCAAGGCAATTATTGTGCATAATTTCATCAAAATCCAAGCGTGGGCAGAAACCAATGCAAATTTCCTATACCTTGAAAGACCCCCTTTACCATAACGACATGTAAATTTTGCAATGCAGGGCAAGTGGAAGTTAAAAGATTTTTCTACCCCTGGGAAAAATATTCTCAGGATGCAGCAGATGACATAAACAAACATCATTCAGATGCAGTTTTTCTTGCTGTGTTGGTGTTAACCCATTTTGTACCGGAAACCCCAAAATGAGTACCCTGGCAAACAGTACAGGCCCAGATCAGACACCACAAAATGAGGTGTCTGATCACAGCCTACACTGTTTGCAAAAAAATTTATCCATTTTTCAAATAGATTTTGAACAAAGCGCAACTGAAACCCCTAAATTTTGAAATGGGCTCTTGGTTTATACAAGGAGGAAGATTCCATTTGGTACAAAAAAGGGTTGTGTTACCTGGAAATGTGGGAAGAACGAGTTTGAAACAAGCATGGTTAACAAGCCATCAGTGTTCAGCCATTGTATTTACATTCTCAGTGCAGTTCCAGAAAACTCTTGTAGTTAACTATTGGGACAAAATGTTGTTCATTGTTGCGCTCCAGTGACTGACCATTACGTAGAAGTTCGACATTTACGTCAAAGTTTTTGTTTAAGTCAACTACAAACCTCAGCTACCATCAAACCTTAAAGGAAACATCACCCTGACCTTCTCACTTTGTAAGCAACTTGACCTGGTGACTTTGACCTATATTTTGCGTTCGTCCGTCTGTTAACATTTACGTCGAAGTTCGACATTTAAGTCAAAGTTTTTATTTAAGTGAACTACAAGCCTCAGCTACCATCAAACCTTACATGAAGCATCTCCCTGACCTTCTAAGTTTGTAGGCACCTTGACCTGGTGACTTTGACCTATATTTTGCACTCCAGTGACCATGACCATTACATTGAAGTTCGACTACGTCAAAGTTTGTATTGTAATCAACTATACGACTAACAACCATCAAACCTTTCATGAAACTTCACCCTAAGCTCCTGACTAGGCAAGCACCTTGACCCGGTGACCTTGACCTATATTTTATGCTCCAGTGACTTTGACACAAATTAAGTCGATGTTCGAGATCTTGTCAAATAAAAGGCCTTAAACCATAAAATGTTGCATAGTGCTTCTCCTAGATGTACGGACTCTGCAGCTACCTTTACATGGTGACCTTGACCTATATTGTACTCTCCACAGACTTTGACACATTTTACGTCGAAGTTTTAGATCTCCTCAAATAGAAGGCCCACAACCATCAAATCTTGCATAGTGCTTCTCCTAGATGTACTGACTCTGCAGGTACCTTGACATGATGACCTTGACCTATATTTTACGCTCCACTGACTTTGACACATTTTATGTCGAAGTTCCAGATCTCCTCAAATAAAAGGCCCACAACCATAAAATCTTGTATATTGCTTCTCCTAGATGTAGTGACTCTGCAGGTACCTTGACCCGGTGACCTTGACCTATATTATGCACTCTAGTGACTTTAACACATTTTACGTCAATGTTCGATATGTCCTAAAATAAATGGCCTACAGCCACCAAACCTTGCATAGTGCTTCTCCTCGATGTACTGATTTGGCACATACTTTGACCTGGTGACCATGGCCTATATTTTTTGGTCCAGTGACTTTGACACATTTTTCATCAGCTATCAACTGCTAAGAATAAAATTTACTTATTTAATAAGTACGTTCTGATTGTGACTTTTGCCCTAGCAGGTGCGAAGCCGCCGCCTTATTTTCTTGCTTTCTTGCGGAATTCTTGTTTGTTACATAATTGATAGAAAATAATGTAAATATAAGTAATAAAAGGAATTTATTTAACATTCATTGAACAACAGTGGGTCAGAGCCAAAGTTTAAGGGGTTTGCTTACTTTGCTTGTGACCCAATGTTGTTCATACTTCAATGGACATTAAAAAATTACATTCATATTTCAGTGTTCTACTGTTTGTATAAATCCAGGTGTGTGAGTGTTTGAGTTTTACGTCCCACCAACAGCTAAGGTCATACGGAGATGGGACCTTGGTTTAAAGACTCATCAGAAAGTCTGGAGAAGCCCGGAATCGATCCTGAGATCCCTGGTTTACAAGGCGAGTAGCGTAACAACTGCACCACGGAGGCTTCTATATATAAATCCAGGTATAACTTTGTTATACTCGTTTCGACTTCTGGGACCAGTTGTTCAAAACTAACGACGTCGTTCGTTAACCTATCATTCAAACTGATCATTTACTATGGCAAATATGCTAATATTTTTGCTGAAAAAAATGTGATCAGCTTTTGCATCTGCAAAAGCTGTTCTGACACATTTTTTTCATCAAAAACACCAGAATTTTGGATATTATACTTGCTAGAATAGTTAACAATTTGACCACTAACGAACTCGTTAAGCTAACAATGCTTTGAACAACTAGCCCCATAATGCTGTGTAAAGAGGATTATCTGTAAGCTCATGTGCTTGAACAATGGCCAGATCTACCGCATATACTCTGATCAGGGTCTACACTGTTTGCATAAAGTACAGAATTTAAACAGTTAGGTCCCCAGTCAGGACTTTTTTTTTGCCCAGCTTACATTCACTGACAGTCAACTCATCAGTGTTTTCAATGCTTGGTTAAGAAAGCAATTGTTTATTGCAGGTGTGTAATCATCCTGAACTGTTTGAGAGACGAGAAGTGAAGTCAGCCTTCTTCCTGGCACAGGAACCCTATGTGATACCCAAGCTGGTCTACAGAGATGGGCTGCTAGACTCCTGTGTTCCCAGTAAATCCCGAATACTGCATAATCTACTGTACATACACAACCCAGATCATGTATATAGGTCACTCTTCCATTCCCCTTGTAAAGGTTGGTATCAATGTTCTGTATGCATAATATCTTATAGAATAAAGTTCTGCTATTAGTACCTATTAAAATTGAGACAAATTCTTGTTTTCAGCACAAATTAAAAAGGCTTCAGTTTTTCTTTTTTAGCTCACCTGTCACATAGTGACAAGGTGAGCTTTTGTGATCACATTTTGTCCGTCGTGCCTGTGTGCGTGCATAAACAATTTCTTGTCCGCACGATAGCATCTTCATTTATGATTTGATTTTAACCAGACTTGCACACAACTTGTACCACCATGAGATCTGGGCTCCTTTCTTGAACCAGCCATATCCCTTCATGTGTTAGGGAGTTACGGCCCCTGAAAGGGCAAAATTGCCTATTTTGGTCTTGTCCGCACGATAGCATCTTCAGTTATGATTTTATTTTAACCAGACTTGCACACAATTTGTACCACCATATGATCTGGGTTCCTTTTTTGAACCAACCATATCCCATTATGTGTGACTGAGTTACGGCCCCTGAAAGGGCAAAAATTGCCTATTTTGGTCTTGTCCGCATGATAGCATCTTCATTTATGATTTTATTTTAACCAGACTTGCACACAACTTGTACCACCATGAGATCTGGGTTCTTTTCTTGAACCAGCCATATCCCATCATGTGTTACGGAGTTAAGGCCCTTGAAAGGGCAAAAAATGCCTATTTTGGTCGTGTCTGCATGATAGCTGTTTCATTTATGATTTGATTTTAACTAAAATTGCACACTTGTACCACCATGAGATCTGGGTTCCTTTCTTGAACCAGCCATATCCCATCATGTGTTACAGAGTTAAAAAGTGTTAAACTTTAAAAGTGTTGACTGGGCTTTTAAACTCAAATGCAAATAAACAAACACACAATGTGCTCTAGTAAGAGACCACCTTTGGGATTGTTCAAAAGTGGTCTTAAAACCACTTTTGAACAGTCCCAAAGGTGGTCTTTGATTATAGGAATTGTCTTATTGTGTTTATGTTGACAGTTAAAAGTATTTTATAGACATGTCAATTTCATACTAAAGAAAACGATTTTAAAAATATAAAAAGACCAAAATTTTTAATTTTGGAGATCTTGTCCAATAAACGTTACAATAAATGGCCCTTTCAAAAATGTTTTGTTCCCTTAACGGATAGTTTCCTACTTTTAAAGGAAATAAATTTATTTCTGCCTTAAGGGAAGTGGATACACCTTCAGGGGAGGCAACTCCTGCAAAAGTATGGGTGTCTCCCATGTCCATAAAGGTGCAAATTCTTTCCTTTAAGAGTAGTTCCCTTTTTCAGTGGGACAAGGCTTGTAGAAAACCAAACAGGATGTCCTGAAAGTTGTCTCTGTTTAAAAATTGTGGATAAATCAGCAAGGTGATCCCATTCCCCTTAAGAATAAGTGCATATTGTTTCCTGTAAGAGAGCTCTTTTTATTTTGAGAGACAGTTTACAGGAAACAAAAAAGAAAATGTGAGAAAATTGTCTTCCTTGCAACAAATGGGCCAAGAATGCTGGGTATATCCATTCACCTTAGGGCTATTCCAGTAAAAACGATATGGGAGGGGAAGACGGCAGTTGATATATTTTTCTGTTGGTGGTCGGTCTTAACGTTATTTTGATTACATGGGTAGTTAGTGTTTGAAAAAATAAAATTCTGTTGGTGGTCGGGTATGGTGGAAATTGAATTCTATAGGTGGTGGTTAATTTATTTGCCGGCCACTGACAACAGAAAAAAATAAAATACGGCTTTTTTGCGTGAGAGAGGTGCGTTAGCCGAGATATTCCGATTATTATTTATAAAAATCGGTATCTGGACGTTTCACCCCAATATGCGTACCCGGGTTTACAGAGGTTTCGCCACCAAACAAGTTCGCCATCGGAGGTTTCGCCACAAGAAGCATTCGCCCCACGGGAGGTTTCGCCACTAAAAAAAAATAAGTTACCGTATTCGCCCTAATTACCGCACCGTGCGCTTAGTTTTTTCAAAACCATGCCAAAACATCACAGTGAAAAATCTACCTAATTAGCGCACACTCGATGCGAAAACGATAGCTTCCCAGATGATGCATACTGATATTTAATGGGACGGAAAAGGATTCTAAGCATTGCCTTCACTGTTGAAGAAATAAAGGTAAGTTATCTTTATCGATTTACTGTGAGAGCTTCCAGGGGGAGGTTACTGTAAAGTGTGCGCTTATGCATTTCCTTTTCAAAATTAGCTTAGGTGTGCGCTTATAGGAGCATGTGCGGTAATTAGGGCGAATACGGTATCTAGAATTCCTTTGAATTACCTTTGCAGTAATTTAGAAAATGGATAAATACATGTAAAATGAATGAAAAATAATTAGTTGGGTATTCAGACCACACCACGGGGAGGCACTTTTTATTGTGATCCATTTATTTATAAGTTTGTGGTGTTACAAATATGATCAATAAATCAATATAAAATCTAAATATATCATCATTTTAAAATAATAATAATAATCCCGACTTTATCGATTCGTATATTCCCGTGTGTCGCCATTTGAACAAATACGTGTTTGCCCGTGTCTCAAAAGCAATCACGTTATTTTTACCTTTTTCCTAAATATAAAAACGCCGGATTTTTACAAATGTTAAGTTTGGTATTTTGCCAACAATATTTGCGAAAAAAACAAATATGTTTCTATACAAAGTTTTGGGGTAATTTGCAACCAAACACACCAGGGGCTTCTTCTACTGAATCACGATGACCTTGCCTGACGTAATGGAAAATTACTGGGCTGAGTTACTGAATGACGCAATATTTGTGTGTCGGTCGCGCATGATTTGCATGATTTAGGTAAAGACAATTAGCGCTGTATAATCAGTTAGATTCAAGGGATTTATGGTCCAAGATAATTAGTTAATTGGGGATTATGATACCCTAGGAATGTTTATACAGCGGATGCCACCCGGAGCGTGCCGAGCTTTGAGCCGCAATAAATTACGTAACAGTACCCAAAAGTGTATCCAGGTGGTCATCGGAAGGGCAATAAAACCCACAGATGGGTAGAAGGCCTTTCATTGGTCAATAGTTTCAGCCCCTTTAATGAACATTATTTTCTAAAAAAATATGCGACGTCTGATCAGGTTCTCACCGCCAACATTTTAACAGACAAACAGATGCAATTATTAAGCGGCACCTGATCAGGGTCTTCAGGGTTTTGGACCTTATAATGCTACGGCACCCGGATCAGACGCTCCACAATTATTGCCGCGACGTCTGATTCAGCTCCAACCGCCGACGGTTCATTTTATTTTATTTTCCGCGACCGAATAGGTTTGGAGGATATAGCGACCGTCCAAATGTCCGTCCGTCCGTAGACACAACAGACAGATGCAAACAATGCAGATCCGGATCAGACGCCGTACTATTATTGAACGGCGTCTGATGAGAGTCAGCATGTTTGTAGAAGGCATCTGAGACGGCGCAGACCCGGACAAGATGCTGCGCAACGGTTATGCGGCGTCTGATCAGGGTCTTATCGGCGACGGTGGTGTTTTTTTATCCCTAGTCTGAACAGGTTCGGAGCCTGGCGTCCGTTCATTCGCCCGTTCGTAGACACAAAATTATGAGTGGCGTTCGTTCAAATGTCCGTATTTAGACGCAAAAGACATATGAAAACAATGCAGGTGTCGATCAGATGTACAATTATTAAACGGCGTCTGATGATGGTCTACATGTATGTAGACGGTATCTGAGACGGCGCAGACCCGGACAAGACTTTGCGCAACGACGCGGCGTCTGATTAGGGTCTTATCGCCGACGGTGGTGTTTTTTTTAAACCCTAGTCTGAACATGTTCGGGGGATATAGCGATCAGCCTGGCGTCATCCACCCAACCGTCTGTATAACAATAGACAGAACACAAAGGTGCAAACAGTGCAGATTTGAATCTGACGCCATACAATGATTATACGGCGTCTGGATAGGGTCTACAGGTTTGTAGATGGCATATGCGACGACACAGACCATGCGACGTCTGATCATGGTCTGACCACCGCCGTTGCGTTTTATTTTTATCCCCTGACCAAATACGTTCGGGGATAAAACAATCAGCCTGACGTCCGTCCGTCCGTCCGCAAACAAAATTGAGTCTGGCGTCCGTTCACATGTCCGTCCGTCCGTCGACACAACAGACAGATGCAAGCAATGCAGATTCAAATCAGACCTGTACAATTATTAAACGGCGTCTGATGAGGGTCTACAGGTTTGAAGACGGCATATGGGTCGGCGCAGACCCGGACAAGACGCTGCACAAAGATAATGCTGCGTCTGATTAGGGACTTATCGCCGACGGTGGTGTTTTTTATCCCTAGTCTGAACATGTTCGGGGGATATAGCGATCAGCCTGGCATCATCCACCCGTCTGTCTGTATGACTATAGACAGAACACCAAGGTGCAAACAGCGCAGATCGGGATGAGAGCCCAGAAAATTATTATAAGGCGTCTGATCAGGGTCTACAGGTTGTAGACGGCACAGACCCAGACAAGTAGCTATCAGCCTGGCGTCATCCACCCGTCTGTCTGTATGACAATAGACAGAACACAAAGGTGCAAACAGTGCAGATCGGGATCAGAGCCCAGACAATTATTATAAGGCGTCTGATCAGGGTCTACAGGTTGTAGACAGCACATGCGACGGCACAGACCCAGACCAGACGCTGTACAATGATCATGCGCATCAGATGTCATTTCACCTCAGTGTTGGGTAAAAGTCCCACCAAATTGGAAGCAATAGCTCCAAAATGTCCTAAATAGTGTTGACGGGGATGTTATACCTCTAATCAAACAAACGAATCTTATTTCTAAAAAAAAAAAAATACAGTGACGGCTCTTTGGGGTGAGCTGGCTATGGGGTGGTTGATACACTGATTTAAAAAAAAAAGGGTAAAGTTGGGGATGGGGGTGCTAAAAAGGATAGATAGGCTGTAAGAGTGTGTGTTTGAGTTTTACGTCCCACCAACAGCTAAGGTCATACGGAGACAGGACCTCGGTTTAAAGACTCATCAGAAAGTCTGGAGAAGCCCATAGATAGGCTGTAATAGTTATTTTTTTTTTTTTTTTTTGGTTTGGGTTTTACGGCCGTTTCAAGATTATTTCACTCATATCGAGCCGATCGTTAATCATAGGTGGGCGAAAACCGGAGTACCCGGAGAAAAACCACCTGACCTTCCGTTGCAGAACTTGGCGTCTCACACGTGACCCGAGGGAGGCTCGAACCCACGGCGGTGAGAGACCTAATGACTAAGAGTCAGCGCTCTTATCCATTAGGCCACGGAGGCCCGTATAATAGTTATTTTAATCTTATGCAAAAGTACTGATTTTTTCATAAACAAAACACACCCATGTGTCATAGCACATTCTTTAATTTCTCCAAAATGGCTACTTTTCCATTGAAAACTTTGATGTTTTTCTTATTTATACTCAGAATATAGGTTGTGGGTGCCGATTGAGGCAGTTCTAATGAGTACCCACAACCTTGGTCTTGGTGCAGAAATAAGGAAAATAATGTATACCGGGTTCAAATAGATGTTCATTTCAAAGACTTATGAACATGATCTTATTTCTGCATAAAAAAGTATGTTATGGAAACTTGTTGGAAGAGCCTCAGTGACATGCCGTGATGATTACCTACAAAATACGTTTTTGTGCGGAAATAAGAAAAATAATACGTGGATACCCCCTCTTTTCTGGGGCCATGGTGGTTAAAAATACTTTCTCTGACCAACCCAAAACAGAAATTTTTGCTAAAGAAAATATTTTGCCTACTTAGACACTTCATATTTTCAAAACACAAAGAGAAACTATAATAAATTTAGTACCATTGGAAAGAAAATTTAATTTCCTAGAAACTTTACATTTACTTAAATATTGTCAAATGTACAGATAATACTAAAATAATCATTTTTCTAACATAAGGGTGTAAATCACACAAAAATGCCAATATCTCTGTTCAGATAAGACTGTATGGCTTATCAGCCACATATGGACTATTGATTATTGATGTACCTGTATCAGTGTTCCGTTAAGATGCTTTATTTGCTAATTTTCTGAGTGGTAAAGGGTTAAGTGAGATAAGTAGACCGGTATTAAAGTGCAAAGGTATCAGAATAAGGTGAGAGACAAAATAAGAAACATAATTAGGTAATCTAAGTTAAAGAAAAATACAATTGCAAACTGAAGTTTTTCAGAGACACTTTATTATTATCATGTGGTGGAAGTGTATGTTGTAGATTTAGAATCCTTATAATACCCGCAAGATAGAAAGATATGTTTGAGTGTCAGAAGGAGAAAACCGTTATTGGAGGTCTTATATGAACTCTCAAATATAGCTGTCACTGTCTCATTGTATTGTTTCAATAACGATTTCAATTTTATCTTTTTCAGATCTGCCTATAAAAAGACGTTCCTGTCTGATATTTTATGTAAACAAATATTAGTAAATAAATTAATACATTACCGGTCTTTTTATTCCATACCCACTGACCGTTCCAAGGCAGTTCTTCTAAGGCGGGTTATTTATGTTATTGTTTGTTTCTTATCGTGTGTATTTTATCTTTTTAGTTCGGATGGTCATCAGGCATTTTGTGGGAAACTAACTGTCCTTTTGACTTTCCTCTGTTGAGGTTTCCATTAGTGTCTGATCACTTCATGTTTGTGTTTCTTTACTTTTGGTGTCTTTAGTGGGTGGTGTAAGTTAACTGTATCGATTCCTGATCTTTGTTTTAGTTCTACTTTGAGGTTCCTACTTGCACATGATTTTTTTTCCAATCACCCTCCCATCCCATGCTTTTTTTTCATCACCCTCAGTACAGGCTTTTCAACATTCCCAGTATGCCCTTATTGTTAGCTTTTAACTCGGTAGACATAAATTAACTGAGGTCTTAGAATAGCACCTTGACATACATGCATTTAAAAATGGCAAAAGACATGAACTGATTTAGTTTCACACACACACACACACACACACACACCAGTTATTTTAATTTCGCCACCTCCCAAGAGGAATAACAGAGGTTAAAACTCTTTTTTTCGTAAATGCTCCGATGGAAGTCAGCATTGCCGGGTCAATTGATAGAACATCTCGATGTTAATCCTCATTTTCAGTCAGTGTTTTTTTTTTAAATTATTAATAATGCATTAAGGAAATAATGCAGAGGTATAAACAATGCTAATTTCACCACCCTTCTTCCGGGCTCTCAAAGGAGAGGTCGAGATTACAAATGACCGATACATAATAAACAACTTCCCCAAAAGAGAAAGACTTCAAGATAATTTTCTGCATCCCCATGAATATCAAATCATTAATAGTTATAAGACATAACCAGAGAAAACGTGATTTAGAACAGATCCAGTTTACTGATGTTTTAAATTACCAGTTGTCAGATCCAGTGCTGTTTTAGCGGGTGTCCGACAAGGGTCGGTTCTTGGATGGGTCCTATTAGTTTTTTTTAACTCATCTTCCAGGTAATTTAAGACCGTCTATTTTATCTTTGCAGGCAATTGTGTATTAGGTAGGGATATTTTTTCCCCTCAGGATTGTTCAACTTTGCAGGAAGCTGTAAATAAACTGGTACATTGGGGCAGATTTGTAAATGAAGAAAATGTCACTATGAGGGTGATACGAACCTTCCCCCCCCCCCCCCCCCCCCCCCACAGACCCCCACAAACAGATAATACATAACTATTTTTACATAATCAGATATAAGATTCAGTTCAGTCCGCCAAATATCTTGGGGTTACTATTACAGATAATCTTGATTGGGGTGAGCATGTATCTGAAATTTCTACAAAGGCATCTAAAACCCTTTAGTTTTCTCCACCGGAATTGTCACTGGCACCCAGAGAAATAGAGGAGATAGCATACAAAACGCTTGCAGCCACAATCTGGAATCTTCATCTAAAAACTCTCGCTAATCAACTGGAGACAGCCCATTGGACTTACAAATGTTCGTGGTACATTAGCCATGTCGACGAGATGCTGGATGAACTGCAGTGGCCAACACTGGAAGCCCGAAGGGGCAGTCTTCTTCAGACTTCTTCCACAAATTCAGATAGCTGCAGTTGACATTAGCAAGGAATGGAACTTTACCCCTGCTCCAACACTTAGACAGATGACATCGTCACATTACTTTCAATACACAAGATACCTGGCCTATTCTGTCGCTCTCAATTGTTCATTTTCCCCGGACCATTACCTTTGTGGAATGGTTTTCCTTCAGTGGCCTCCACAAATACCACCGAACAGTGAATTTTAATTGAATTTAATTTGAATTTAAATATTGTCAAATGTACAGAAAATACTAAAATAATCATTTTTGTATTATTGATTATTGATGTACCTGTATCAGTGTTCTGTTAAGATGCTGTATTTGCTAATTTTCTGAGTGGTAAAGGGTTAAGTGAGATAAGTAGACCGGTATTAAAGTGCAAAGGTATCAGAATAAGGTGAGAGACAAAATAAGAAACATAATTAGGTAATCTAAGTTAAAGAACAATATCATTGCAAACTGAAGTTTTTCAGAGACACTTTATTATTATTATGTGGTGGAAGTGTATGTTGTAGATTTAGAATCCTTATAATACCCGCAAGATAGAAAGATATGTTTGAGTGTCAGAAGGAGAAAACCGTTATTGGAGGTCTTATATGAACTCTCAAATATAGCTGTCACTGTCTCATTGTATTGTTTCAATAACGATTTCAATTTTATCTTTTTCGACGGGCCTCCGTGGCCTAGTGGATAAGAGCGCTGACTCTTAGTCATTAGGTCTCTCACCGCCGTAGGTTCGAGCCTCGCTCGGGCCACGTGTGAGACGCCAAGCTCTGCAACGGAAGGTCAGGTGGTTTTTCTCCGGGTACTCCGGTTTTCGCCCACCTCTGATTAACGATCGGCTCGATATGAGTGAAATAATCTTGAAAGGGCCGTAAAACCCAAACCAAAAAAAAAAAAAAAAAAAAAAAAAATTTTATCTTTTTCAGATCTGCCTATAAAAAGACGTTCCTGTCTGATATTTTATGTAAACAAATATTAGTAAATAAATAAATACATACCGGTCTTTTTATTCCATACCCACTGACCGTTCCAAGGCAGTTCTTCTAAGGCGGGTTATTTATGTTATTGTTTGTTTCTTATTGTGTGTATTTTGTCTTTTTAGTTCGGATGGTCATCAGGCATTTTGTGGGAAACTAACTGTCCTTTTGACTTTCCTCTGTTGAGGTTTCCATTAGTGTCTGATCGCTTCATGTTTGTGTTTCTTTCCTTTTGGTGTCTTTAGTGGGTGGTGTAAGTTAACTGTATCGATTCCTGATCTTTGTTTTAGTTCTACTTTGAGGTTCCTACTTGCACATGATTTTTTTTTCCAATCACCCTCCCATCCCATGCTTTTTTTCATCACCCTCAGTACAGGCTTTTCAACATTCCCAGTATGCCCTTATTGTTAGCTTTTAACTCGGTAGACATAAATTAACTGAGGTCTTAGAATAGCTCCTTGACATACATGCATTTAAAAATGGCAAAAGACATGAACTGATTTAGTTTCACACACACACACACACACACACACACACACACACAGGTTATTTTAATTTCGCCACCTCCCAAGAGGAATAACAGAGGTTAAAACTCTTTTTTTCGTAAATGCTCCGATGGAAGTCAGCATTGCCGGGTCAATTGATAGAACATCTCGATGTTAATCCTCATTTTCAGTCAGTGTTTTTGTTTTTTTTTTTAATTATTAATAATGCATTAAGGAAATAATGCAGAGGTATAAACAACGCTAATTTCACCACTCTTCTTCCGGGCTCTCAAAGGAGAGGTCGAGATTACAAATGACCGATACATAATTAACAACTTCCCCAAAAGAGAAAGACTTCAAGATAATTTTCTGCATCCCCATGAATATCAAATCATTAATAGTTATAAAACATAACCAGAGAAAACGTGATTTAGAACAGATCCAGTTTACTGATGTTTTAAATTACCAGTTGTCAGATCCAGTGCTGTTTTAGCGGGTGTCCGACAAGGGTCGGTTCTTGGACGGGTCCTATTAGTTTTTTTTAACTCATCTTCCAGGTAATTTAAGACCGTCTACTTTATCTTTGCAGGCAATTGTGTATTAGGTAGGGATATTTTTTCCCCTCAAGATTGTTCAACTTTGCAGGAAGCTGTAAATAAACTGGTACATTGGGGGCAGATTTGTAAATGAAATTTTAACGTAACAAAATGTCACTATGAGGGTGATACGAACCTTCCCCCCCCCCCCCCCACAAAGACCCCCACAAACAGATAATACATAACTATTTTTACATAATCAGATATAAGATTCAGTTCAGTCCGCCAAATATCTTGGGGTTACTATTACAGATAATCTTGATTGGGGTGAGCATGTATCTGAAATTTCTACAAAGGCATCTAAAACCCTTTAGTTTTCTCCACCGGAATTGTCACTGGCACCCAGAGAAACAGAGGAGATAGCATACAAAACGCTTGCAGCCACAATCTGGAATCTGCCACAATCTGGAATCTTCATCTAAAAACTCTCGCTAATCAACTGGAGACAGCCCATTGGACTTACAAATGTTCGTGGTACATTAGCCATGTCGACGAGATGCTGAATGAACTGCAGTGGCCAACACTGGAAGCCCGAAGGGGCAGTCTTCTTCAGACTTCTTCCACAAATTCAGACAGCTGCAGTTGACATTAGCAAGGAATGGAACTTTACCCCTGCTCCAGCACTTAGACAGATGACAGCGTCACATTACTTTCAATACACAAGATACCTGGCCTATTCTGTCGCTCCTAATTGTTCATTTTCCCCGGACCATTACCTTTGTGGAATGGTTTTCCTTCAGTGGCCTCCACAAATACCACCGAACAGTTTAAGACTCATTTAAAGTAACAAATAAAAATCAAAAATGAGTTCGGAGTATGTATTTTAGCATACTTCTGTATCACTTCTTGCAAATGGTTTGATCAGTAACTGCCCTTTTGGCCTTCCTCTGTTTAGGTTTCAATTTTGGTCTGGTCGATCCGTGTTTGTGTTTCTTTCCCTTTGTTGGGTGGGGTAAGTTAATTGTATCGATTCCTGATCTTTGTTTTACTTCTACTTTGAAGCCATTTGATCTGGATCTACACTGTTTCCAAAAATAGGGGTTGTTGTGAACAGCAGGATAAGGGTTAAGGGTTAAATACTAGGTACAGAATGATTTTTAGAGATGAGACTGTTTTAACTTGATTGGCAGTTCCTTTGTATCAAAGCCGGCCTCGTTGGCTCAGTCGGATGCGCGTCTGACTGGTGATCAGGTGGACGCGGGTTCGACTCCCGCCGGGGTCGGCAACATTCTTTCGTGGAGATTGATCATGAAATCTTTTCTACGGTCATTCTCTCCCTTCCGCTGATTCAAGAAGGGCAGTTGTCAGTTTCTGGCGAAAGAATGTGCACTGTACTGGTTAACCGCTTACGTATAAGCCTGCCCAGGAAAGTGTGGATAGGTAAACTGACAGGCTCAAAAATGACCTATATAGTGTTGACTGGGCCGTTAAACTCCAATACAAACAAACAAACAAATCCTTTGTAGCAAATAAAGTTAAGTGGATAATCATAGTTGTTTAGATAATATAACACCCTGGCAGATGCATGTCATTCATTTCTGCATATGGATCTAGTCTGGCAGTGCACAAAAAAACCTACAAAATGGTGCATGACCAGTGAAGGGTCACTGATGAGGCTTTATTAGCCGAAACTACGTAGTATGACCCATCTTCTTTCTTATGAATGTTTTCATTGCTCTTAAAGGAACTCATTTTTGATTTTTATTCTGTCAGCATGCACACTTCTGATTAGCTGTAGCCCTCCACATTATGCATTAAGTTTGTCTTGGATAGATGTAAATTACTCAGTTTGGACACATAATGCTTGGGCTTAATTTTTTAATTTTTTATGCATTTGCTGTCAGATCTTAAGTCCCATAACACACATTATTCTGTGGGTATTAGTGTGCCTTGGCCATTAAATAACATACCTATGCAATATATTTCTATATTTCTGGCTCTAGGAATGTCATTTTATATCAGATGATAAATTGTCATATTTTTTTCTGCTCCAAACATAAGATTGTGGGTACTCGTTACAGCCGAGGTGGTGCTAGCCACAATCTATATTTTTTTAAGTAGAAGAAAGAAAAGTAATGTATACCCATGTAAACCCTACTTTTCTCTACCTAGAATGAAGTTTACTGGAGTATACGTTTCACAGAGTTGTTAACGCAATGCACAGAAATTAATACATGTAGTTACTATTTACAAATTAAAATTGTTCTTGTGTTGTGTCAGGAAAATTCTGGAGTCTGTATCGTTTGCTTTTGAATATTTGCTCAGTAAATACAGCTCTTGCATAATTGGTAGAGGAGCAGATAAGCTGTCAGAGTATTTTATTTTCTCCAGATGTCTGGCACTATTAAGTTAGAACTGCCTCTGACATGATGGGTAATTGACGGACTCTACATAATGGACTAATTTGAAAGCAACTCTAAAACCAGAAAAAGTTGAGTTCTGAAGAGGTTTATGGCTCTTTCAACAGTATTTCACTCATATTGCACAATCAGATCGAAGTTTTTTTTTTTAGCTCTTAACCCTTGCTGTCAGATGCAGTTTCCACCATATATATTTTTACTCAACATAGTGGCTTTTGAACAAGTAAATAAAAGGACTATGGAGTGCTGACTGCTTTACTTGCAGCAGCCATTTAATTCACGTTCTTTTGTCTCCCTTTCTGGTCAAGGACTAAATGTATAGACAGTTTGTTTGTTTGATTTGAGGTTTAATGTCCCCATCAACACAATTTAGGTCATTTTGGAGATGCTGCTTCCAATTTTGTGGGACTTTTACCCGACATTGAGATGAAATGACATCTCAATCCCTGTCGCCCAATAAGACCAATATGGTTTATATGCATGGATGGGCCGACTCGCAGCAGTTTTCCAGGGCAGACTTAGACCTTCTAAGCAGATTACCAGTACTCATTTGTGGTCGGTATCAACTCTGCGTGGAAGCATCGTGCAGCTCATCTATTTCTCCAAGCCCTGATGGGCGGGGGAGATCATGTTTAGACAGACTGAAACAACTATAATGGTCATTTCGCCAACCAACTAATGAAACGAAAACATTATTATTCCTGCTTTAATAAACGAAGTTCGCAAGAAATATGAAACTCAACATCAGATGTATTCAGCTTCTGTTCTGAAAAGTTGTCACAGACACCAATTTTTGTAATTTTGCATCTGTTAGAATACTTCTGAAAGGAAAGCAAAATGTGACGATTTACTTTCGGGGTCTCTGTGGCTCTGACAATGGTATAAGAGGACTTCAGTCATGATTGTGGGAAATCCAACTCCTGCATTCTGAGAACCTGTTCTTTTTTTCTTCTCTTCAAGTTTCTCCCATCTTGTAAATTTAAGTGAAATATTCTAGAAAGGCCCCTGCCAGACCACCACTAAAATGTCTTTTTCAGATAACTTAGAAAATATTAAATTCTATGGGTCATGGTATGTGGAGCAAATACAATTCTATGGGTACTTGGCATAAAAAAATATCTAAATCTATAGGTAATTGGTCTCTGAAGAAATCAAATTCTATAGGTGGTGGGGTGAAAAAAAAAGTGCCGTCTTCCCCCCCCATATCATTTTTTCTGGAATAGCCCTTAAGGGGAATGCGATCACCTGGCAGATTTTCTGCCATTTTTCAAAGGGAGACAACTTTCATGGCTTGTTCCCTTTTCTATAAGCCTGTCCAACTTAAAAAGGAGTCGGCTCTCAAAAGGAAAGAAGTTGCTCAGGAGCAAATTATTTCCTTTAAGAGTTGACCCCTATTAACATGAGGGACAAAAGTACTTTTGCAAGAGTTGCCTCCCCTGAAGGTGTATCCAGTCCCCTTAACCCTCACTAATTTTTGTTTATTTTTTATTTTCAGATCCTCATTCATCTGTAAATAGTTGTTTCTCATTTACCCGGTTTATCAATCTTTCACCCAGTGAACTCAACTCGCACATGTTGGGTGGACTTCTAGTCAGGTAAATATCTAATCTTTAGGCATACAGATGACCCATGTTATAAGGACAGTATTTGTCTATTATTGTGCTGTTATAATGAATTTTCTGTTATAAAGAATCCGAGTTAGGAGTACGTTAGGTTACAGGTCTTTTCCACATCATTACTCCAAGAACCAAATGTTATAGACATTTGTTAGTTGATATATGTTAGAATCACCTGAGGCGATTCTTACAAATATCTGTAACATTTGTTTCTTGGAGTATTAAATTTCAAGAATCTTTAATGACTATGGATTTGATTTGGGCATTTCCAACCCGAGGGAAGCCCACATGGCTCGGCTAAGCTTTGAGCTAAGAATCACCCAGGAAATCCTGCTCGTAATACTCAGATGTGAACGAGTAGCAGTAATAGGAGAAAAAGAGAGAAAAAGAAAGAATCAATTCTATTGAAATTGTCATTATAACAAGTTTTATCGTTATAACGAATGTTGGTATAAAGAGGGTTGACTGTATTTTACAATAGCTTATGTCAGTTAGATTTAATCAATTCCATGATACACAAACAAATGTTGATACTCAAACTGGTTGGTTTAATCTTTATTTTGTTTATATCACAACATATACTTTCTAACTCATTTTGTTTCAAATGGGATCTTCCACCTTTATATATAGCACATCCATTTCAACACAATTTTAGGTCATTTTTGAGCCGGCCAGTTTACCTATCCACACTTTTCATGGGCAGGCTTAAACATAAGTGGTTAATCATTGAAGTGCACATTCTTTTGCCAGAAACTTACAACTGCCCTTCTTGAATCAGCGGAAGGGAGAAAATGACCATAGAAAAGATTTCGTGATCAATCTCCACAAGAAAATGTTGCCAACCTTGGCAGGTATCGAACTTGGTAACTTGTGAAATTGAAGGTAAAATTTTCCTTGTGTAACCATTCATCTTAACCCTTGTCCTGCTGAATATTCATATATGCCACACCCACTACCGATTATCAACCAATCAGATAACTTGATGCAAATTATTGCAACAAATTCACAATCTGAATGGCAAACAATGTAGATCCTGATCAGATGGCTTCGTCAGAAGCCATCTGATCTGGATCTACATTGTTTCAAAGATAAGGCATATCCGGGATTAGCAGGACAAGGGTTAACCCTTTTTGTACCAAACAGAATCTTCCTCCTCATATATACCAGGAGTCCGTTCCAAAGTTAAGGGGTGTCAGGTTGTTTTTACTTCAAGATTTATTTGGAAAATGGCTTAACTTATCACAAACAGTGTAGGCCCTGATCAGACGCCGCTTTCTGCGGCATCTGATCTGGGCCTGCACTGTTTGCCACCTACCCCTTTTGGGGTTTCCAGTAACAGATTGGTTAAAATTGGTTTTATGATTACAGGTGGCTAGCTGTGTTCCTATGGTACAAAGCAGCATATACGATACACCATACTCATAAATTTCATCCAAAGGAAAGGTAATATGTATGTTATATACTTAAATGCTTGGGCATGATAAGACTATGTATCATATTTAATCTTAAATATTTCACTCCTAACAACCTACATCACAATTACATCATTAATTTTGTTGTTTTGCATTGTCCAACTGCTACTGTGTTTGTTGTCGCACCTGCTTTAGCAGGAAGACATAGGCGTGCAAGTTTCCATCCGTCTGTCCATTTTTGTGTCCGTCTGTCCATCCATCCATCCATCCATCCACCTGTCCTGTTGTCCGTTCGTCTTTCCGTCAACATTTTACACTGGGTGTCTTGTCATCGCAACTCCTCCTACAGTTTCATACCGATTATTTTGATTTGTTTGTTTTGTTTGATTTGAGGTTTAACGTCCCCGTCAACACTGTAAAGGTCATTTTGGAGATGTTGCATCCAATTTTGTGGGACTTTTACCCAACATTGAGATGAAATGACATCTCAAGCCCTGTCGCCCAATGAAACCAATAGGGTTTATTAGCATGGACGGTCTGCCTCGCACCGCGGTACCTGGACAGGCTTAGATCCTCTAAGCAGTTTACCAGTACTAGTGTGCGGCCGGATTCAGCTCTGCTGGAAAGCATCATGCAGCCCGTATATTTCTTCAAGCCCCTATGGGCGGGGGCTTACTGATTATTTTGAAACTTTGCTTGTGATTTTGCCATGGTATGAGGATGCGCATGTGGTTTGGACTTTATCGTCAGATCATTTTTTGTCACTTTTTCCACATTGTGAACTTAGTCATTTTTAGCTCGTCTGTTTTTTGAAAAAAACTTTCGAGCTATTGTCATCACTCCGGCGTCTGCGTTGTCGTCCTGCATCGTTCCAAAAAAACTTAACCTTGGCTATAACTTAAAAAGTATTAGACCTAGCCTCATGAAACTTCATACACACACTCATCATCACAAGAGCTACATTTTGATTAAGGACCATAACAACATTGTTGATTTTGACTGAATTATCTCCCCTTTTCCAATTTTTTTCTGAAACACATTTTTTGCTCTCATTTTAATACTATTCACAACAGAGCCTTCAACAACTTAACCTTGACCATATTTCCAAAAGTATTTGGCCTACCTTCATGAAACTTCATACACATACTCACCATCACAAGAGCTACATTCCCTACAAGTTTTATAACTCCATCTTGCAATTTGATTTGACTTAGAACTTTTGTTTTCTAAAAGAAACTGCAGACGAGCATTGGCACCCGCTTGCGGTGCTCTTGTTAACCTTCAATTGCTATATGATAGGTACCTCTTGTCACTGCAACTCCTCTTGCAGTTTTATACCTATCATTTTGAAACTTTGCATGTACTTTTGCCATGCTATGAGGTTGTGCATATGGTTTCGACATAATTCTCAGAATATTTTTTTTTCAGTTTTTGCACATTGTGAACTTAGCCATTTTTTAGTCATTTTTAGCTCGTCTGTTTTTTGAAAAAAAACTTTCGAGCTATTGTCATCACTCCGGCGTCTGCGTTGTCGTCCTGCGTCGTTCCAAAAAAACTTAACCTTGGCTATAACTTAAAAAGTATTAGACCTAGCCTCATGAAACTTCATACACACACTCATCATCACAAGAGCTACATTTTGACCAAGGACCATAACAACATTGTTGATTTTGGCTGAATTATCTCCCCTTTTCCAATTTTTTTCTGAAACACATTTTTTGCTCTCATTTTAATATTATTCACAACAGAGCCTTCAAACTTCACATGAATGTTCCTTGGGACAAGACCTTTTCAGTGATACCACACTTTTTGATCTGTGACCTTGACCTTTGAACTTTGACCTATTTTTCGAAAATTTAACCGAAAACCTTAACCTTGACCATATTTCCAAAAGTATTTGGCCTACCTTCATGAAACTTCATACATATACTCACCATCACAAGAGCTACATTCCCTACAAGTTTTATAACTCCATCTTGCAATTTGATTGAATTATCTCCCCTTTTCTCTCCGTTTTTTTTTAAATTGTTTTTGTCTCTTATTTCAATACTATTCACAACAGAGCCTTCCAACTTCACATGAATGTTCCTTGGGACAGGACAAGACCTTTTCAGTCATACCACGCTTTTTGACCTGTGACCTTGACCTTTGAACTTTGACCTATTTTTCGAAAAATTAACCAAACAACTTAACCTTGACCATATTTCCAAAAGTATTTGGCCTACCTTCATGAAACTTCATACACATACTCACCATCACAAGAGCTACATTCCCTACAAGTTTTATAACTCCATCTTGCAATTTGATTTGACTTAGAACTTTTGTTTTCTAAAAGAAACTGCAGACGAGCATTGGCACCCGCTTGCGGTGCTCTTGTTAACCTTCAATTGCTATATGATAGGTACCTCTTGTCACTGCAACTCCTCTTGCAGTTTTATACCTATCATTTTGAAACTTTGCATGTACTTTTGCCATGCTATGAGGTTGTGCATATGGTTTCGACATAATTCTCAGAATATTTTTTTTTTCAGTTTTTGCACATTGTGAACTTAGCCATTTTTATGCTTCAGTTGATATACAATAGGTACCTCTTGCCATCGCAACTCCTCTTACAGTTTTATATCGATCATTTTGAAACTTTGTGTGTGTGTTTGCTATGGTATGAGGATGTGCATGTGGTTTGGACTTTATCTTCGCATCAATTTTTATGACTTTTTCCACATTGTGAACTTAGTCATTTTTAACCTTCAATTGATATATGATAGGTACCTCTTGTCATCGCAACTTCTCTTACAGTTTTATACCAATCATTTTGAAACTTGGCATGTGCTTTTGCCATGGTATGAGGATGTGGTTTCGACATAATTCTCATTTTTTTTTTTACTTTTTGCACATTGTGAACTTAGTCATTTTTAAGCTTCAATTGATATATGATAGGTACCTCTTGACATCGCAACTCCCCTTACAGTTTTATACTGATCATTTTGAAACTTTGCATGTGCTGTCACCATGGTATGAAGATGTGCATGTGGTTTGGACATAATTCTCTGAATATTTTATTCCACTTTTTGCACATAGTGAATTTAGTCATTTTTAACCTTCAACTGATATACAGGAGGTACCTCTTTGTCACCGCAACTCCTCTTACAGTTTTGAAACTGTGCTTGTGTTTTTGCCATGGCATGAAGCTGTGCATGTGGTTTGGACTTAATCTTCAGATCAATTTTTGTCACTTTTCCACATTGTGAACTTAGTCATTGTTAACCTTCAATTAACCTTCAATTGATATATGATAGGTACCTAGTCATCACAACTCCTCTTACAGTTTTATACTAATCATTTTGAAACTTAGCTTGTGTTTTCTCCATGATATGAGGATGTTCATGTGCTTTGGATATAATTTTTGGATCATTTTAGTTCATTTTATCACATATATAGGCTATGGATTCTTCTCAAAGCTCTATATGCATTTCTTCTGCCTTTAAATAAACTTTTATTTTTTGTATGGGGTAGGTGGGGAGCAGGTGCGACATCAACTTCACCGAAGTTGAATTTCTGGTTATTATAAGAGAACCATTACATTATGTCCAAAATTATGTACAAAGCATGAAAGTCACACGTTAAAGTTGAATATTTTCATGAAATCATACAAAAACCAGATGTTTTAATTCTTTCATATTGCTAGTGGTGTTTTGTTTAATTCAGCTGTAAGTGATCATCTCTTTGCAAGCTGGATAATTTTGCATGCTTTTCTGTCATCTGTAGATTTGTTTAAAGAGATAAACTTTTTGACAAAAACTCTTAGGTAATACAGTCTGGGGCCAGTTGTTCAAAACTAATGACGTCAATAGTTCACATATCATTAAAACTTTGGTCATTTTATATGACAATTTCACAAATATGCTTATTTTTTGCTGAAAAATGTGAGTGGGTGAAAACTGCTCTCACTTTTTCAGTAAGAATAACATAGTTAGATATTGCACTTGGTAGAACTGTTAACAATTTTACCACTATCAAGCTTGTTAAGCTAAAGATGTTTGAACAACTAGCCCCATGTTGTCAATACAGTTTGGATCCAGATTAAGCTGGGCAATATGCCCAGTGTAATATGGATGTTGGGTGTAATATGGATGGGAAAGAGTTTTACCCTTCTCTTGCTGAATACATGTATTCAATTTAGCCACACCCATTTCTGACTTTGAACCAATCAGATTACTTGATGTAATTTATTCTTACAAATCCATAAACTGAATGTCAAACAGTGTAGATCCTGATCAGATGGCTTCTTCAGAAGCCATCTGATCTGGATCTACACTGTTTCCAAAGATAGGGGTTGTCGTGAACAGCATGATAAGGGTTAAGCTCTGTAAATATGTCTGTTTCAGCTGTAAATATTTACAAAGCAAAAGTTTTCTGATGGAGCCCCTCCAGACCACATACTTCCCCAGTGTTACTTCTAGTCCTGTTCTAAAGGACCTTGTGTTTACCGGTCACAACAGGAAGATCTCCTGCCATCTTAGTCACACACTACACAACATCCCGGAGACCATGTCTCACCGACAGATACGACTCCGACAACTCCAGCTCAGCCATATCAGAAAGACATTTCCAAAATCACCCCCACATTCTCCCACAAAGGTAGGTTAATGAGTTTTTTGTCTCACTCTTTATAATCAGGGGGGAAACTTTGAGCCACTTCATGAGCACACAGTACTTGTATCATAGGCGCCCAGCATAGGCTCAGGCAAGCGTGCACACATGCACATAAGTACAGGCCTGCCTGAGCCTTTACTACTTTCAGAAGAAACTTTGGGGTAGTTTCATGCAAGAAGTTGTATGTGTAGCTAGCCTTATCAGTAGGCTCACATTTTTAGAAATAAATCCGAGAACTTTAACCCATAAGATGCTACTCACAAAACTTTTTGTCCGCTTGTTACTTTGAAAATCATTGATGCAAACAGTGTGGACCCAGATCAGACTGCTCCTGGCAGTCTGATCTGTGTACACACTGTTTGCAACTATGTCCACATTGTCTAGCAGTCTGATCAGGGTCCACATTGTTTGCTCAGATGCAAAAATACCTTTTTAAAGCTTTGCAAGATGTGCAGCAGACAACACGAACAGACATTTTCTGATGCAGGTTAAGTACCCTTTCTCATTTATCTGCTCATACAACATATTCATTATAATGCCAATCACAACAATTGTTATCTACTTCTACTTTAAAAGTTGGGCTGCCCCTCATCAATGGGCGAAAAAATGCTTGTAAGGCAAACTTTTAAAGCTGAAAAACATTTACACGCTGTTTTTTTAACAAAGAGAGGAGCAGCATTGATGTCATCAACGCCCATAGAGAACAGTGGTTTAGAATGATGTCACTTAATGTCACTGAAAATCATGTGATTTGATGCGTTCATGGGCGTATGAACGCAATTGTTTTCTATAGGTTTACATTAGACTTTACACTGGAAATGTAAATATAATACAATAACTTACAGCACTTTGACATCAAAGTTCAAAGAATAGTGCGACTACAAACAGCCATTACCTGGATTTAGTACTTATGCTATTCACATGGATAACTCAGATTCATAATGTAATTGCATGTTGATTAATAAATCTAGTAATTGTGTGTTGATTATTGAATCTAGTAATTGAGTGTTGATTAATAAACAATCAACCCATAAATGAACTGTTCAGTTAAAGAAAATGTATCTTCATGGTTCACTGACCAGAGATGAATAAGACCAGTCTTCACATCCTAAAATGTTCATCCCATAGATAGACTGGGATACATTTGACCCTTAAGATGCAAAGAAAAACTGCATCTGAAAATAATGTTTACTGCTCGTTCTTGCAAACTTTTGAAACATGCTTTTTGCATACAGGCAAACAGTGTGGACCCAGATCAGATCAGACTACTCAGACTTGATTTTTCAGCAAATATTTTAGCTTATTTACCATAATAAATAAAGTTTTAATGATACGTTAACTGCTAACATAATTTTTGGACAGCTGGGCCATGATCTTGCGAAAGGTCTTGCGAAACTCAATTAGTTCAGTTTTACCATGACATTGTGAGCAATCTGGATGGGGTCACAAACCGTGGCCACAAACAGACTGACTTGATTATCATGGACTTCGCTAAGGCCTTTGACAAGGTACCTCACAGGAGGCTATTGTATAAATTGGATTACTATGGGATAAGAGGATCCACACACAGGTGGATTAGCTCATGGCTCTCAGGGCGCTCACAACAAGTTGTACTTGATGGCCAAGCGTCTGATCCAGTCCCTGTTTTATCTGGTGTCCCCCAAGGTTCCGTCCTCGGACCGGTCCTTTTCTTGGTATTCATTAATGATCTCCCTGATAACATCAGGTCATCTGTCCGTTTGTTTGTTGATGATTGTGTCCTTTATAGGAATATATATTCTTCTTCTGACTGTCTTATTCTACAAGATGACCTGAATCAACTAGCACAGTGGGAGGCCGATTGGCAGATGAAGTTCAATGTGGCCAAATGTCATTCAATGAGGGTGTCGCGACACCCTCCTGATCGCGACACCCTCCTGACAAACAAATTAAGTTTGACTATAAACTACACCAGCAAATCTTGGAGCAGGTTTAATCCGCCAAATATCTTGGTATCACCATCACTGATGATCTTGATTGGGTTCAACACGTTTCAGAAATAACATCAAAAGCAACTAGGACTTTAGGATTTCTTAGACGAAACTTGGCTTTTGCACCTAGGCAGACAAAGGATGTTGCATATAAAACATTGGTTTGCCCTCAGCTAGAATATGCATCACCCATTTGGCATCCCTATGTTAAAACTCAGATTCAGCAGATGGAGAAGGTGCAGAGGACAGCTGCTCGATGGACCTGCCGACGATGGCGCAATAGAAGCAGCGTCGGTGACATGCTTAACGAGCTAGAATGGCCGTCCCTAGAGGCCCGTCGTGAGCAGTCCTCTTTAACCTTCTTCTATAAGATACATTCAGGTACAGTGGCCGTTAATAAAGATAAATACTTGACCCCTGTGACAGTTTCAACTCGAACAAGGGCATCAAAAGTAAACAACTCACAGTATCACAGGTACCAGTCCTACAGTGATGCCCTGAAAAATTCCTTCTTCCCTAGGACTATTCCCCAGTGGAATAGTCTTCCCTCTTCTGTGGTGAATGCTAAGACTGCAGAGGAGTTCAAAGCCCATACAGTGTAAGATTGAGACTCAGAGGTATACGTTTTAGTATACCTCTGTTATTCAGATTGTAAATAGTTTTAAGGACTCATCCAGTGACTTCTCTTTTTTTTTTTTTTTTTTTTTTAAGCTAAATTCTAAATTTAGCTACGCACCCAACTGAGGTAATGGCCAAATATGACCGACTCAGTATAAGAAGATAGATAGATAGATCTCTATCAGAATATTTCTTATCAGTACACACATAGAGGATTTTTGATTTTTCAGTGTAAGATCGAATTTTATTTCACCGAATGAACACCAAAACCAGTATTTTCACGAGTGGCGTAGCCACGAGTGAAAATACCAGTTTTGGTGTTCATGAGTGAAATATGATTTGATCTTATACTAAAAAAATCAAATTTTCTATTTCTTACATGCTTCAAAACACACTATTTTGCTTCACTAATCGCATCACTCACACTCAGAGAAAACTTACTTTGTTCCTGGTTGTTTCTCATCAACTTAGTGGTGTCCAACGTATTTACTGGGTATAATATTGGGTGTAAACTGCAAGTTTGCACCTGAGAAATAGCCTGGGATGGCATTTCTATGAATGGTTACTGCAATAATTGGGAGATTAGTCTCCCAAAGAAGGTGCGGACAAATGCTATGTCACGGGACAAAAATATGTGACGTCAGCGTCGAAAATTACGTCATTAACGTCCTCGTGATATGTGAAAGGGCAAACTGTCAATTCTAATACACTTCATTAGTTTTCAATCATCTGAAAATGGAAAAACTGACCACAGAATTAGATTTCTAGAAAAAAGTAGTCCCAAAAATTGAGAAATAAAATTGATATCAGTCCCTGGTTGAAACAGTGACAACATCGTTTGCAATTTCACTGAGAAATCTCTATATTTCACTGGAAAGCATGTAAGAAATGCTGTGTAATGTGCATTAGGAATGCTACTTACATGTTTGACTTTTCTAGAGTCCAGTGAAGAGTCCTCTTCATGATCTGCCAGAACTACCCCTCCACACTCATAAGTTCAGACAACCCATAGTGCTCAACTGTCAACCTACAGACATGCCTAGTTTTCTTTACTATAGTTCACCCAAGGTAAGTAATAGAGAACTACCCATCCATACTCATAAGTTCAGACAACCCATAGTGCTCAACTGTCAACCTACAGACATGCCTAGTTTTCTCTACTATAGTTCACCCAAGGTAAGTAATAGAGAACTACCCATCCATACTCATAAGTTCAGACAACCCATAGTGCTCAACTGTCAACCTACAGACATGCCTAGTTTTCTCTACTATAGTTCACCCAAGGTAAGTAATAGAGAACTACCCCTCCACACTCATAAGTTCAGACAACCCATAGTGCTCAACTGTCAACCTACAGACATGCCTAGTTTTCTCTACTATAGTTCACCCAAGGTAAGTAATAGAGAACTACCCATCCATACCCATAAGTTCAGACAACCTGTAGTGCTCAACTGTCAACCTACAGACATGCCTAGTTTTCTCTACTATAGTTCACCCAAGGTAAGTAATAGAGAACTACCCATCCATACCCATAAGTTCAGACAACCTGTAGTGCTCAACTGTCAACCTACAGACATGCCTAGTTTTCTCTACTATAGTTCACCCAAGGTAAGTAATAGAGACTCATAAGTTCAGACAACCTGTAGTGCTTAACTGTCAACCCACAGACATGCCTAGTTTTCTCTACTATAGCTCACCCAAGGTAAGTAATAGAGACCCATAAGTTCAGACAACCTGTAGTGCTCAACTGTCAACCCACAGACTAGTGCTCAACTGTCAACCCACAGACATGCCTAGTTTTCTCTACTATAGTTCACCTAAGGTAAGTGTGGCATGCCTTAACAGGGTGATTACATTGTGCTGCAAGAGAGATTAAGAATGAAATACATGTACGTCAGGGCTCGAGAAACTGAAGAATCCAAATCGGTCCAGCCAGATTTCGCCAAAAATTACGGAAATTGTCGAACCGGTTCGGTAATTTCCGTAAACGTCCTTGGTGATTTGCAATTTCAAAATGTGTTATTAGCGTAACGAATGACATACCAATATTGCTCTTTCACTTGTTCAACAAATATGAGCACCAGTATCTCGATTATAAACAGCAATTATTGCTCACATCGTTCAGATTTCATCTACTTTCATTTCATTTTCTATGCCAGATTTCATCTACTTTCATTTTCCAAATATCCGGGTCACTAAGTACCTGAAGACCGCTAAAGGGAAACAACCGGCTTGGTGCAGTCATAGACCTGTTCGATGGTCACTATATTTTTTCCGTTTTAAAACCTTTAAAATATTTCTCTTATTTCACGCATATTTATTTTGCCCAAATTGCTTTGTTTACAAATGGCGACCTATATTGCAGCCAGGTGGTCGGAAAATGACATCATTACGGTTTCCGTTTACACAAAATAATGCAGTCAAGGACACACCTGTTTTATTCGATTGATTTTAATAGAGCATATTTCTTAAAAAAAATCGTTTTGAACCGGTTAAAAATCGAGCAACATTTCTTTACTCTTGAACCAAAACATGGCCGAACGAGAGTCATTGAAAATCTTACATGGCCGAACCGAGTTCTAAAGAATATAAATACATATTTCACGATTACACAAGTCTACTACCCATATCCCGAAACAAATCGCTTTGTCTACAAATGGCGGCTGATATTGAAGCCACATGATCGGAAAATGATGTCATGTGGTTTCATTTTAATTCATACAAGGCCGTAATACACACGTTTATTGGTTTCAATGGAGCGTATTTCTTAAATAAAAATATCGTTTAGAATGGGTGAAAAAAAAGAGGCTTAACACGCAATGTTCAGATATGATAGGTGTGAATTGAAAATTGCGCCTCGTGAAAAAACAATTTTATATTCAAATACCGGTTCTATAGTAAGCCATAAATTAATGACTTGTGTAAACAAACTTGGCGTATGTCCTGCATTGATTGACCTGATTTTCTCACCCTTTCACATGGTTTGCCAACTTACCGATAATGCCTGAGGCAAGTGTTCACGGTTTAATAATTTTGACACACGGGTCAAATTTTGCTGCAATAAGATCAAAGAACCCGATCTGGACTTGTCTGATTTTCACCTAGTTAGATAATGAGCCGGTCTAACACCTTGTGCTCCAGGCGTCTTTTGTATACATGCTTGGATTATCAGTGGCAAAAGGTCAGCTTGTTTTTACAATATAATGATTTAGTGAAAATTTTCGAACCGATTTTTTAAAAAATGTTATGGAATTATGGACCGATTTTTTAATCTTCTTCTGAAGTCAAAATCGGTTTAAGGAAAGCAAAATCGGTTCGGAACCGGCAAACCGACATTTTCTCGAGCCCTGATGTACGTGTATATTGGCATACAAAGCCAATGAAAGTCTTCTACATTTTTCAGATCTTATAATATATCTGCGATATCAGCAATTTAGAAATAAAATGACTGATTATACCCCCCACCCCCCCCCCCCCCCCCACCCCAGGGATCAATACTGTTGTAGTTATTCCCCTTTCTAATTTTTAGCTCACGGTATGTCCATCCGTCATGTCCATCAACACCTTTGACCAGTTATATCTCTGCAACATGCTAGCTTATCTTTTCATTACTCATCTGTAGCATGCCTCTGGTGAGGCATAGATGACATAAGCTTTTTATCAGAATAAAACCTTTGTTGCTGTGGTAACCACAAGGCCCCATAGTCTTACCATGGGAAAATGCTTGTCATCACTGTAGCACCTTCAGTTTTAATTGGATCTCTCTGAAACTTACATATAAATAGGCTGGGGATAAGAACTTGGATGAGTTTGAAAACTGGTAAGGTTGGCCTATCATAAAGTTACGTCCCCTTGATTGCTGAAAATGTCTATTTTTGACCCCAACAATAGTGTTATAAAGAGGTTGTAGTGTAATCAAAGTAATATAGCTCAAATATTAACAGTAATATAACTTGTGTTTTGATTGCCCCCACCCACCGTGGCTTGAAGAAATAGATGGGCTGCATGATGCTTCCACACAGAGCTGAAACCCACCGCACACGAGTACTGGTAAACTGCTTAGAGGATCTAAGCCTGCCCAGGCAAAGCAGTGCGAGTTGGTCTGTCCATGCTTGCAAACCCTATTGGTTTCATTGGGCAACAGGGCTTGAGATGTCATTTCATCTCAATGATGGGTAAAAGTCCCACAAAATTGGAAGCAAGGTCTCTAAAATGACCTATACAGTGTTGATGGGGACGTTAAACCTCAAATCAAACAAACAAAATTTGTGTATTGTCAACTATTAACAGTGATATAGCAGTAAAATAGTTCAATTATTGACAATAAAATAGTGAATATCAACAGTAAAATAGCTCAAATGTTCACAATAAAGTAACTTTAATAGATATTAACAGTAATATATCTCAGCTATTTACAGTATTGTAGGTCGAACATTGACTGTAATGTAACTAAAATATGTGGGGTGGTTGGTTGAGGCAAAGGTAGCGTGTATCTTGCGCACTTGAGCGTTCAACTAATATTGACTTACTCTAGCAGTTGGGCTAAGTCTGCTGTCCTTGCAGCAGGTAAGGGTAGAAGGGGAGTGTTGTTATTCTTTCTGTTTCTACACTTCCATGCTCGTTCCTCTTTCTCCTCTATCCCTCACTCTCATCTCCTCTACTATCTCCTTTATCTCTTCTCCCTTTCTCTGGGAGACGACACAAAATGACCCACAAGGGTTGACGTGTCGTTAAAATCAAAACAATCAGTCAATAGGTTAAATAATTATTATTTATTATATTAGTAGTATTATAGCTCTGATATTAAAAGTGATATAATTCAAATATTAATAGTAGAATAGCTCAAATACTAACTGTAATATAGCTCAAATTTTGTCATATAGCTCAGATATAAGCAGTGATATAATGCAATTATTGACAGTATAGCTCAGATATTGTCAAATATTAACACTTATCTTGCTGAATATTCCACACCCATTTCTGTCTATCAACCAATTAAATTACTTTATGTAATTTATTGCTACAAATTCATAAATTGAATGCCAAACAGTGTAGATCCTGATCAGATGGCTTCTTCAGAAGCCATCTGATCTGGATCTGCACTGTTTCCAAAGATAAGGGTTGTCGTGAACAGCAAGATAAGGGTTAACAGTAATATAGCTCAGATATTAATGTAGCTCAAATATTGATAGTAATATAGCTCAAATTTTAATAGTAATACAGCTTAAAAAATGTCATTAATATACTAATATAATTTTTTTCAGGTTCAGGTGAAGCAAAGTGTGCCATACACTAAAGACAGAAGTGCAGAATGGGAGAGGATAAAATCTCAGCTCTGTGGTACCCAGGAAGCTCTGAACTGCCTGCTGTATGGGACTCCAGAGGTGTATGAGGAGGTACGATGGTGGACTAAGTGGAGATTCTTCCCGTCACAATCTGGTGGTATTGATGGTCTTCAGTTGTCGCATGGTTGGTCACAGATATATGTACCAGGTCAGTCTGTCTTACTTAAAAAACTCAACCCTTCATCATACTGACATTCGCTATAATGACAAAACATGTTGTAATTATGGCGTAACTATACCAAATTTAGTGACACAGAGGCCTTTCTGATATTTAATCTTCATCAGTGTGTCTCAACCCTGAAGTTCTAAAACTGAAACAGATGATGGACAAGACCCGGCAAACGCAGCACATCCCCCTCCGAGCACACATTGACCGACTTAGCTCATGAGACAGGTCAATTTGAGGCATCAGGCAAGAGATGCCTACCCCAGGACTTATAGTGGTCCACCACCGAGCCAACATCAGCAAACATGGCCCACACTCCACGGAAGTCCCGGGCATCAGGAAAGAGATGTCCAAAGTAGTGAGACTTGCAAATTGTAAAAATAAACAAAAAGTGGCAACCAAATCTGCTAAGATACATGTCTCACCTGACAAGTCAGTCTTAGTTAAAGAAAAATTAGAATTTTACACTGCAAAAATTAAAGATATAATATAGCTATTTAAATCAGTACTTGAGTACTGACGTCAACACCGCAGTATCAACCTCAGCACTATGGAACTGATACTGAGCTGATGCTGTCCCTCGGGGACGAACAAATCATCCACCAGCAGAGAGACCAACCTAGTGGTTGCAATTAAGGCGTAACTATACCAAATTTAGTTTCAGTGGAACAGCTCCTTAGCTCAATATGAAACGATTAATGGAGATATTCAAGAATATTGTAATAATTTAATACTCCAAGAAACTGATGTTGTGGATATTTGTTACAATTGGCTGTGCGAGGCAATGACCGCATTTGTTTCTTGGAGTAATTAACAGTAGGGCGGCATCTAAGGCCATTGCTATGATTCTATTCGCAATCTGCTTCCGCCGGTTGGGACTATACTTTGTCAAAAAAAAAATAAGGAAGAAAATCACAAGAACTTCCGGTAATATATAGGCCATTACATTTTGTTACAAGATGTAGATTGGAGAAAAATGAAGGACAATTAATGAGAATGATCTTTTCTGAGGTCTATAGAAAAGGGTAGAGAGTGTGAAGGCTTAAACCGACTTAGCAGACATCTCGCGAAACAATGACCCCTTAATTTATTGACTTCAAAGTACTTTGATACACATGTTGGGAAAAAATGGCACAAAAAATGCTCCCCTCCAGATTAAGATTATTTTTCGCACATTTGTCAAGGACATATGAGTCCGTCGTAAGGACTGTGTGGGAGTTGTCGCGAGCGTGGTACATTAAGAAAATCCTTGTTCAACTGAGAGTCAATTCTGCTTGGAGTTACAAAGAGTACGCATGCGCGTTTCGATATCTTGTCAAGTCATTCTTTTCTCGCATGATTCAGGATTAGGAGCGGGGGACATTATTTAAAATGCTGTGCAGTCTGATCAGTTGAATTATTTTGGTAATCTAACCATTCTTGGGGTGAGAGAGAGACCCACCCAGCAGAGCATGTCGGACCAACGTCGGGCCGGCAGCGATTCAACGTGTCTGTCCGGGCCCAACGTTGGCCCCCTTTCTATGCCAGCAGGAGAGAGAGAGAGAGAGAGAGAGAGAGAGAGAGAGAGAGAGAAAGAGAGAGAGAATCAAAATGAAAGTTTACAGATACGCGTAAGGAATGCACCATGAACCGAAAGAAATGACGACGAGGAGAGAGAGAGAGAGAGAGACCAATCTGTCAGTTAAAAAAAATCAGTAGTATGCGGACTTTGATTTAGTCGATAAGATTTACTAACGTCAATATGACGTAATTATACCCCCGGCATACGAAGTATGCAATGGGGGTATATAGTTTTTGTCTTTTCCGTCTGTCTGTCCGTAAACAATTATTTTGTGTCAAAGATATCTCAGGAACTGCTTCACATAGAAACTTGAAATTTTGCACACATGATCAGTATGACTACTTCTATTGTGGGAAAGAAATTAAGGGCCAAGGGGTCAGGCCTTTTAGAGTTATTTCCCTTTGTAGTTCTTGTTTCAGCTGAGGCGATGGCCCTGGCCGGGGGTATTCGTGCCCCACTGGGCACTTTGTCTAGTTTAATATGATTTCGTCACACCAAACTGTCTACACAGCTGTGTCATGCTTGTGTAAATATACTGTACATTCAGTGTATTGACAAAATTATTGATGTAAATTATAAACAAACATGGTTTAAAGGTGGATTGTTCAGTGAAGAAGATGAATATGGTACCACAAGACTTGTATTCAACTCCCTTTTCATTCGTTGTTATCAAATACAGGGGAATTATGTGAGTCTACTTAAAACTTTTAGCCAAACCTGCCATTTTGGAAAGAAAAAATGGTTTTGTACACACGTTTCGACCGGAAGTGGGTAGAAAAAAATGGCACAAAAAAATGCTCCCTCGCCAATTTTGGCACAAATTTCAAGGTGAACAGATTAATATGTGCCGGAATTGATGATATATGTGAGAATAATCGCGAGGAATATTATAATAGTTTATTTTTGTTTTCCCCGATGGTACCGACATGGTTGAAAATTCGCCATTCTCAAACCCTTGGTCTGCCCACTCCAAAATGCTAATAAAGGTTTTAGTCTTTATATTGAATACAGCAATATTTATATATATCGCTTTTAGCTTTGTCAAAGCTAAAAAATAAACGACAATGACGTAATTTGATGTGAAAATAGTTAGTCGAATGAGAGCATCAAATCGGAAGAAGTCCCATCGAATCGACGCATGAGAATTTTGTTTTTAAATCTACCTACGCTGGCCACTCTGATGCCCTACTGTAAGGGAAAAATTCTTTATTACTTGTTTGTACTATTCATTATTTTGATTCTGTATAGCAGCTAATTTGCAATAGCAGCAAATTATTAGGTTAGCAACTACTGCTGTTATAGTGAAGGCCCTCTATACTGTAAAGTCCCTTTACCCATATATACCTTGTGTTCCATAAAGGGACATTGACAAAAGGAGTGGCCCCAAATCAGACATCACATTCTTGGGCATCTGATCTGGGTCTACACTAAATACTGTAAAGTCCTGTAACCCATATTGTCCCTATAAAGCCATACTGTCCATATAAAAGGGAGGAGTATCCCATCTGGCTCTACACATTTTGCTCGAAGTACATAAATTCACAAAATTCACAACAGAATTAACAAAACACATGCCCAAAATCAACTACAACCTCTATAATACTGTTTATGACATGGTTTTGGATTTTTCACGATTGTTTGTTTGTTTGTTTGATTTGAGGTTTAATGTCCCCGTCAACACCATTTGTGTCATTTTTTAGACATTGCTTCCAAATTTGTGGGACTTTTACCAGACATAGAGATGAGATGACATCTCAATCCCTGTAGCCCAATGAAACCAATAGGGTTTATATGCATGCACAGGCCAACTCGCACCACTTTTCCTTGGTAGGCTTTGACCTTCTCAGCAGTTTACCGGTACTGGAGTGCAGTCGGTTTCAGCTCTACGTGGAAGCATCATGCAGCCCAATCTATTTTTCCATTTTACACAGTTTAAATATGGATCCAAAAAATGTATGGATGTTATATAAGATATCCTTCTTTGTATAGAGATGATGCAGTTGTTAACCTGTTTTGTACCGGAAACCCAGAATGGGTAATTGGCAAACAGTGCAGGCCCAGATCAGATTCCACAGAACGCAGCCTCTAAGACATAAGACAAATTTTATTTTAAGTCGGACAGTAAACAATATAACACTATATATATATATATATATATGGTAGAAAATTTCATTCAGTACAAAATTGGTTAAACTAACACAATTTTTGTTCTGGATCCCAACAGTTGTGTTGTAAAGAGGTTGTGATGTACTGGCAGTTGAACAGTCCAAAGCTGTTATTATGCTCCCCGAAGAATTTCAGGGGAGCATATAGTCGCCGCTTCGTCCGTGCGTCCATCCCGCTCTTGTCCACGCGGGTTCTCAGAAACTACTGGTCGGATTTCAATGAAACTTCATGGGAATATTCAGTATTGAAGGTGGATGTGCATATCACCTGTGTGTTTTGGTTCGATGATTTTTTCAACAGTTATGGCCCTTTGGTGAATTCTGCTTGAATATATAGGGTACTGTTCGTGTCCACGCAAATTCTCAGCAACAACTTGCAGAAATTCAACGAAACTTCAATGGAATCTTAAGCAACAATAAGGGATGCTCATATTATCCGTGCTATCTGGTTAGATGATTTGTCACAGAGTTATGGTACTTGTTTTAAAGCTGCAGTGTAAGGTCACTGTGGATTTTTTTTTTATAAAACTGTGTTTTCGCTCTGGTGCCTACATTTATTGATGGATTTTAATATAACTTCACACAAATGTTGGGTATGATAATATCTTATGCATGTACGACTTTCAGGGTCCTGGGCTCAAGGTCAAGGTCACTGTGGCTATTTTTAGAAAAACTTTGTTTTCGCTCTAGTGCCTACATTTGTTGATGGATTTTAAGATAATTTCACCCAAACGTTGAGTATGATAATATCTTGAGCAAGTTCAACTTTCAGGGTCCTGGGCTCAAGGCCAAGGTCACTGCAGCTTTTTTTAGAAAAAAAACTTTGTCATCGCTCTAGCGTCGTCATTTGCTGATAGATTTTAATAGAACTTCACACAAATGTTGGGTATAATAATATCTCGAGCAAGTTCAACTTTCAGGATCCTGGGGTCAAGGTCAAGGTCACTGTGGTTATTTTTAGAAAAAAAAACTTTGTCATTGATGGATTTTAATATAACTACACGCAAATGTTGGGTATGATAATATCTTGAGCAAGTTTGACTTTCAGGGTCCTGGGCTCAAGGTCAAGGTCACTGTGGCTGTTTTTAGAAAAACTTGCTGGAGGCAGAAATCTATCCAACTGTAAACGGAGTTCCATTGCACACAGCCTTTCATTATCAACCTCTCATCATTCTGATATGACTGAAATACTGCTAAAAAGGATGTAAAATCGCAAGTCATCCATCTACATTAGAGTTGCAGATAAATTGGATCAAAGTGAAAGAAGCTAGTCTTGGCAGATGGTCAAAATGACCTTTTTTGACAGTCAAGAGGATAGGATCAGATCCATTTTCGAACCCGTCTGATACTTTATATGCATGTAAAGGCACCCAATACGGAACCATACCTGGAGACAGTCCTATGAGGATTGCCTCTGTGTACGAGAGTAAGTTTTCAATAATTTGTATTAAACATTTTTACCCAATTAATATAGCTAAACTACCACCCAGGATCTTGGGGTATGGTATCATACCTGAAGACACTTCCTTTCATTTATTCTGACTTTTTTGTTGCTGATGTTTGTATGACAGTGCCATCAGGCAAGCTAATCTGTCCACTGACAGGTTTTGTTATGCTCCATTCGGGGAGCATACATCGGTTTCACCTATATTCTTGTTAAGTGGAAGATTCTATGTGGGGTTAATATTGTCTGAAAAGTCATAGGCAGCCCAGCATACAACAACCTTTATTGTGAATTTCCTAGCTCACATACGGCCTCCTACCAAATACGAGGACTGTTCAAATATGAATGCAAGTAGAATGTTTTCTCATGCACTAATGCGAAAATCACCTGGAAATAAATATCACAGCGTAGAAAAACATTTTACCTATACATTGATACGAAACCTGTTTAAATCTGTTGACTTAAGCCATGTCTATCCTTCAATAAACACTGTCTACTCTTGTATACTAATACAAAACATGGTTGGAAGAAGGTCAGAGTACGCCGTTGAAATATGGTCCTATATTAAGAATCGTTGTATTCTTGGTATACGGTGCAAAGACATTTTTGATGAAATATGTTCGGTTTATGGGCATAATGAAATGTCTTTTCTGACAGTTTTTCGTTGGGTGTAAGTAATTCAGCTGTGGGCTAGGCTCAACAGAAGATGCACCACATGATCGTCGGCCGAAAAGAGCAACATCTGCCAAGATGGTTGCTAGAGTGAAAGAAATAGTTGCTACGGATGCACGATACACCACTAGGCAAATAGCTAGTATGGTTGGCATCTCATTAGAAGCAGCTCATACAATTCTGAAACAGGATTTGAAAATGAGAAAGATCTGTGCTAGATGGATTCCCCATCTGTTGACAGATGATCAGAAAAAGACACACGTTCAGTGCGCCAAGAAGTTGCTTAAAAAGTTCCAAATTACAATGCACGGTCTTTCGCTAATGTCGTCACAGGTGACGAGACATGGGTTCACTTTTTTGAGCCAAAATGAAAGATTCCGAACAAAATATGGGCAAAAAAGTATTGCAAAAGACCATGCATTGCAAAGGGGACCATGAGCGTCAAGAAGGTAATGTATGCCATATTCTTTTCAAATCAAGGCCCTGCTATTCAGGTTGCTGTGCCTAAAGGCAAATCTGTAAATGCGAAGTTATACAAGAATAAAGTTCTTCGAAAATTGAAGAAATATTTCAAAGAACGAAGACCCACAACTGGTTTGGCCAATGTCAGATTGCTACATGACGTTCATTGTGCAAGACTATCTGAAGCAGGAAAAGGTTGTTGAACTCCCTCACCCCCCGTATTCCCCCGACCTTGCCCCGTGTGACTTTTTTTTTTCCCGCGGCTGAAAAAATACCTTTCTGGTCGAAAATTTGTACAGCGCAAACACCTCGGTTCTGCAATATTCCAGTGCCTTCATAGTATACCTCGAAAAGACTACCAAAATGTATTCAATGATTGGATCAGAAGACTGAAAGTTTGTATATCTGTTAAAGGGAATTCTTTGAGGGGACAAAATAAATTTTTCATCGAAATCTATCATGGAATCATTTTTATGTGCTTAGTTGCATTCATATTTGAACAGTCCTCGTACTGTAATGGAACTACAGCAAATTTTTTGTCACAATTTTTTAGGGATAGTTTCTTTATACATTCAGCGTGAAAGTTGTAAAGAAGATCTGCCAACGTCTGGAAAAAGAAACAGTTTTCAGGCTTATCATGCCCTGCCACAAGAAGTATCATGTTGTACCCTCCGAAATTTTGAGTGTCTAGTCATTCGTCCTTCCAACTGTCAGCACTTCATAATATCATGTCTGCTCCATAACTTTGATATGGTTTGAGATATTTTCACAAACTTCACAGACATATAAAGCATCACAAGACGATACATGAACCATTCATGGTTTTTGTCGTGCCTGCTTTAAGCATGGCGCAAAATAGGAGTCAGTGCATTCATTTTCCAGTTCGTCAACATTTTTGTTTACTGTAGCCTTCACCCTAATGTAAGAGTCAATTTCTCAAGTGCAACATGGCCTTCTGCGGAATTCTTGTCCTAATTTTTGGGTTATTGCTCTTTGAACATAACCATTTCTGCCATGTACACGTGCCCGCTCCATAGCTCTGATGCCATTAGAGATAATTTCACAAAACTCCATACAAATGTAAAGCACTGAGAGACGACATTCAGAACATATGGATCATAACTGGTTTGCCAACTTTTGGAGGTACATGTATTGTCCTTTGAAAATTGAACATAGCGATTTCTACCATGTACTCATGTCCGCTTTGTAATTTGAAAACCGTTAAAGATATTTTCATGAAATATCTCACAAATGTAGAGGATCATGGACAACATGCAGAACACAAGAACCGTAACTATATTTAACAAACTTGAGTTACAGCCCTTTGAACATACAATGGTAGAAAATATTGAAAATAGCTATTTCTACCATGTACTCATGTCCCCTCTGTGTAATTAAAGTTGGAAACCATTTCAGATATTTTGATGAAACTTCCCATAAATGTAAAGCCTATTGAAATGAGGTGCAGAACACAAGAACTGTAACTCCAGGGATCTGCACAGTTTCTGTTCCATCAATAATTTTGCAAAACCTTTGCCTTTTATGTGCTTCTTAGGAGCAAATCCTTTTCTTTAAGGGTAGACCCCTTTGTGTTAACCCATTTTGTACCGGAAACCCCATAACGGGTAGTTGGCAAACAGTGCAGGCCCAGATCAGACGCGGCAGAATGCGGCGTCTGATCAGGGTCTACACTGTTTGCAAAAAGATCAGCCATTTTCCAAATAAATTTGATGAAAACACAACATGACTATATGTAAGGTGGAAGATTCCATTTGGTACAAAAAGGGTTAAAGTATTTCTATTTACCTTAAGGTGTCTGATACAGTTTGGTCAATACAATCAACCACAGTACAACTTGTATTCTCTTCACTTTCTGATGAATGCTGTAAACTGCATGTAATCAAGGTCATACAGTGAAGCTTCAATTATTCAAACACTCTTTTGTTATCTCCTCACAACAACATTGTGGCGGGGATATAGCATCGGTGCCATGCGTACGTGTGTGTGTCCGTCCGGAACCTTGTTAGAGATGTGTAGTTAGAGCCACTGTGGGTTTTCATAGCTCTGTGTCAGGAGGCATAGTGCTTCTGTAAAATAAAGGTATGCTGTTTGTACTCATTAGAATAGCCTCATTGAAGCAGTTCTAACTAGTACACACAACACACCTTTTGGTGTTGAAATATCTTCCTGAATTACACCTTGTTGTTTCTTATCAGGAACTATGGGATGAATTCCCTAGGGATTTAAGGACAATTTGAACACCTGGCAGATTTTTCCACCATTTTTCAAAGGGAGACACTTTTCGGGACTTCCTGAATGGTTTTCTATAAGCCCTGTCCCACTGAAAAAGGGGTTTACTCTTAAAGGAAAGAATTTGCTCCTCCTTTAAGAGTTGACCCCTGTTGACATGGGAGACAAGTGTTGCCTCCCCTGAAGGTGTAACCATTCCCCTTAAGAATGACTTCAGTGCAGCAGTGGTTTGTGTTTGTGTGTTTGTTGGACTTGAGGCTTTACATCCCCATCAACACATTTAGGTTACTTTCAATTTTGTGGGACTTTTACTGACATTGAGATGAAATGACATCTCAAACCCTTCCACTCAAACAAACCAATAGGGTTTACAGGGATGGTCTGACTCACACCACTTTGCCTGGGCAGGCTTAGACCTGCTAAGCGGTTTACCCGAACTCATGTCGGTCTGTTTCAGCTCTGCATTTAAACACTATGCAGCTCAATCTCTTTCTCCAAGCCCAATTTTGCGGGGCCCCAATGAAGCAATGAGAAACAGGCCATCAGTGTTAGCACCTTCACTATATTATAAAAGTCTAGAGCATAAGGCATTGATAAATATTAACCAATTTAGTTCCAGAAACCCCAAAATGGGTACCCTGGCAAACAGTGCAAGCCAAGATCAGATGCGCAAAACACGGCATCTGATCAGGGCCTCCACTGTTTGCTAAAAGTTTAGCCATTTTCCAAATCAATTTTGAAGAAAACACAACCTGACACCCCTAAATGTTGAAATAGACTCATGCTACATATAAGGTGGACGATTCCATTTGGTACAAAATGGGTTAATGTTGACAACAGGTGTACATTTATTGACAGAGATGAAAAATGATTCTGATGATGACACAATGTTTTGTGTCAGAAGTGGCTCTCAATTTATGCCTACCTTACACTGGTTTATGGATGCGAAATATCCTTTGCCCTTTCTCACTGTCAGTCATGTCTTTTATAGTTTTGTTTGTTTGTATTGGAGTTTAATGGCCCAGTCACCACTATTTTAGGTCATTTTTGAGCCGGTCCGTTTACTTACCCACACTTTTCCTGGGCAGGCTTATATAAGCCGTTAACCAGTACAGTGCACATTCTTTTGCCAGAAACTGACAACTGCCCTTCTTGGTCTTTTATAGAAAAAAAGCGTGTATGAAAACAGTAAACCCTTAAAGCAATGCAGAAATTTTAGAGTAGATACCATAATGATCCTAAGTACTGGGACAGATAGGCCTAAGCAAACAGTGCAAATCCAGATTAGACAGCTTGCAGTCTGATCAGGGTCTACACTGATTGACATTACAGGGTTTGCACAGACCTGGAATTTGATCTTGGTCCAGGAAAACTGGAATTCTAAAAAAGTGCAATTTATCCTAGAACCAGTGCTTCAGCTGAAGTGCACAACCCGCCGTATGCTATTAGCTTTATGAGTGTTACCATATATGGGTATGGCAGCCATTTTGGTCATGTGACCTGGACCTAAAACGGTTCCCCCAATAAATGCGCCTTATCGTAAGGAGCAAAAATATATCCTATACTTTAGTACTGTATTCTGAATCGTTTGCAGGATAAAATGCATTCTCACTTTTCCAATACAAAAGCATATGTGTCAAAGTTTGACCTAGGCACAAAGAAGGTCATGGTCAACCCAGGGTCACCATTTTAGCAATTTATGATGGGCCTACGTCCCAGATGCTATTTATCAAGTTTCGTGGAAATCTGCCCAGTGGTTCTGGAGAAGACTATTTTTGAAGGGTTTTTACCATATATGGCTTGGCGGCCATTTTGGTCATATGACCTGGACCCCTTGAGCAAATTTTGGTTTCCCCCATCCCATAAAGGCTCCATATGAAATTTGACTTCAATCGGCCCAACGGTTTCCGAGGAGAAGCAGTTCGAAAATTTTCACATTTTTCGCCTCGGCGAGGCTATACTAAATGGAATGTAATATTTCCCAAGTTCATTGGTTAGATCTCATTGATATCTATCAGTATGCCAAAAATTGTTTAAATATTCCAAGCGGTTAAGTCACTATCACCAATTTTCATTTCACAAACGGGTTACGGACGGACAGACAGACTGACAGAATGACAGAATGACATGGTGATTTTAGGGCACTTAGAAAATCAACCGACTTCAGTCGGTCGCTTTTTCTGCGGGTCGTGCAATTACCCTTAAATTTTGGAAAATTCTCCATGAAAATTACAATAGATCATTGAAAATGGGTGCACAAAAATGAAAGATAAATGCTAAATTAGTAAACAAAAAGACGCAGTGCGGCACTGTATTTCAGTAGGGGGTAGTCCAGGCAGTTATCACTACCGCCAACAGTATCCAGGTTATACGAATCAAGTTTAACCGGAAGTTGACCGCTTGTAAACGGAAAATACAGAAAAGCTAAACTGTTCAAAATGAAAGTTTAGTAGGGAATTGAAAACAACCAAGAATGAGCTTGAAGGGGAAATGTATTTACAAAAACCAATGGAAAAGGAATCCTATGTGTTCAGTCCTTTAAGAGAAACAAGCTGAAAGCACTCTGTTTAGGCTGCGGTCGGATAATAGACATTGCTAACATGGGGGAATCAGCCTTTCCAATGCATCCAAAAAAGAGAAGGCTGAGTCTTCCCATAAAATAACAGCCTTCTTTGGCTCGCCAAAGGTGAAAGGTGAGTAAACTGTCGATGAAATGGAATCCTGGAAAATTGAAGAAAATCCTTGAAAAGTCCTTGAATTCTTTTTGTCTGTTTCTATGAATCCTGCATTCCATTTGCACCTTTTGGAATATTTTATTAAATAGAGGTTTTACGTCCATTTCAACACTATTTAGGTCATTTTTGAGATGTTGCTTCCAATTTTGTTTGACTTTTACCCGACATTGAACAGAAGCCTCCGTCGTGCAGTGATTACGCTACTCGCCTTGTAAACCAGGGGTCGTAGGATCGATCCTGGGCTTCTCCAGACTTTTTGGATGAGTCTTTAAACCGAGGTACCGTCTCGGCATGACCTTGGCTGTTGGTGGGACGTAAAACACAAACACTCACTCACTTACCCGACATTGGGATGAAATGCCACCCAAACAAACCAAAAGGGTTTATACATAGGGATGGTCCGACTCATACCACTTTGCCTGGGCAGGCTTAGTCCCTTAAAGTGGTTTACGAATACCCATGGACGGTCAGTTTCAGCTCAGTGTGGAAGCACCATGCAGTCCAATCTATTTCTCCAAGCCCCGACGGGCAGGGTCAAATTGCACCTTCTGGAACTACAGTGTCGGAATTTTCAGGATTTTTAGGGTAGTTTCTTTTTATTAAGGATGCTCACTCATACAACAAAATATATATAGATACAACTACTTTTGTTTATCTCCTTTTTCAAATAGTTAATAAAACATTATTTCAATAATGTGTTTTAGTCTCTACAATCTCTGGCAGTATATGGACACCGAGTAGATTCAGGTCAAAGGGGGGACGCAGTGACAGCATATAACCTTGCTCGCACGAAAACGGGCACCAAATTATTAATTTGTTTGCACTCAAAATATTGTGCAGTCCAATTTTGAATTTTGAGTATTCCAAAATATGCGCACACTCCAAATGTGTGCTCCAAGATTTTGTAACATTCCAAAAATTGCGCACTTCCTATAGTACGCTCCAAATTTTGTAACAGAGTATTCCAAATATTGCGTACATCCTGTTTGTACGCTCCACAATTTTCTAACATTCCAAATATTGTGCACATCCTGTTTGTACGCTCCAAATTTTGTAACAATCCAAATATTGCGCACATCCTATTTGTACGCTCCAAGTATTCCAAATATTGCATACATCTTGTTTGTATGCTTTACAATTTTTAGCATTCTAAATATTGCGCACATCCTGACTGTACGCTCCACATTCTAAATATTGCGCACATCCTGACTGTACGCTCCAAATTATGTAACAATCCAGATATTGCGCACATCCTATTTGTACGCTCCACTCTATTCCAACTCTTGTGCACTCCAATTTATGCACTGTTTCTTTTTATTTTACTTTTTTCTTAGATTATTTCTTAAAGAAAATCAGGCGTGAATTGTCTACCCTGTAATGTGAATTATTTTCTAGAAAAAATAAAACAGTTACATGTATATTTGAAAATGATGTCTGCAAATGCATGATTGGCAGTTTTAGGATTAATGCCATAATAAATTGTGAGATATTTAACAGTCATAAAACAGATTACTGGGTTGGATTTCTTTGGCATATTATTAACCCATTTTGTATCAGAAACCCCAAAACAAGTAATTGGCAAACAGTGCAGGCCCAGATCAGACGCTGCAGAATTGTTTGCCGGGGTACCCTTTTTGGGGTTTCTGGTACTAAATGGGTTAAAGCCAATCACAATTGGCAGCATTGGTTGTTTTTCTCCTTTTCTGTAAGAGAAAATAAGGCTTGAGGCTCAGTTGAGCTGGTTTTTTTTTCTGAAAATAAAGAATTCTGTTTGTTTTCTGAGTAGCCCTTCATGCATAAACTAGATTGGTAATGGGTGGTTACTGACAGTATTGAGAAAAAAGAATGATTTTCTAGATTTATCTCCCTTAGACCATATACAATTTTAGGCAATCACGATCCGATTCGTATGTTTGGATATATTTATCTATATTGTAAGCTTAGAAGAATCTTGTACTGCTAGCAAAATATGGACTTGGATCAAACAGTGCATTCTACACTGGTTTGCCTGTTTTCACTATTATGGGGCGCTATGCTTATATCGGTTAACTCTTTTTTTAAACCTTATTGTTCGATACTGTTTTACTATAATAAACATGTCCCATTTGATAGTATTGCACTTTATACTATAATCAATACCTGGAGGCTGCTTTCTCAGGTAGTTTATTTGGTGTATTTGCGTACAGATGTGACACATTGATTAACCCATTTCATACGGAAACAGCAATAACGACACTTTACAAACAGTGGTGACCCAGATCAGATGCCGCAGTATGCGGCATCTGATCTGGGCCAGCACTGTTTGCAAAATATAAATCGGCCATTTTCCGAAATGAATTTCTGAAAACAACTCCCCCTGACACCCAAAATTTTTGCAATTGACTCTTGCTATATAATGGGATGGAGACATCACCTGAACAAGTCTGTGAAATGAACACCCCTTAAACCCCACCTTATATAGGAAAACTTGGGTTACGGGGCTATACATTATTATTCTGCTCATTTGAAGCGCCTCAATGAGGTGGTTCTAACAAGCATCCACAACCTATGTTTAGGGTAAAAGTAAGATAAATAAAAATTTAACCATTGTAGAGACTGTTAAACGGATCTGTTAATGGAATGAATTCATTAAGCACTGTGAAAGAGTTTGGTGGTTCAGATTTCAGCACTGCTTTTTCATTAGTTTAGCCCTTTAAGCACCAAACAAAATTACAACAGATGACAGTCAAAATTTTTTTTAATTATTTTTCAGAGAAAACCAGGCTCGCTCAGCATATAAAATGTCAAACTTGATTCTCTCTGAAAAATAAGAAATATTACAGTCCATGATGTTTAAGTTGGTAGAATGTCAGACTTCCATAGCTGGAACACATTCAGAACCATGAAAAGCTATTTGAGTTTGGTTTTGTTTGAGCCACTGAGGGTTAATTACATTGATTGGCTAAAGTCCTCTTCTTCTAACCATTAACCCTTTTTTGTACCAAATGGAATCTTCCTCATTATATTTAGCAGGAGCCCATTTAAAAATTTAGGGGTGTCAGGTTGTGTTTTCTCCAAGATTTATTTGGAAAATGGCTATTCTTTTTGCAAACAGAGGAGGCCCTGATCAGACACCGCATTCTGTGGCGTCTGATCTGGGCCTGCACTATTTGGCGGGGTACCCATTTAGGGGTTTCTGGTACTAAATGGGTTAAATTTAACCAGAAGTGTTATGTACTTTGAATTTGTTTTTTCTTGTATTTCTGGAGGCTGTTTGTTCACAATGTCAAGATGATCTGGTGTTTGAGCTAGATTGAAAGTTTTATTGAGTGCAGCTCCTTTTACTTCTGTCACCTTAAGGTCAAGGTCAAGGTCAAGTATGATGCTAAGCCCTCACCATATTGAACATGAATATATCCTTTTTTGAAAACAGTATAGATCCAGATCAGCTGGCTTCTTCGAAGCCAGCTGATCAGGATCTATACTGTTTTCCAATCTGCTTCTGAATCCATAATAAGTGTAAATCATGCAACATAAATTACTGAAAATTGGGGAGGAGTGTAGCATATTGAAATATTCAGCATGGCGAGGGTTAATTATTTCACAATAAACTTCTGTACAGTCGAACTTCAATGGCTCGAACACCTTTGGGACCGCGAAAATCTGTTCGAGACGGGTAGTTCGAGCCACTGAGGGTTACTGTCAGGAGGCATAACGAGATACTTTTAGACATCTTTTCGGCGTTCTATAATGAAAATGTATGCTGTGGGTACTCATTAGAATCGCCTCATCGAGGCGATTCTAATGAGTACACACAGCATACATTTGCAAGATAAAAGACTAAAATATCCTTAATTATCCCCCATTATTTCTTATGTAGAGGATTTCACTAGGGGCTCAAGAATGGGTTCAACACATCCATGGTAATCAAGCCATCGGTGTTCAAGCCATTGAAGTTCTTCTGTATAATGATGGGCAAGCACCTGTGCAGGTGAGCTCAGCTGTTTAATGACAGCTCTTGTCTTTGATTTTTTTTTCAGAGAAAATAAGTCTTTGACATTTCATGTGAAACTGCCCAGCAGATTGTTCACAAGCAATATTAAGCCTTGTTTCCTCTGAAAAAAAAACAACAAAAAAAAAACACTTTGAAATGCTGTCTGCTGGACAGGATGGGTGCTTTTAGGGATTAAAGTGTAAGGCTTCTTGGAACTTAATTTAAGTAATATTCCTAGTTTAACTTCAGTTGCCAAGGTATTCTATGCAGATCAGATCAGACTGTTGTTCATGTAGTCTTATTGTCTTCCATTTCTCTTGTATTTTGCAAAAGAAACACATTAAAAATAATGTGCCACTCAGGTAACATATTTTTCTTTTCAAATATTAGGACATTTACTGTCCTTGAGGGTTTTCCAGGGAAGATGATTTATATGTTAATTGAAATTAGTCTGAATTACTATCTAGAGGGTTTGGTAGTGAAATATTAATCCTCTTGGGTTTCTTGACTACTGAAACATTGTAGGGACGCAGAACACTGGAGGCACAACAAGGATAATTATGGGGCAATTTTCCTTGTTTTGTGTGAGCTTTTGTGATCACATTTTGTGCCTGCGTGCCTGCTTCCATGTGTACATCCGTACGTGCGTCTATAAATTTCAAATAAGTATATCTCTAATACCCCATGGCCAATCTTGATCAAATTTCATGAGAAACATCATCAGGTAGGGGGAAAGGCTGCCTAAGGTTTTCTGGGCTGATGGGATTGGAATTCTGGTTGCCATGGCTCCCATAGACTTACAATGGGAAAATTTTTTAAAAATCTTCTCCAAAACCACAGGGCCCAGAGCTTAGATATTTAGCTTGTAGCAATGCCAATCGGTCTCTTACATAAATCCTCCCAATTATGCCCCTGGGGTTCAAATTGGCCACACCCCGGGGTCCTTAGCTCCCATAGACTTATAATGGAAAAAAAACAACTTCAAAAATATTCTTCTTTGAAACTATGTAGCACAGTGCTTAGATAATAAGTATGTAGCATCATAAAATAGTCACCTACATAAATCCTGCAAGCCATACCCCTGGAGCCAAAATTGGTCATGCCCTGGGGCTCATCAGCTCCCATAGACTTATAAAAATCTTCTCTGAAACCACAGGGCCCGGAGCTTAGATATTTTGCATGTAGCAACGGCAAGTGGTCACCTAAATAAATCCTGCCAATCATGCGCCTGGGGTCCAAATTGGCCACACCCTGGGGCCCCTTAGCTCCACTAGACTCATAGTAAAAAAAAAAACTTAAAAAAATCTTCTTCTGAAACTGAAGCACAGAGGTTAGATGTTTAGTATCTAGCAACATAAAATAGTCACCTACATAAATCATGCCAACCCAGCCCCTGGGGTCAAAATTGGTCACATCCGAGCACATCAGCTCCCATTGACTTATAATTAAAAAAACTTCAAAAATCTTCTTCTCTAAAACCTTTGAGCTTTAATATATAGCATGTAGCAACGTCAAGTGGTCACCTACATAAATCCTGCCAACCATGTCCCTGGGGTCAAAATTAGCCACGCCCATGGGCCCATTAGCCCCCATAGACTTATGATGGAAAAAAACTTCTCCTCTGAAACCATCAGTCCAAGAGTTTTTGAGGGCCTCATGGAAGATTAGCTATTACATGTATTTTTGTATGTGCTAAATGTTGCTACTCTCACTATATAATGTCTTTACTTAATTACTTAGAGCTTAGATATTTAGTATGTAGCAACATGAAATTGTCATGTTAAGAAATTCTGTCAACAGTGCCCATTGGGCCAATATTGGCCACGCCCATGGGCCCATTAGCTACCATGGACTTAAATGGAAAAAAAAAAACTCAAAATGGAGAAAAAAAAACAACTTCAAAAATCTTCTTCTCTGAAGCCATAAGGCCCAGAGCTTAGGTATTTAGCATTTAGCAATGTTGAGTGGTCGCCTACATGAATTCTGCCAATCATGCCCCTGGGGTCCAGATTGGCCAAATCCTGTGGTGCCTTAACTCCTATAAACTTATAATGAAAAAAAATGTTCTTCTCTGAAACCGTGAAGTACAGACCTTAGATATTTATACATAGCAACATAAAATGGTCCCCTACATAAATCCTGCCAATCATGCCCTTTGGGTCAGAATTGGCCAAGCCACAGGGCTCATTAGCTCCTATAGACTTATACTGGAAAAAATTCAAAAATCTTCTCCGAAGCCATAAGGCCCAGAGCTTAGATATTTAGTATGTAGCAATGTCAAGTGGTCTCCTATACTAATGATTTTCTTGTACACAGGTGAGTGATATAGGGCCATTGGGCCCTCTTGTTAGCTCACCAGAGCCGAAGGCTCGGGGGGAGCTTATAGGATAGGCTGTTGTCCGGCGGCGGCGGCGGCGTCTGGCGTCAACACTTTCAAACGACATCTCCTCTGAAATCACTGGGCGGTTGGGCCCAAATTTTATCTGAAGCATCCTTGGGCTGGGGGATTGAAAGTTTTTGTTTTTTTATGAAAATCGGCTTAATAGTGTTGCTATGGCAACTTGTAGTTTCCATAGACTTATAATGGGGAAAGTTGAAAAATGACATTTACTGCCAAGCCTTCACAGATATTTTGACAAAACTTTTATAGACATTGTGTGAACTTCTTTTAGCCATATGCTTTTATGCCAACCTGGGAGTCCCCCAGGGTGTCCGGGGCCATGCCCCACCCCCTCCAGTGCATAAAAAGCCATATATCTCAGAAACCATTCAGTTTTGTTTGTTTGTTTTGAGGTTTAACGTCCCTGTCAACACTGTAAAGGTCATTTTGGAGACATTGCTTCCTATTTTGTGGGACTTTTACCCAACATTGAGATGAAATGACATCTCAAGCCCTGCTGCCCAATGAAACCAATAGGGTTTATAAGCATGGACGGTCCTACTCGTGCGCAACGCTTTGCCTCGGCAGGCTTATATCCTCTAAGCGGTTTACCAGTACTCGTGTGCAGGTCGGATTCAGCTCTGCGTGGAAGCATCATGCAACCCGTATACGTCTTCAAGCCCTGTCGCCCAGTGAAAACAAAAGGGTTTATTAGCATGGACGGTCCGCCTCGCACCGGGGTTCCTGGACAGGCTTAGACCTCTAAGCGGTTTACCAGTACTAGTGTGCGGGCCGGATTCAGCTCTGCGTGGAAGCATCATGCAGCCCATATATTTCTTCAAGCCCCTATGGGCGGGGGCGGAGAAACCATTCAGATCCCCACCCCTTAAGTATATATATTCTTGTTTCTTATGATAAGAGGCATTCAGTGACACCAACCTGGGGGTCCCCCTAGGATGTGCGGGGCCATGCCCCACCCTCTTCACTTAGTAAAAGGCCCAATATCTCAGAAACTGTTCAGATCCCCACCCCTAAACCATATAAATTCTTGATCCACATGATAAGGCGCATTCATTGACACCAACCTGGGGGTCCCCTGGGATGTGCCTGGGACATGCCCCGCCCCCCTCCACTTTTAAAAGGCCCAATATCTCAGAAACCATTCAGATCCCCACCCTTAAACCACATATATTCTTGTGGCTTATGATAAGACACATTCAGTGATATCAACCTTGGGGTCTCCCGGTGTGCTCTAGGGCTGTGCCCCACCGTTCCAGTTCATAAAATGCCATATAGCTCAGAAACCATTTAGATCCCCACCCCATAAACAATATATATTCATGTTTCTTATGATAAGACGCATTCAGTAACACCAATCTGGGGGTCCCCTAGGATGTGCCGGGGCCATGCCCCACCCCCTCCACTTTGTAAAAGGCCCAATATCTCAGAAACTGTTCAGATACCCATCCTTATATAAATTCTTGTTCCTTATGATAAGACCCATTCAGTGATATCAACCTAAGGGTCTTCCCGGGCCGCACGGGCCATGCCCCACCCCTCCACTTCAAAAAATGCGATATAGCTCGGCAACAATTCAGATCTCCACCCAAAACCATATATATCCTTGTCACATTCATTGACACCAACCTGGGGGTCCTCTGGGATGTGCCTGGGCCATGCCTAGCCCCCTTCACTGTGTAAAAGGCCCAATATCTCAGACACTGTTCAGATCCCCACCCCTAACACATTTATATTTGTGTTCCCTACAAGAAGACTCATTCACTCATATCAACCTGGGGTCTCTTTGTGCAAGGGCAATGTGCTGATGCCATGGCTGGCCCCTCCACTTCAAAAAAGGCCATATATCTCAGACACCATTAAGATCACCACCTCATAATCATATACATGTATATTCTTGTTCCTTATGATTAGACACATTCAGTCACATCAACTTGGTGGTCCACAGGAGCCATTCTTCTCCTCTTCATTTCATAAGAGGGCCTCATTTCTCGGAACTGTTCAGATCCCCACCCCTAAACAATATATTTTGTTAGTCCTTATGATAAGACATATTCAGCGACAACAATCTTGGCTTTCCTGTGGATTTGCCAGGGCAATGCTCCAACCCACAGCTTAAAAGGCCTTATATCTCAGGAACTGTACACATCCCCATCCCTAAACCCTATATATTCTTGTTCCTTATGATAAGACGCATTCAGTGATACCAACCTGGGCTCTGTTGAGTCCATGTCTCATCCCTCCTCCTCATAAAAGGCCTAATATTTCAGATACAGAGTCCACATGGGTGTTCATTTGGAAATGGGGGTTTGTTTGGGAGACTTTATAATCAATAAATTAAAACCCTAAACCAAACATTGCTGCCAATGGGCAGTGCCCGCCTGAGCTCTGGTGAGCATAGTAGCCCATGGGCCTCTTGTTTTTATACAGTGGGTACTTGTCACAATTGCCTGCCTCAGTGGAGAAATAAGTAAAATACTGGTACCCTCATTACTTGTCATTGTCGGGAGTAATATCCCTTATCTTGCTGAATATTCATTTAAGCCACACCCATTTCTGTCTATCAACCAATCAAATTACTTGATGTAATTTATATCTACAAATTCATAAACTGAAACGCCAAACAGTGTAGATCCTGATCAGATGGCTTCTTCAGAAGCCATCTGATCTTGATCTACACTGTTTCCAAAGATAGGTGTTGTCGCGAACAGCAAGATAAGGGATAACTTCTGATTTGATCAGCTTACTGACATGAAACATACCCTTATGGTGCTGAACACGACAACCTTTACCTTTGCAAACAAAAAAGTTCCTGATCAGATGGCTTCTTCTGATCAGGATCTATCTTCACTGCAGTTTGTGAATTGTTTGTTTGTTTAATTTGATGTTTAACGTCCCCGTCAACACTGTATAGGTCATTTTGGAGGCATTGCTTCCAATTTTGTGGGACTTTTATCAAACATTGAGATGAAATGACATCTCGAGCCCTGTTGCCCAATGAAACAAATACAATAGGGTTTATAAGCATGGACGGGATAACTCACACGGCTTTGCCTTGGCAGGCTTAGATCCTCTAAGCGGTTAACCAGTACTGGTGTGCGGCTGGCTTCAGCTCTGGGTAGAAACATCATGCAGCCTATCTATTTCTTCAAGCCCTGATGGGCGGGGGCCAAGTTTGTGAATTGAATTAATACATTAAATAAAGTAATTTGATTGGTGGAGAGTCAGAAATGGGTGTCGCTTAATTAATTTATTCAGCAAGATAAGGATTAACCTATCTGTCATGAGTGATTATTTTGACGCTCAGGGCAGCCTTCGAGGGGGAGGGGTGGGCCAGAACTCCCATTAGGAAACCCCTAAAAGGGTACCTTGGCAAACAGTACAGGCCCAGATCAGATGCAGATGCCTCATAACGGGCGTCTGATCAGGGCTTACACATTTGCTTGCAGAATTTTCCATCAAAAATAGAACAAAAAATAGAAAATAGGCCTGACGCCGCTTATATGACAAATGCACTTGTCCAATATATCACAATGGAAGAGTCTACTAGTATAGCAGGGGTACAGACTAAGCATTTTGCTTTAGGCGCCCAGACTGCCATAAACCCAAATTTTACATTAAGTTAATGGGCATTTTTGTTCAAAACTTAGGCGCCCAGACAAAAATTTAGGCACCTTGGGTAACTGGGCGCCTGTTAGTCTGTATCCCTGTGTAGAATGTGTAAACCTATACATGTAAAAGTAACATTTGTAGCCCCCAAAGCATCATGTCTGATGTTTTTGCCTATGGTACAAAAAATTATGGAAAATAGCATCAACTAAAGAAATCTGAACAACTTTAACCCTTAAAGCACCCAGCAAAATTATACTGCAGATGACATTTTTAGAGAAAATCAATATGTTGCCTGTGAGCAGACATCATTTGGAATGTCAAACCTTTTTCAAAAATATTTGAAAATGTTGTCTGCTTTAGTTATTATCAGTGCTTTAAGGGTTAATGGAATCTCATAGGATCAAAGTAATATTCCCTGTAACTGACAATTATTTAACCCATTTTATATCGGGAACCCCAAAACGGGTACCCTGGCAAACAGTGCAGACATCAGATGCCACAGAACGCGGCAACTGATCAGGGCCTACACTATTTGCAAAAAGTTCAGCTATTTTCCAAATAAATTTTTAAAGATAACACAACCTGTCACCTCTAAATTTCGAAATCTATAAGGAGGAAGATTCCATTAGGTACAAAAAGGGTTAATAGCTAGCAGTCTATTACTTTAATGGGTTTTATTATGTCATATATGTCAAGGTAACCTGGGATTTCTTCTTATAATGAACCATTGTGGAACAGCATAGTTGAGCATCAACCCCTTACAGAGAACTGGTCCTGGTGGCTCAATGGATATCACTGGTGATCATGTCACGGGTTGAAGCCCCTCCCCCCAACTCCTCATGAGGTCTAGCAAAGTTCTTACCATATTTAGCAAACAATGAAGACCGATATGAGAAACGGCAGAATGTTGCATCTCATCAGGGTCTACCACTCATCCAGCTTTTCTTAGACACAGTTGTACTTGTTAAAGTTTTAGAAATATTTAGGGTAGATATGGTACATTCTTTGGCTGGTACTATACTGCAGTCCACATCCAGTCTACCTGGGTCCAATAATATTTATTTTTGTGGAGATAAATCATGAAAATATACATTAAAATTCCTATATTAAGATCACCTTTGGGACTGTTCAAAAGTGGTCTTTAATGCCACTTTCGAAAGGTCCCAAAGGTGAACAGTCCCAGACACAAAGGAAGATTAAGTGCCCCCTTCAAATTAACTTTTTAAAGCAGAATTAGTCTTAAATTTAGGTGGTCTTAATAGTGGAATTTTATTGTATTCTGTAGTCATTCTCTCCCTTCAGCTGATTCAAGAAGGTCTGACAAAAGAATGCATTGTGCCAGTTAACTGCTAAAGTATACGCCTGCTCAATATGACCCAAATATTGTTAACTGAGACTTGAACTTCAAACTAGCAATTCTGTACCCAGAGACTAGCATAACTATGTGAAAAGTCTTTTGTTTTGTGGCTCACTTCTGTTGTGGTGTGGGCATGATGCAGCTTGGACCAGTTTTTTAAAGGAAACCCCAAAACAGGTAAGTAGCAAACAATGCAGGCCCAGATCAGACTCTGCGGATCAGGGCCTACACTGTTGCAAAGAGTTCTGCCATTTTCCATATAAATTTTGAACAAAACACAACCTGCCAGCCCTGAACTTTGCGATGGACTTCTGCTGTATATAAGGAGGAATATTCCATTTGATACAAAATTTGTTAATCTCATTGCTGCTGTGACTGGGCATGATGCAGCTTATAGCAAGTCATATGGTAACTTTGGATGTCTTAGTTTTTGCCAGCCACAAATGAAAATTAGCATGATATATGAGAAATAATCTTGAAACCCAATGCCAACTGTTTCAAGTTACATCTGAATAGTTTCTGAGCAGTGATTTAAGACAGTAACTAGATATCTAATATATAGTAATGAGATATTTAACAGCAAACAGTTTCCATGGCATTCTAGTATGACAAGAAAGTGACAATCAAAGCAGTGGCTGCACTTGTGGGTCCATTTTCTCTGAGTGTAGGCTGGGAAAATGGCTCAGACTGTTTGGTTTAACCCTTGACCCATTATGTACGGAAACCCCCAAAACAGGTAATTGGCAAACAGTGCAGGCCCAGATCAGACGCCACACTGTTTCAAAAAAAGTTCAGCCATTTTCCAAATAAATTTTGAAGAAAACATAACCTGGCACTCCTAAATTTTGAAATGCACTTTTGCTATATAAATGAGGAGGAAGATCACATTTGGTACAAAATGGGTTACATTTTTTATGCTCCTGCCATTCAATAAATGGGGAAAAGGGCATATAGTGTTATATCTCTGTCCATCCCCATCCTTGTCTGTCTGAGATGCCATTAGCAGTTTAGTAATTTGGGCTCGTGTCAGTGTCACAACTACCATTTGGGGACATCCATGTCCTTTGGATATGTTTCTGTTTGTATTTTAAGTAAACAGTGTAGACCCTGATCTGGGTCTACATTGATTGCCAATGTCCCAGCATGTGAGCGGTTTACAGATAACCAACTTTACACAGCACTGTCACCAGGGCAAATAGCACAGCTATTATTAGCCATTACCTGGATTTTGTGCATTTTCAGTGTTAGTCACATGGAAAGTAGCAGTGGAGAAGTGTTGGTTGTTCGTTACTTTAAGTCAGTTGTTATGTCATCATGCCACCACAGATGATAGAAATGCCAGTGCAGTTCAATGTCTCAATTTAAGGGGTCAGGTTCTGGACTACATTCATTCTGGACTGCATTTCAACCTTGTATTTTATGTAGATAGATTTTGATAGGTCAGTCACTTATCTCATTTACCAATCAAATGATTAGGTGGAGGCCTGACCTTTTGCGGGCAGAGTATTCAACACTATCTTATGACATATGTAATGGCCAGTCATTGCTTATTCACAGTCTGATCAGGCATTCACTGCAAAACTTATGGTGCAAAGTTTTGCATGTTTTCAACAAAATCCAAATCCAAACTCCTACCACGAGGTTTAGTTCATAGTATTAAAGACCAGCTACCTTGTCCGATAACTTGTCATATTCATCAAAGGGACACAACTTCTGGAATACTAGAATCAGCAGTTCTCTGTTATCAATCCTCCTTTGACCTAGGTCCACGCATGCACACTTAAACCCTTGTCCTGGACAGGTAAACCAGTACTCAAGTTCTGTCAGTTTCAGCTCTGCAGGGAAGCACAGTGCAGCCAAGTCTTAAGCCTAAGCCCCGATGTAGCCCAGCCCATCAACAACAGGCAGCAACAGTTGGCACAACTTTGAAATTCATCCAGCAGTATACAGTGGGTTAATTTATTAAAATCAATAATCATGCACTAAAAATGACTCTCAAGTTAATGACAATTCAAATAATCTCCTGGCAGAATCTCTAATTATCCCTCTTGACCCATTTCAGACACGAGCCCCATGAAAAAGATACTACCAAATAGGCCCGGCCCAGATCAGACCACAGATTCCGCATCCTCTGATTGGGGCCTTCATTGTTTGCAGTTCAGTCACTTTCTTAATAAATCTGATGCACATATAATTGAAAATGGACTCTTCAATGTACAAAATGGAAGAGTTCATTTTGGATAAAACGGGGTTTACAAAGAGCCATATTCCTTTCATTACAGAAGCTATTAATTGGCAGTTGTCAGTGTATTTGTATTTCTGACAAATTAGTTCTTTCAAGTCAAAACAAACATTAGTTCAGTAGCAAACAACATACTTCTAGACCAGCCTGTATCTGGATGGTTTGGTGGGAAACCTAACAGGAATGGGAACACCTGGCAGAATTTTTCTGCCATGTTTTTCAAAGGGAGACAACTTTCTGGACTTCCTGTTTGCTTTTCTGTAAGCTCTGTCCCACGGAAAAAAGGGTCAACTCTTTAAGGAAAGAATTTGCTCCACAGAAGCAAATTCTTTCCTTTAAGAGTTGACCCCTTTTGACATGGCAGACAAAAAGACTGGCAGGAGTTGCCTCCCCTGAAGGTCTTGACGTTCCCCTTAAGGGGAACGAAAACAACTTCTGCCAGTTTTATGAAAACTCTAAGGATTTATTTCCCTGCTACTTGCTGAGGTGTTTTAATGAGCATCCACAACATATGTTTTCGACTTTTCATGCAGAAATAAGAACAATAATATGTGGATACCCCCTCTTTACTTGGGATATGACTTACCTATGAATATTAAGCTCCTCTGAGAGAGGGGTCTGCTGCTCCTTTAAGAGTAGGCCCCTGTTGGTGAGGGGACAAAATATTTTAAAAGAATTACCTCCTCTGAAGCAGATCGGATATTTGATATCAATGTAATCCTGTTAACCCACATATAAATTGTGTGTACACATAAGAACTGCCTCATCGAGGTGGTTCTAACGAGTACTCACAATCTATATTTTAGAACAGAAATAAGAAAGAAAAAATTTACTCTTGTAAACCCCAGTTTTACTATATAAAAATGGGGTTTGAGGGGTTGAGAAAAGGGGATTTTGAACTACTTAGAGTTAATCATAGTGTCTGGCCATGCGGTATAATGGGGTTCACTGAAGAAGTTTGAATTAGCCATGGTTGTTCCAGTTATCAAAGTTTCATTGGATTTGAAAAAAAAAAATGCATGAACTTCCATTTTCCTTGTACACACACGCCCAATATTTTAATACATTGGTAAAATTTTACCACCATTTTTTTTTTTTCAGATAAAATCCTGCGAGGCAGTTCTAACACCTCCTAACAATGTGTAAAATAATGTTTGTTTTGTTTAATTTGTGGTTTAACGCCCCCGTCAACACTGTATAGGTCATCTTGGATATGCTGCTTCCAACCTTGTGGGACTTTTAGCCGACATTTATATGAAATGACATTTCATTGAGATGAAATGACGTCTCAAGCCCCGTCGCCCAATGGAACCAACAGGGCTCATAAGCATGGACGGTTCGTCTCGCACCACTTTACCTTGGCAGGCTTAGATCCTCCAAGCGGTCCACCACTGCTCATGTCCGGTCAGTTTCAGCTCTGTGTGGAAGCGGCGTGCAGCCCATCTATTAACTACTGAACTGAAATGAAGCTGCTTCTGTATCTGATATTCAGTAGTTAAAATGTCACCTTGTATCATCTGGAGCATTAATTTCAGTAAGAATTAGATTGACTTGCTGAGATTTATGGGGATATTATCAGTTTAATGTACTGAAGTCCCTCCAACCTGTTACAGCCACTTAAAACAATGAAGCACTCAATAATATATCAATTTAATCCTATCTGTCCAATAGTGTAAAACTGCCATAAGTAGCTCTGGTCAGTATTGGTCAGTTCGTCTTAACCTGCAGTGACCAGTGGCAGTGGTCAGTTTGCCATATGGCACGAGAGCCTGTCATAGTCTTGCTTAACCCATTTTGTACTGGAAACCCAAAACGGGTACCCTGGAAAACAGTGCAGGACCAGATCAGACGCTGCAGAACACAGCGTCTGATCAGGGCCTACACTGTTTGCAAAAAGTTCAGCCATTTTCCAAATAAAATTTGAAGAAAACACAACCTGACAGCCCTAAATTTTGAAATGGATTTTTGCTATATATAAGGTGGAAGATTCCATTTGGTACAAAAAGGGTTAAAAGACAGATATAGAATTCATTCAAAAGCAGTTAACCCTTCTCTTGCTGAATATTCATTTAAGCCACACCCATTTCTGTTTATCAACTAATCAAATTACTTGATGTAATTTATTTGTTACAAATTCATAAATTGAATGCCAAACAGTGTAGATCCTGATCAGATGGCTTCTTCAGAAGCCATCTGATCAGGATCTACACTGTTTGCAAAGGTAGGGGTTGTCGTGAACAGCAAGATGAGGGTTAATGTAATGATCCTTTAGTTTTGAGTCAGAAGGGCCAAAGCAAACAGTGCAGACCCTGAAGGAGCAGTCTGATCAGGGTCAACACTGTTTGCCATTCTGTCTGCACTGTTTGGACTCCTTGCTGGATCACAAAGCAAACTTGTTAAAAATTAACTCTTATCTTGCTGTTCACGACAACCCATATCTTTGGAAACAGTGTAGATCCAGATCAGATGGCTTCTGAAGAAGCCATCTGATCAGGATGTACACTGTTTGGCATGCAGTTTATGAATTTGTAGCAATAAATTACATCAAGTAATTTCATTGGTTGATAGACAGAAATGGGTGTGGCTTATATGAATATTCAGCAAGATAAGGGTTAAAACTTTAGGAGAATTACAGCAAGTGCTCAAGTTGTCCAAATTTTTAAGATTTTATGGTGTCTACTGTGACTACCCAAATTTGTCTGGTAACTTTTGTTTGTTTGATTTGAGGCTTAATGTCCCTGTCAACACTGTATAGGTCATTTTGGAGATGTTGCTTCAAATTTTGTGGGACTTTTACCTGACATTGAGCTGAAATGACTTCTAAACCCCTGTCTCCCAATGAAACCAATAGGGTTTATAAGCATGGATGGTCCGAAGCGCACCGCTTTGCTTGGGCAGTGTAACTCATTCACTGGAATCTCAGTCCTGGGTCCAGTTGTTCAAATCATTGTTACCCAACAATTGGCACCTGCCCATTGGGGCTTGAAGAAATAGATGGGCTGCATGATGCTTCCATGTAGAGCTGAAACTGACTGCACACGAGTACTGAAAAACCACTTAGAGGATCTAAGCCTGCCCAGACAAAGCGGTGCAAGTCGGACCGTCCATGCTTATTAACCCTATTGGTTTCAATGGGCAACAAGGCTTGAGATGTCATTTCATCTCAATGTCAGATAAAAGTCCCACAATATTGGAAGCAACATCACCAGAATGACCTATACAGTCTTGGCAAGAATCAAACAAACTGGTAAACCACTTAGCAGGTCTAAACCTGCCAAGGCAAAGTGGTGCAAATTAAACGGGGACGTTAAACCTCAAATTAAACAAACATTTTATTTCTGTTATACATCAAGTTCTTAGCAACACGTTCTCGAACTTTGAGACATTGGACAGGTGACTATCTTGTCTCATGTTAACCCTTGTCCTGCTGAATATTCATATATGCCACACCCACTACCGATGATCAACCAATCGGATTGCCTGTAGCAAATTATTACAACAAATTCACAATCTGAATGACAAACAATGTAGATCCTGATCAGATGGCTTCGTCAGAAGCCATCTGACGAAGCCATCTGATCTGGATCTACATTGTTTCAAAGATAAGGCATATCCGGGATTAGCAGGACAAGGGTTAATGCCCAGAATTGAACCCACAGCACGGTGGTGACAAGGGAGGGACATAGCCCTGCACTATTCTGGCCCTGTCAAGGAAATTCTTGGCAATTGAGTTTGAATTCCATGTAATGTTGATACAAAAAGTCAAGTGATTGGCCGGCCCCCGCCCATCTGGGCTTGAAGAAATAGATCGGCTGCATGATGCTTCCATGCAGAGCAGAAACTGACCGCACACGAGTACTGTAAACTGCTTAGAGTATCTAAGCCTGCCCAGGCAAAGAGATGTGCGTCCATGCTTTTAAACCCTATTTGTTTCATTGGGTGACAGGGCTTGAGATGTCATTTCGTTTCAGTGTCGGGTAAAAGCCCCACAAAATTGGAAGCAACATCTCCAAAATGACCTATACAGTGTTGACGAGGACGTTAAACCACAATGCAAACAAATAAAAAATCATGTGATTGGATTAAAATCAATGACTGTAGGGTTCAAGGCCTGTGAAAAAAACACAATGATGCCAGTAATCTGTTGTTTTATGCTGATTTAATTAATTGCTGGTGTCATCATTATATTGATCATTTGGTGCCAATATCCTCATCTGAACTTTTAATCAGTAGTTTAAACCTTACACTACCAATCAGGACTGTTGCAGACAACTCACATTCATTTTTTTTTTTCAAAGGATTTTAGGCTTGACAGTACAATCATGTAAAGTGTCTACCAGAAATGGCTACACCTAATGTCTTTTATCCCTTCATTTTCCACCAGCTGAAGGACAGGCATAGCTACAGATAAAGAAATTTCTTATATCTGCATCAGAGGCGCTTCTAATGGGTACCTACAACATACAGTTTCGCTCTTAATAAGAAAAATATTATAATATCAGTGTGTGTAGACTAGTAACAATTGTCTCTGATGACTTGTAACAATTGTGTCTGTGTGTAGACTTGTTTTGTTTGTTTGTTTGATTTGAGGTTTAACGTCCCTGTCAACACTGTATAGGTCATTTTGGAGACATTGCTTCCAATTTTGTGGGACTTTTTCCGGACATTGAGATGAAATGACATCTCAAGCCCTGTCGCCCAATGAAACCAATAGGGTTTATAAGCATGGACGGTCCTACTTGCACCGCTTTGGCTGGGCAGGCTTATATAGCAGTTTACAAGGTCTCGTGTGTGGGTAGTTTCAGCTCTGCGTGGAAGCATCATGCAGCTCATCTATTTCTTCAAGCCAGATAGGCGGGGGCCGCTGAGACTTGTAACGATTGTCTCTGTGTGTAGACTTGTAACAATTGTCTCTGTGTGTAGACTTGTAATGATTGTCTCTGAGTGTAGACTTGTAACAATTGTCTCTGTGTGTAGACATTTTATGATTGTCTCTGAGTGTAGACTTGTAATGATTGCCTCTGAGTGTAGGCTTGTAACGATTGTCTCTGATTGAAGGCTTGTAACAATTGTCTCTGCCCCGGCCCCGATAGCTCAGTTGGTAGAGTGTCCGCTCCGGGAAATAGGAGGTCATAGGTTCGATCCTGGGCCGCGACATACCAAAGTCGTTAAAAATAGTACTAGCTGCTCCTCGCTTGGCACTCAGATTTACGGGGTAGAGCTAGGACTGGTCGACCCAGTGTCAGGATAATGTGACTGGGTGTGGTATCATGTAATGTGTCTGGGACATGATACTTCAGTGAGGCAGCACTATAAAAGTGAGCATTGAGCTCCCTGTCGCAACCAGACACCATCGTGATATGACTGAAAAATTGTTGAAAGCGAAGTTAAACCCGAATTCACACACACACACACATAATTGTCTCTGTGTGCAGACTAGGAGGCCTTCATGTGGACTGAACAAAATATTTGTCTAAGTCGCGACGGAAGTAAGGGCGAGGATTGTGGCCACGTAAAGTCGATTTTAGCCCCCCAGTGGAATTTGTTTGGCTGACCTTTCCAAGGCAGTTCTTCTGTTGTGGTTTATTTTTGTTATGGCTTGTTTTGTGGGTGTTTGTGTCACTTATATTATTTTATTTTGGACAGCCAATTGGCTTTTTGGTGGGAAAGTAACTGTCCTTTTGGCTTTCCACTATTGATGTTTCCATTAGTGTCTGTTGTTTCATGTTTGTGTTTCTTTCCCTTTGGTGTCTCTGATGGGAGCTGTGGGTTAATTGTACCGATTCCGGATCATTGCCTCCACTTCTATTTTGTAACAATTGTCTCTGAGTGTTGACTTGCAACAACTGTCTCTGAGTGTAGATTTGTACCAATTGTCTCTGTGTGTAGAGTTGTGATGATTGTCTCTGAGTGTAGACTTGCAACGATTGTCTCGGAATGTAGGCTTGTAACAATTGTTTCTGTGTGTAGACTTGTAACAGTTGTCTTTGTGTGTAGACTTGTAACAATTTCTCTGAGTATAGACTTGTAACGATTGTCTCTGAGTGTAGACTTGTAACAGTTGTTTCTGTGTGTAGACTTGTAACAAATGTCTTTGTGTGAAGACTTGTAATGATTGTCTCTGAATGTAGACTTGTAACAATTGTTTCTGTGTGTAGACTTTTAACAATTGTCTCTGTGTGTAGACTTGTAACCATTGTCTCTGAATGTAGACTTGTAACAATGTTTCTGTTTGTAGACTTGTAACAGTTGTCTTTGTGTGTAGACTTGTAATGATTGTCTCTGAATGTAGACTTGTACCAATTGTTTCTGAATGTAGACTTTTAACAATTGTCTCTGTGTGTAGACTTGTAACCATTGTCTCTGAATGTAGACTTGTAACAATGTTTCTGTTTGTAGACTTGTAACAGTTGTCTTTGTGTGTAGACTTGTAATGATTGTCTCTGAATGTAGACTTGTAACAATTGTTTCTGAATGTAGACTTGTAACAATTGTCTCTGAGTGTAGACTTGTAACCATTGTCTCTGAATGTAGACTTGTAACAATTGTCTCTGTGTGTAGACTTGTAACAATTGTCTCTGAGTGTAGACTTGTAACCATTGTCTCTGAGTGTAGACTTGTAACCATTGTCTCCAAGTGTAGACTTGTAACGATTGTCTCTGAGTGTAGACTTGTGGCGATTTATTTATGTTGTTGTTTGTTACTTACTGTGTGTTTCACTTGTGTCTTTTGGTTTCGGATGGCCATATGGCCATTTTGTGGGAAAGTAACTGTCCTTATGGCCTTCCTTTGTTTAGGTTACCATTATGGTCTGGTCGCTTAATGTTTGTATTTCTTTCCCTTTGGTGTCTTTTATGGGTGGAGTAAGTTAATTGTATCAATTCCTGATCTTTGTTTTACTTCTACTTTGTAACCATTGTCTCTGAATGTAGACTTGTAACAATTGTTTCTGTGTGTAGACTTGTAACAATTGTCTTTGTGTGTAGACTTGTAACCATTGTTTCTCTGTGTAGACTTGTAACATTTGTCTTTGTGTGTAGACTTGTAACAATTGTCTCTGAGTGTAGACTTGTAATGATTGTCTCTGAGTGTAGACTTGTAAAATGGTCCGGAATGGGGACTTTGTTTCACCTTTAAATTGCCAGACTTGGTAGTTCAGGTGGAGGTGTGTTTAACCAATGGTCCGGAGATCACGGGTTTGATACCTGTTGGCAATATTGACAATATTCTGCCCATTAGATAAACTGAATGGCCCAGTTTGACCTAAATAGTGTTTGCTGGCTGTTAAGACTCCAAACAAACAAAAATCTCACCGACTCCCCCCCACCCCCACCCCACATACACACACATCCTGATCAGCTTCTTCAGAAGCCATCTTATCTGGATCTACACTGTTTGCAAAGGTAGACATAGTCATGTTCAGCAGGATAAGGGTTAACTAGGGTTAGGTTATAATGTTGTACTTTATTCACTACATCTTTCTTTGAAAAGTTGCAGGATGACTCCTGTCCAATAACATGGGCTCATATATCACATTTTCAACCCCCTGTAATGAACTGCATTTTCATTGGCCAAGATACTTGTCTTGAAAAAAAGTTGTACTGTCAATTCCTAAAGGTGTTGGGTTCATTTCCAAGATGTAATATAACAAAGTTATATCATGCTGGGTTTAACTTCTGGTTGATGTCAGTTTCCCCTAAAACAATAAGCCAGAACACAGAGAAATGCTTTGTAAAACCTCAAAAAGACAGTCTTGCATCACAGATTTATTAGCCCTCCATCCAGAAAAACAAAAGGTTGGTCCCTTATGCATCTAGAATAAAACTCTAAATGATATGTCATGTGAAACCCTCATTATGAGTGGAAGCACCTTAATGTTGGAAAATGTGTGCTTTGTGTTTCTAACAATGAACATTTTATTACTCAAGTTAAAACATCAAAGCTCCTGTTCAGCAAGCTGTTATGATATTGCAAATTATCAATAGCCATTTTGTGTGGTGTGATAATAAAAGTGTGTCAAACCAGTTTCTAGGCACTTTCAGTAGATGACTGACTGAGGAGTGTTTGAAATCTTTCAGGCAGTGCAGTGTATACCCTACAGTTGTGGGATTTGTTTGTTTGTATTCACCATATTTGCATTATTTGCTGGCTCCCAGTTAGCACATTGTCAATAATGGAAAAAACAGGTAACCAGACCCCCCTGACCTTTCAAGGTCAGGGGAGTCTGGTTACCTGTTTTTCCAACACTGATAACCTTCAGACTAGGAACCAGCAGATAATGCAAATAAGGTGAATTGGAGTTTAATGGCCCATGCAACACTATTTAGGTCATTCTTGAGCTAGTCAGTTTACCTACCCTTTTCCTAGGCAGTCTTATACGTAAGCAGTTAACCACTACAGTGCACTTTCTACAACTGCCCTTCTTGAATCGGCGGAAAGGAGAAAATGACCGTAGAAAAGTTTCATGATCAATCTCCACAAAAGAATGTTTGCGTCCTCGGCAGGTATCGAACCAGTGTCCTCCTGATCACCAGTCAGATGGGCATCAGACAAAAATCATGGGATTTGCCTGTTTTGTTTTTTTTTGTTTGTTTGTATTAGAGTTTAATGGCCCAGTCAGCACTATTTTAGGTCATTTCTGAGCCTGTCAGTTTACCTATCCACACTTTTCCTGGGGAGGCTTATGCATAAGCAGTTAACTAGTACAGTGCAGATTCTTCGCCAGAAACTGACAACCAGCAGAAGGGAGAGAATGACCATAGAAAAGATTTCATGATCAATCTCCACAAAAGAATGTTGCTGACCCCGGCAGGTATCAAACCCGCATCCTACTGATCACCAGTCAGACCCGCAACTGATTGAGCTACCGAGGCCTGCAAGTGAGGTTCTGATGGCTGTAAATGCTGTTGCAGGTTGGAAAATATGGCTTATATTTACTAATTGATATAAAAGTAGCACTAATTCACATGTTTCATTTGATTTGTTATGACCGCCCATGGGGGCTGGAAGAAATAGATTGGGCTGCATGATGCTTCCACGCAAAGCTGTAACCGACTGCACACAAGTACTGGTCAACTGCTTAGGGGTTCTAAGCCTGTCCAGGAAATGTGGTGAGAGTCGGACCGTCCGTGTGTATAAACCCTATTGGTTTCATTGGGCGGCAGGCTTGAGATGTCATTTCAACTCAATGTCAGGTGAAAGTCCCAGGAAATTGGAAGTGACGTCTCCAAAATGACCCATACAGTGTTGACGGGGACATTAAACCTCAAATCAAACAAACAATTTGTCATGCTTTGATTTTAATGATACCTGTATTACAAAACCTGGGTTGTCTCGTTTTTCATATTAACCCTTTTTGTACCAAATGGAATCTTCCTCCTTATATATAGCAGGAGTCCATTTCAAAATTTGGGGGTGTCCGGTTGTGTTTTCATCAAAATTTATTTGGAAAATGACTAGCAAACAGTGGAGGCCCTGATCAGACGCCACATTCTGTGGCGTCTGATTTGGGCCTGCACTGTTTACCAGGGTACCCGTTCTGGGGTTTCCGGTACTAAATGGGTTAAGGGGCTGAAAGACTGGTTGTCTGAGGGTCCTTCTGCAGTGAGGTTTTGTCAAATTTGACATTGATGAATATGTGTATTCACATAAGGTGTCAAGCTTTATTTCTCTGAGAAAAATAACCCTTGTCATGCTGAATATTCATATATGCCACACCCACTACCGATTATCAACCAATCAGATTACTTGATGCAAATTATTGCAACAAATTCACAATCTGAATGGCAAACAATGTAGATCCTGATCAGATGGCTTCTTCAGAAGCCATCTGATCTGGATCTACATTGTTTCAAAGTTAAGGCATATCCGGGATTAGCAGGACAAGGGATAAGAAAAGAATTGCTCTCAAATTTTCCAGAATGCTAGTGTTTAAAATGACCAGTAACTCTGTCTGTCCACAACAGGAGCTGTGAGAATTATTAGGGCCCCGCACTGAAAGTGTGGGTGCCCTATAGTAATCACTCTGTCCGTCCGTCTGTCTGTCTGTCTGTCTGTCTGTCTGTCTGTCTGTCTGTCTGTCTGTCTGTCTGTCCGTCTGTCCGTCCACAAATTTTTTTATCCTCCATAACTTTCTTATTCCTGGATGGATTTAAATATTACCTGGCAGAAATGTTAACCATAATGTGATGGAGTGTAGCGCGCAAGACTCAGGTCCATACCTCAAAGGTCAAGGTCATACTTAGAGGTTAAAGGTCAAAAAAGGGTCTTTCGTGTGTCCAATTAATAACTTTGTTATTATTATTCCTGGATGGCAGAAATGTTAACCATAATGTGATGGAGTGGCAGAAATGTTAACCATAATGTGATGATGTGTTGCGCGCAAGACTCAGGTCCGTACCTCAAAGGTCAAGGTCATATTTAGAGGTTAAAGGTCAAAAAAGGGTCTTTCCTGTGTCCAATTAATAATTTGTTATTATTATTCCTGGATGGCAGAAATGTTAACCATAATGTGATGGAGTGTTGCGCGCAAGACTCAGGTCCGTACCTCAAAGGTCAAGGTCATACTTAGAGGTTAAAGGTCAAAAAAGGGTCTTTCCTGTGTCCAATTAATAACTTTATTATTATTCCTGGATGGCAGAAATGTTAACCATAATGTGATGGAGTGTTGCGCGCAAGACTCAGGTCCGTACCTCAAAGGTCAAGGTCATACTTAGAGGTTAAAGGTCAAAAAAGGGTCTTTCCTGTGTCCAATTAATAACTTTGTTATTATTCCTGGATGGATTTAAATATTACTTGGCAGAAATGTTAACCATAATGTGGCCCCGCACTGAAAGTGTGGGTGCCCTATAGTAATCACTCTGTCCGTCCGTCTGTCTGTCTGTCCATCCGTCTGTCCGTCTGTCCACAAATTTTTTTATCCTCCATAACTTTCTTATTAGGGCCCCGCACTGAAAGTGTGGGTGCCCTATAGTAATCACACTGTCCGTCCGTCTGTCTGTCTGTCCGTCCGTCTGTCCATCCATAAATTTTTTCCTACTCCTCTGATAGCGCTGCCGGGGCCCTAGTCAGTTTCACTGACAGCTCTAGTTATTGTAGTAGTTACTTCCCTTTGTCCAGTCATTGATAATTTTAATATTATTTCAATAAGGGAAGGAAGTGACTCTTGAGATATTTTGACCCTTGAGACATAGTTCAGGAGTTCAAGATGATGAAAATATAGTGACACAAAAACCTCTTTTTCATAACACAGTTTGTCTATCTATCTATCTATCTTCATATACTGCTTACGCCTGCGGGCTTTTTTTAGCAGCGTCTGCGCTTCGTGCCATGAAAAAGGAAAAGTAAAAGCATTATAGAAAGTCTATGTCAAGATGAAAGGTTAAAATATAGACAAGATGATAGGTTAAAATCTAGATAGACAAGAGGTTGAGACATAAAAATTAATGACTTGGATTGATCACCCTTAAAAGAACTGAAGTATGCAGCTGGGCATAAAACAGTTTAAAAACAGGCTTATCTATCTAGGGCTTGAGGAACTGCAACAGTCCAATCTCTGCCTTGAATATGTCAAGACTTATAACACGGTTTGTGATATTACATACTTTAAAGATTGGATATTTAAAGATGGATCCCAGAAATGTATAGATTATATAGAAAAATTACCATAACTGGGCATTTTTCTATAAAATTTATAAATTTTTATTTGGTTCACTCTAAGAATTTTAACAGCCCTTATTTTCCAAATCACATAGTGGATTTTGTGTGATGATAGATCCCAAATTTTAATTCAGTAATACTTCAACCCCTGCCCATTTCCACAAGGTCACAAACTAAGAGATCTTTGTAGGTGAGCTATATGCTGTCTGATGGCAGCTTTTGTTTTGCTTGATTACTGCTGTGAGGGTCTGTGTCTCAGAAAGTTATAGGAAGGTGGGTGTGACCAGGGAATGCATCTTCCAGGCAAGTCTGTGTTCTTGTCTTAGTCTTGCTATTGCTGCAGTTGTTTGAGCAATTCCAGACAGAACCTCTGGCTTGAAGACCTCATCAGATGTATTGGATCCTATGCATTTGAAACCCTTTACTGTTTCCGGCTTAGTATGACAATAGATATTGTTAAAAACAATTTCCATTGTTAAAAAAATTGCTACAAACTTGTTTCTGAATGGTCTGAATTATGATATTGTTTGACCTTGTACCTTGACCTTATTTTTTTTCCATTCCTTTTATAGTGAACATTTAATCTTGCTACATGCTGTGATAGTTATAAATTGGATGCTAATTGTTATCCAATCCATTTGTCGAAGTTTACACAATCCACGACAAAAGCCGAAGCTTAACAAAAGACAGAAAGTCTTGTTACGTGAACAGGCCAGACCTAAAGCAAAGCAGTGTGCCCAGGCTTTCCCTCTGCTCATGTGATGTGGGTATGGTGAATTATGTAAAATCAAGAAATAAAGTAAAAGCGAGGCTCATTTTTAGGCATTCAGGGGTTCTTGGGGCATAAGAAGTTGCTTTTTTTCACCTGTCTCCAGTTTATCCCATTTTAGATGGGGTTCAGAAGGGGACACTGGCAAACCGTGTAGGTCCAGATTAGATGCTGCAAAAAGCACCATCTGATCGGGGCCTACACTGAATCCGAAAAATAATCCAGCCATTTCTGTTAAAATTCGATCTGACACCCATAGAAATGAAAATGGACCCTCCCAACCTGGAAGATTTTATTCAGAATAAAATGGGGTAATGAGTGTGTTTACCTGGGGCAGGTGATGTTGTCATGGTGATTATCAGCGACACAGGCATACTCTGCCTCCAACCTTCAGCCAATATGACCTTTTAACCCGAAGTTAAAAATAATAATAATAAAAAAAAAACGGGGACAAATCAATGATTTTATCTGCTGGAGTTAAATTATGAATTAAATGAATTATTCATGTTTACTATAGGCTAGTCGACTGTAAAAAAGCCAACAGATGAAGAATACAAAAACACAAAAGGTGCAGATCTGTCAATAATGCATGAGTCGTGCTTGAACCCTGTTGTATACTACCATTACTTTATGTTGGACAAGTCCATTTGTCATATAAGGGGTGGTAGACCTCTTTTTTCATTTTTATTCTATTTTTGACAGAAAATTCTGTTAGAAAATAGCGCAGGCCCTGATCAGACGCCACATTTTGCGTTGTCTGATCTGGGCCTGCACTGTCTGCCAAGGTACTCCTTTTTGGATTTCCTGCATGCCTTGGGTTAACCTATTTTGTCCTGAACATTATATATAGCAGGAGTCCATTTTGAAAATTAACCCTTGTCCTGCTGAATATTCATATATGCCACACCCACTTCCGATTATCAACCAATCACATTACTTGATGCAAACTATTGCAACAAATTCATAAACTGGATGGCAAACAATGAAGATCCTGATCAGATGGCTTCTTCAGAAGCCATCTGATCTGGATCTTCATTGTTTGGAAAATAAGACATATCCGGGATTAGCAGGACAAGGGTTAAGGGATGTGAGAGTATTTGTTTGTTGATGTGTTTAAAATATTTTGAAAATGTCTAAACTTTTTGTGGCATCTGATGGACCTGCACTTATATGAGATAGTCCCATTCTTTTTTGGGTCTATAGTCAGTTGACCCAAATTTACTAAGCACAGAAGCTCTTCAGTGCTGATGTCCATGTGACTGTCACTGATTTGTAGGAAATCCAGATAACTGTTATTGAAAATAGCTGCCCAATTCTTGTCATTGGACCCAAATTTACTAAGCACAGAAGCTCTTCAGTGCTGATGTCCATGTGACTGTCACTGATTTGTAGGAAATCCAGATAACTGTTATTGAAAATAGCTGCCCAATTCTTGTCATTGTGACAAGAGAGTGCCTGTCCCCGCCCATCAGGGCTTGAAGAAATAGGTGGGCTGCATGATGCTTCCACGCAGAGCTGGAACCGTTCGCACACTGGTACTGGTAAACCGCTTAGTGGATCTAAGCCTGTCCAGGAACCACAGTGCGAGACGGACCGTCCATGCTTATAAACCCTATTGGTTTCATTGGGTGACAGGGCTTGATGTCATTTCATCTGGGTTTCGGGTAAAAGTCCCACAAAATTGGAAGCAACGTCTTCAAAATGACCTATACTATGTTGACGGGGAAGTTAAATCTCAAATCAAACAAAACAAAACTTGAGAGTGCTGGGTAAAAGAAAGCTTATTGTAAAACATTGACTTGATGCATGTGCTGGGAGATTGGCAAACAGTTTAGACCCAGATCAGATGCCACAGAATGTGGCATCTGACCAGGGTCTAAACTGTTTGCTTAAAGTATGGGAATATAAGGGTTAAACAAAACAGTCCCATTCTCCCTTCAGGATCACTTTCGAAACCCAACAATGTGCTCAGTGTTTTGATTTTTTTCTGCTTCCAGCCAAGGAGAAGATTGTGACTGATGCAGGTAAATTGAATGTTCTGGACACACTACTCCAGCGGCTGAAGGATGAAGGTCACCGGGTTCTCATCTACTCTCAGATGACCAAGATGATTGACCTTCTAGAGGTGAGAGGTCACAAAATATATCCCTAAGATGATGAGATAATATATATCCCTATCAACCCTGTGTTTCTGAAGTGGACACTTCCATCTTTGACTTTAGCCTTGTCCATTATCAACAGTAGGGGTTTTAGTCCAAATCACAAACAGAATGACAAACTGTGTACATCCCTATTAGAAGGGGGTGGTTAGGTGAGGCAAAGGTGTTGTGTATCTTGCGTCCCTGGGCATCAAACTGATATTAACTTACAGTTGGGCAAGGCCTGCTGTCCTTGCAGTTGGTAAGGGTAGAGGGGGAGTGTTGTTGTTTCTTCTGTTTCTACACTTCCATTCTTTTTTCTCTTTCTTCCCTGTCCCTCTTATCTCCTCTACTATCTCTTCTATCTCTTTTCTCCCTTTCTTGGTGAGACCACACAAAATGACCCACAAGTATTGATGTGCCGTTAAACCTCAAACAATCAATCCCAATTAGAAGGCTTGTTATAAGCTGTCTCATCCGGACCTATACTGTTTGGATAGATATCTGTACTGGTCTATAGGGAGGACTTCAAGCAAGTGTTCCCAGCAAGGGCTTAGATCAGCCTGCACTTCCATGCAGTATAACCAGAGTCTTTGCTTTGGCTATTAACCCTTCTCTTGCTGAATATTCATTTAAGCCACACCAATTTCTGTCCATCAACCAATCAAATTACTTGATGTAATTTATTGCTACAAATTCATACACTGAATGCCAAACAGTGTAGATCCTGATCAGATGGCTTCTTCAGAAGCCATCTGATCTGGATCTACACTGTTTGCAAAGATGGGGGTTGTCGTGAACAGCAAGATAAGGGTTAACCGTAAAAACCTTACAAATTTGGACACCTTGAGGACTTGCTATAAAATTGGTATAGTTGCCTGGGCAAGGTGTCTCTAACAAGTGCCCATAGCATAATTATGTCTTTGTTCAACCCTTATCCTGCTGAATAAATCAGACAATGCCACAAGAGTTATCATCCAGCTATTTTTAGACACAACAACATGTAGTAAATTGTACTTGTTCAAATTTAGAACAAGTATGGTAAGGGGTGAGTTGTCTGAATATTTGGGTAAATGCAGTAAACAAGAAACTGCTGCTGTTGACAGAGCATTAGGAATTCTAAAACTTTTTGCTTAAACTTGTCATTAGCATACTTGTATAAAAGATACTTAACCCACTGCATGCCGGGAAACCCCTAAAGGGGTATCTTGGCCAACAGTGCAGGCCCAGATCAGACGCCGCAGAACGCGGCGTCTGATCAGGGCCTGCACTATTTGCTAATGGAATTTTCCTTCAAAAATTGAATAAAAATGAAATATTAGGCCTGACATCCCTTTAATATATGGCCAATGGACTTGTCCATCATATGGCAATGGAAGTGTCCATTTGTATACAATGGGTTAAAGATTCTTTATAAGAATCTTCAGTTCTCTGAGGACACTTGCCTTTCTTGCTCTGGAGAGCTCTTCAGTGACTCTGTGTTTATACAGTTGCACAGTGGGTAAACCGAGTTGTATCAGTTTTGAGTGATTGCTAATATTTGCTGACAAGATTTATTTTTTCATCTTTTCATTTTAGCAGCTTTTATCTTTTGTTATTGCAACTAATGCAAACTTTTAAACATGGCTTTGAAGGTTCGTTCAAATCTTGTCCATGAAAGAGCATGATTATATGTTAGTTAGATTAAACAACAGAGATTTGAAGTTGAATGTTTTGGGAACCTGCTAGTAGCCCATGATGTTTGATCTGCTGTGAGACTTAAAAAATAACAGATAAGTTGAACACCCACCAACATTTTATATGGGGAACCCAAAAGGGGGCATCAGCCAACTTGTCATAGTGGCCATTCAATGATTTTAGAAATTGGGACAGTCATATTAGGGGTGTCAGGCGCAATTTTTCTTTTCGTTTTTATTCTATTTTTGAGTGAAAATTCTGTTAGCAAATAGTGCAAGCCCTGATCAGATGCCACATTCTGCGGCGTCTGATCTGGGCCTGCACTGTTTGCCAAGGTACCCCTTTAGGGGTTTCCCCGCATACAATGGGTTAAGCCAGTTACCAAAAGTGAAGAAGTTGATTTTATTATAGGTTCAAAAATGTTATTTCTTCGGATCCAGATCCATCTATTTTAGACCAAGTTTAGGCATCGGTTGATCTGAGTGCTATCATCTAGGTCATACCAGTTGTATCATAGTTTAACCCTTGTCCTGCTGAGTATGATTACCCCTGTCTTTGCCATCTGATCTTATCATTGTAGACCCAGACCAGATGGCTTCGGTATCTGATCAGGATCTAAACTCTTTGACATGCAGTTTGTGAACTAGACAAATAAATGATATCAAGTAATTTGATTGGTTTAAAGTAAAGAAAATTGGTGTAGCTAAACTTGTTTCTTCAGAGGACAAGGGTTAACTTTTTGCCAAGATGTTGATTGAAACACTAGTTGCAACATGAGAGATGAAAGGCTATTGCCTTCATTTGTCAAAACCTTTTTTGTACAAAGTAGAAGAGATTTCAACTTGCCTTTTGACTTGAGACTTAGTTTGGTTTTGCCTGTGGTTGCTGTAGTTTAATTTCCACTTTGTCAAACGAAGCAGAAGGACTTTGTAGGCAATTATTTGGGGATTTGACACTTGTTTTGTCCATGTCTTCAACTCAATTACGTATCAAAAGCTTAAGGAACAGCTAAGAGCTGAACACATTTCTTCGTCACTGGTCAAGAATTAAGAATTAAGTTTTAATCAGTTTGAAGGAGTTAGGCTACCACCTTAAAATTACTTTGAGTGGACCGTTGACAAAATACACTGCGAATCTGTTACCACAAACTTTCTCATTTCGCGTCAGGCCAGATCTTTTGTGAATTTGTCATTGACTACCTTTGCAAACTGAGCACCCAATAATTAAATCATTTCGCTAGTTTTAAGGTGTTCAATCTGCTGTTTGTTGCGCTTTTTGTGTCTATCAGCTGACCACTTGAAATAAAACAGTTAGTAATAGTTGCCATAAAATGACTCTCAGTGTCACATGCCAGCCAATTTGTTTAAGGTGTCATATTTTATATTCCTAACTGGACGTTCAAAAAGGTTGATAAATGAAAAATAAATTTTTTAGAATTTTGAAACGTGTCATAAAATTCATGATCATTATTTTTATGCACTGCATCAAATATCAGTTTATCATGCTACCTTTTGAAATTCAAACACTTATCATGACTAGGAATCGGTAGTCTCTGTACCATGCATTTGGACAGATAGGCCGGAGCAACAGTTTAAACCCAGATGAGACATCTCACAGACATGTTAAGTTATGAAAATAAAAATTAGTGAGGTTCTAGTAAAAAAAAATAGTGAAAGTACTATTTTTATATTAAACATATAGGGAAATTTTTGGAAAAAATTTTGGAAACAGCGCTTGAAATCAGGGACTGAACTGTTTGCAACTCGTCCAGCTACTTTGAGACACAGCGTCCTGTAGTAAATTGTACTTGTTCAAATTTCAGAACAAGCATGGTTAGGAGTTGTTTCCGAATATTTAGGGTAAATATGGTTATTTGATCTGCTCCCTCAGGAAGTAAAGTTACTCTTGTCCATACGTAAGAGGGCATAATAATGTTATCCTTGTCCATACATATGTCAAAATATGTCTGTTGTCTCACTCGAAGTAACCCTTATCCTGTTGAACATAACAACCCCAGCTTTTGCCAACAGTGTAGATCCAGATCAGATGGCTTCTTCAGGATCTACACTATTTGTCATGCAGTTTGTGAATTTGAAAGAACACATATCAAGTAATTTGATTGGCTGATAGTCAGAAATGGGTGTGGCTAAATTAATTTAATCAGCAGGACAAGTAACTGTACTGCAGGGGCCAGTTGTTCAAAACTAACGACGTCGTTAGTTAACGTATCGTTAAAACTTTGATCATTAAATATGGTAAATATGCTGAAATTTTTGCTGAAAAAATGAGAGCAGCTTTTGCAGATGCAAAAGCTGCTCACATTTTTTCAGCAAAAATACCAAAATTTACAATATTGTACTTGCTAGAAGAGTTAACAATATGACCCATAACAAGCTTGTTAAGCTAACGATGCTTTGAACAACTGGACCCTGGTTTCTCCACAGCTCCTACAGTTATCAAAATCATGGTTTGAAACTTGCATGATAACTTGTATATAGAACTTGTATATAGGTTGGGCATGTGAAAAAAAGGTCAGTAATCTCAGATTGTACTGTTGATGAAAGAGTTAGTTGCCCTTGATTAGAAACCATTGATTAACTTAGAAGTTTTGCCTTATATCCATTCCATAGCTCATTTTACGTCTCCTATAATGAGGAAATAGGTTGAGTGTATGCAAGAAGGTGACCAGACACTAAGTGGAAGTGTTACATGCCACTTTATTACCTGGAAAGCTGTAAAAGAGAGAGGCACGCACTGTCAACCAAGATCAGACACCACATATTGTGGGGTCTGATCAAGGCCTTACAGGAATTTCTGTCAAGAATAGAACAAAAGAATGCTGAAAAAAATAGACTTGACACCCCTTAAATGACAAATGGACTTGTCTAGCATTTAACAATGAGAAAGTCCACCAGTATACAATGGATTATCTTAGAAATTTGGGCACCAGGGGCATTAATCTCCTAAGAGTTCTAGTTCCTATGAAAGTAGCAGGTGCAAATCAGTAGAAAAGGCTGTTTTTGCCAGCTACCGGCTCATTGAGAGAAAATTGATGATGCACTGAACCATTGTACTGCTAAATAAATTTTGCCACACCTATTTTGACTACCAATCAAATAGCTTGATAGAATGTGTTGTTCAATTTACAAACAGAATGACAAACCGTGTAGATCCTGATCAGGTTTCTTCAAGCCATCTGATCTTGATTGATTTACACTGTTTCCAAAGAAAACTGCTTTTCTGTTCACCAGGGCAAGGGCTAAATGTGTCAAATGTGAGACACCAAGTCCTGCAACTGAAGTTCAGATGGTTGCTCCCTGGGTACTCAAGTTTTCTGTCCTGATTAACGATCGGCTCGAAAAAAAGTAAAGTAATCCCCCCCCCCCCCCCCCCCAAAAAAAAATGACAGAATTTGATACAGTAGAACTTTGATGGCTCCAACATCGATAGCTCGTTTACTGGCTGAGTCCAACCTGTTCTTGAGCCCCATTAGACATTGTCTACGTAAGAAATAGTGGGGGATAGATTAAGAGATTTTTGTCTTTTTATCTTGCAAATGTATGTTGTATGTACTCATTAGAATTGCCATGATTAGGTGATTCTAATGAGTATACCCAGCATACGTTTTCATTATAGAACACTGAAAAGATGTCCAAAAGTATCTCCATGCCTCCTGGTAGTAACCCTCAGTGGCTCGAACTACCCTTGTCGTGAACAGATTTCGAGGTCCCATAGCCATTGAAGTTCGAATATATATACTTTAAAATTGTAGAAATCCATGACCACGTGTTTCATTCTTAAACATCTGTGACAACTCCAGTAACTGTGGTAATGCATGTACCCAGCAGCTTATAGATTACTTTTCATGGTTTAAATGCACAGGATTGCCCATTTTGGAGAATTATTATTGTTGCTGTGCAATCAACAGAATATTTGAATATCTTTATATTGAAAAAAAAATAAATATAGGGCTTGACCATAAATCAACTGGGAGTGAATTTCATCCCACAACAGCAGCTTAACCCTTTTGGTACCAAATGGAATCTTCCTCCTTATAATATATAGAGCAGGAGTCCATTTCAAAATTTAGGGGTGTCAGGTTGTGTTTTCTTCAAACTTAATTTGGAAAATGACTTAATTTGGAAAATTCTGCGGCGTCTGATCACAGCCTGCACTGTTTGCCAGGGTACCTGTTTTGGGGTTTCTGGTACTAAATGGGTTAAAGATGAGAATAGGTTTCCAGATTATTTATTTATTTAAAAGAAAGTTAAAAACTCACATAAAGTAATAAAACCTTAATTTGAAAAAAAAAACAGTAAATTGCCAGCTGCCATGCATTTACATTCGATAAAAATGATCAATTTGATTTATATTAGTTTTTTTTGTGGACCCCTGTTATGGTTATGAATAAAATAACTGACCACGCTCTAGCATAACATGACGTCTGCCATTTTCTTTTGAAAGGTCAGTGAAAATAGACAGCTGGTGAAAGTTTGCCAGGAAACCACCTTTTGTTGTGATTAACTATTTGCATGATTTTTCAATAGCTTTATTTTCATAAAATTTCATTATTCATAAATTGAAGATAATTGAAGGTCACTGTCCAAAACAGGTTAAAAGTGACCTTGTGGTATGATTATTTGGCAAAAGTACTTTGATTTATATTTGTCTAGGTTCATCATCATAAAAACAGGCCTGGTGGTTTAGATTGCTGATTGATACTAGTTTGTAAGGTAACCAGGGGCTAATAGCACACAGGGGCTACCCCTGGATGAGTTTGCATTGAGGTGTATACCAATACCGGTGTACCCTCGCGCTTCTGACTGATGCATTGAAAGGGAAAATGGCCTGTAAGTTACTGTATTTTTGATGACTGTAAATTACTGTATTTTTGATGTCTGGTGGTCTAAAGGTTGTTAGATTTAAAACGCAGTTACCCATTGTAGCTGTCGACCTGGTTGTGTCCCTGCTCGCTTTTGGTTTAGATTGCAGACTCATTCATAACATAAATAGCGGGAACTCCATGGACTAGTTAACAGGTCAAAACAGGTAATTGGCAAACAGTGCAGGCTCAGATCAGACACCGCAGAATGCAGCATCTGATCAGGGCCTACACTCTTTGCAAAAAGTTCAGATATTTTCCAAATAGATTTAGAAGAAAACATTATGTGACCCCTAAATTTTAAAATGGATTTGTGCTATATAAGGTGGAAGATTCCATTTGGTACAAAACGGGTTAAACATTAGCCCTTGTCCTGCTGAGTCCGGATATGCCTTATCTTTCGAACAATGTAGATCCAGATCAGATGGCTTCTGAAGCAGCCATCTGATCTGGATCTTCATTGTTTCTCATTCAGTTTCTGAATTGCAATAATTTGCATCAAGTGATCTGATTGGTTGATATTTGGTAGTAGGTGTGGCATATTTACATATTCAGCAGGTCAAGGGTTAGGTCTTTCAGCACTATGGGCTTGATCCTTGCATGGGCTGCATGTGTGACAGGAAATCTGCTACAGAAATCCAAGTGGTTTTACTCTGGGTACTTTGGTTTTGGGACACTTCTTGTTGTTTTGAAAGAGTCAAAAAAGCCCAAATCTACTACAGTATAAAATGATATCACAGCACCCGAGACCTAAAGTTATACAATGGAAGCCCATGTAATTATTCTCTCGGTACTCTGGTTTTCAGGCACCGCTAATTGATGATGGGCTCAGTATGAGCTTGCTTGCTTGATTTGAGGTTTCACGTCCCCGTCAACACTGCATAGGTCATTTTGGCGACTTTGCTTCCAATTTTGTGGAACTTTTACCCGAGATGAAATGACATCTCAAGCCCTGTCGCCCAATGAAACCAATAGGGTTTGTAAGCAGGGACTTGCACCGCTTTACATGGGCAGGCTTAGATCCTCTTAGCGGTTTACCAGTACTCGTGTGTGATTGGTTTCAGCACTGCATGGAAGATCATTCAGCCCATCTAGGCTCAGTTTAAATGAAATAATTTTGAAAAAGCTGTAAAAACCTAATCAGCAAGAATATAGAGTGATCTTACGGCACCTCTAGTCACATGACAGGAAAATTACAAGGTTTACAAATTTTTTAATTACAGATACATTGACTTTTTGGAATCAGAGTTGGTTTAAATGTGGTTTCTATTAGAATTTCATAGATTACTCATGATGCCACCTGTGTTAGGCACAGAATCCGAAGTGTGCAGACCTTGAATTTAATAAGCTAATTTGCATAAAGGTGATAGGGTTAATGATTATGATACCCTGAATCTTAATGATTATGTTGCAAACAAAGATTCTCTTGTCAATGGTTGTCAGCATTTCATATCGTAAATTGCCATCTGCATTGTGCAACGTTATTACCATAATGATACCCGCTGGTGTCCTCTGGTAGAAAATCACGAGATGGATGACAAGAATTTGACATGGATTGTTGAAATCTTAAAAGACATTCGATTTCATTGAAAATCATTCAAACGGTTTAACCTCAGCAACAATAGGAAGTTTGAATGATTTTCATACGTTGTTATTACAACAAGAATAAAAGTCAACTAGTTGGTAGAAAAGGTGGAGAAAGTTAGTTTTGTTAACTCAATTAAATTTGTTTCCCGAATATTTAACCCTTATCTTGCTGAATACTCAGTTTAGCCACACCCAATTCTGACTTTGAACCAATCAGATTACTTCATGAAATTTATTCTTACAAATCCTTAAACTTCTTATCAAACAGTGTAGAACCTGATCAGATGGCTTCTTCAGAAGCCATCTGATCTGGATCTACACTGTTTCCAAAGATAGGGGTTGTCGTGAACAGCATGATAAGAGTTAAAACAAATTTTATCTAATGACTTGTCAGTGAACAAATAAAGGCATGGTTTTCTAGTTTAAAAGTCACTGTCTGGGAATTAAAATGATGTTAACACCGAAACTGCCAATCACAACATTTACAGATGTCATGTTCAAACATTTTTTCTTATTTTTCAGAGAAAATAAGGCTTAGGCAAAATGCCTTATTACGCTGATAGACAAAATGCCTTATTTTCTCAGTAATATGGTCAAAATAAGGCTTGACATTACACTGATAGGTGTCGGCAGAGAATTCCCATGCCTTATTTTCTCTGAAAATTGCTTTAAAAAATAAAACTGTTTATTTATTCAGAAATTTTTGTCATCAAACACTTATTTACACAGTATAGCTAAGTATTCTAGAACATAAAGCAGTTTATATAATGAATGAGACAAGGATTGAGCGTAGGCTAGGCCTATTATTGCTCTCTCCTGTTGTCTGCTGTAAAAATTTCTTTGGTGCTTTATGGGCTAATGATGCCTGTATTACATGTACCGTAGAAATCCTGAAAATTCTGACACCTCAAGGACTTGCTGTAATTCTCCTAAAATATTAACAAATTAGTTTCAAGATCCAGCAAGGAGGCCAAAAATAACAGATGGGATGGCAAACAGTGTAGACCCTGATCAGACTGCTTCTTTAGGAGCAGTCTGATCTGGGTCTGCACTGTTTGCTTAGGTCTGTCTGTCCCAATACTTAGAATCATTATGGTATATTATTATGAATAAGCACTTTATTCTGCAGCAGACAGACTCATTAGAGGAGCTCTATGGCCGAGTGGTTAGAGCGTCCCACCTCTGTGTTGCAGGTCATGGGTTGAGCCTTGCTTGGACCAGTGCCTGAAAAACTCTATGTTCAATCAACAGTAAATGGATACCCCATTACTGTCAGGGACCTGGGGTCAGTTGTTTAAAACTAATGATATTGTTAAACATATCATTTAAACTTTGTTCATTAAATATGGTAAATATACTAGTATTTATGCTGTAAAAGTATGAGTAAGTTTTGCAAATGCAAAAGCTACTCACATTTTTTTTTCAGCAAAAGTACCTCTGTATTAGAGTTTCAAAGTTTCAAAGTTTATTAAGAAAGCAGGAAAGCCCTGATGGACATACTAACGTGAAAGAATGAAACTAGATTAATGCAAAGAAACAATGAAACAAGGAAAAACATACAATAACATGTATCACGACCTCCCCATAACACGGCTTAGATACTGTAGATGCTGGAACAATTATTTTGACCAATAATCAGCTCAAGGTAATGATGTTTTGAAAAACTGAACACAGATTAACCCTTCTCTTGCTGAATATTCAATTTAGCCACACCCATTTCTGACTCTGAACCTATCAGATCACTTGATGTAATTTATTCTTACAAATCCATAAACTGAATGTCAAACAGTGTAGATCCTGATCAGATGGCTTCTTCAGAAGCCATCTGATCTGGATCTACACTGTTTCCAAAGAAAGGGGTTGTCGTGAACAGCATGATAAGAGTTAATTTCAAGGAAGGCAGCAAAAGGAATGATTAGGTCTCATCTTTCATTGCTGTTGTGAAGACATAGTGGGACTCGAACATCCGCTTGCCCACCTGCTGTAGAGCTGTAAGACAGGTACAGTGTATCACCTGTAGTTATGTCTACCGAGTTGGGGCTGGAACTGAAGCATGCTCAGCAGACTGCGTATAAACGGACACGCGCCATATTGACATGGTCCATATAATTAAAGTTTTTAAGTGTGTCGGATAAATACCATTAGTGATACTGTTCATGGGTTGTGGCCCATAAATTTACCTAATGGGGTGTTAACCACCCAAATTATTGAATCAAAAAGTCTTATAATAAGAAGTTCAGTTTTTGACAAATTTTAAAATGTTCAAAAGAAGGCCTTATTAATGCTCTGCCTAATTTTCAAGGACCATCTGCATCTTAAAAAGACAAGATTGTAATGCAAAGATGCAGACTTGGATAGAAAGCTTCCGGTCAGGGTAATAGATCTTAAGGTCTCTGAACCATCTGTCCAAAATTTCAACAAGTTGAAGTAAAATTACAGGGGTTGACAAAGACAGATAAAGATCAGATTAAACTCAAGATAAATGACAACTGTTAAGCTAAAACATAATGAAAAAGTTGAGCTTGATTTAATAGACACTACTTTATGAAATAATTGGACAAATGCATATATTCGGAACACAGGGGCATATTATTGGCCATATATTTAGCTTTAACAAGACAGCTGTATCCTGAAACAGCAGGGTTGCCATCCTTGTTGTAGACAGTCAGTCCACCTCAGAACACAATAATTACAAGAGCTGTTTCCTGTAGATCCCCTGTTAATGGCACTTTAACCCATTTTCATTTGTTTGATTTGAGGTTTAACGTCACCGTCAACACAGTATAGGTCATTTTGGAGACGTTGCTTCCAATTTTGTGGGACTTTTACCCAACATGGAGATGAATTGACATCTCAAGCCCTGTCGCCCAATGAAACCGATATAGTTTATAAGCATGGATGGTCCGACTCGCACCGCGGTTCCTGGACAGGCTTAGATCATTTAAACGGTTTACCAGCACTAGTGTGCAGATGGTTTCAGCTCTGCGTGGAAGCATCATGCAGCCCATCAATTTCTTCAAGCCCCGATGGGCGGGGCAGTAACCCATTTTCAGCTGAATAAAATAGAATAGAAGGAGTCTGTTTTAAAACCTTTTGTCATGTTGAGTTTGTTTTTAGAAATTTATTTAGAAAATGGCAGAAGTTTCTGCAAAGGCCCTGATTAGACAGCGCACTCTAGACTGTTTGGGCAACCTGTTTGTAGCAAACTGCCAGTTAGTACATCACCTGCATCAAGCAAGCACCTGTCCTAAGCAAGCAAAATTTGCTCATCTGTTAGTTGCTTGCTTAACCCATTTTGTACCGGAAACCCCAAAATGGGTACCCTGGCAAACGGTGCAGGCCCTGATCAGACGCCGCGTTCTGCGGCTTCTGATCAGGGCCTACACTATTTGCATAAAGTTCAGCCATTTTCCAAATAGATTTTGAAGAAAACACAACCTGACACCCCTAAATTTTGAAATGGACTCCTGCTATATATAAGGAGGAAGATTCCATTTGGTACAAAAAGGGTTAATAATACAGGATTGACAGTATTTATTAACCCTTATCCTGCAGAACAAGTGAAAACAGTGCAGATCTAGATCAGATGGCTTCTGACCAGGATCTAGGCTGTTTGTCATGCAATTTTTTAATTTTACAAATGCATTATATCAATAAATTTGATTTTTGGAAGTGAGAAATGGGAGTGGCTAAAACAGTTTATTCAGCAGGATATGAGTTAATATGCCTAAAGCTGAATACTCCTTTGCCAAGTTAGAATTAATCATTTATTATCTGAAGGAAATGGACCCTAATTGTTAAGGAATTGGATACTGTTTCTGTATTAAAACCAATATTTTGGTGTGGGAAACTGCTGGACGTTTGTTTTGTTATGGCCTTCTACAGTGTCCGAGTCCATCCTATGTTCTTCTGTTATGAATTGAAAGTTCCATTAAAGGACTGAGAAATATAATTTTGAGATAATTTTTCTTATTTCTGCATTAAAATATATATTGTGGGTACTTGTTAGAATCGCCTCAGTGAGGCGATTCTAACAAGTACCCACAACATATGTTTCTTATATGAAATAAAGAAAATTATCTCAAAATGATCCTGATTTCTTCTCCTTATCTGGAGCTCTGACCTAGAACAACAAGAAGAATAAATCATAACAAAGCCGGTATAATATTCTAATAAATATGGTCCCTTTTAAAACATTCACCTTATAATTCTGATGGGTCATTTGTCATATGTTGAGTTCATGTAATGTTTTGTTTGTGGATTATGGGGTATTTCAGACAGATGGTGGGGTCAGGTATCAGGGGTCAGTGTTTGTTTCTTCTGGTATAACAGAAAATACGATGTTTTTCCCTCCCAAACCTAAGAGGATCACTGATCTTCAGAAAGAAATTGATCCTGAGATAAAAGAAAATTAATCCATTGTATGTGGGAATCACCTAAAAGGGTACCTTGGCAAACAGTGCAGGTCCAGACCAGACGCCGCAGAATGCGGCGTCTGGTCAGGACCTACTCTATTTGCTAACAGAATTTTCCATGAAAAATAGAATAAAACCTAAAAATAGGTCTAAGACCCCTTATATGACAAATGGACTTGTCCAACATATAGCAGTGGAAGAGTCCACTAGCATACAATGGGTTAAATGATAACCCTTTGAACCCTTTAGACCAAAACAGACAATGTGGCTCTAGATCATACAACTCAGAATGAGCCGTCTCATCAGGATCTACAGTTTGCCATTCTGTTATTGATTGATTACAACCTCTTCTGGCAACAGTCAATGTGTCCAAATTTAAAGGAACAGTCCTCTGCGGAGTTGACCCTTAAGATGTCAATCACAACAATTGTCATCTGCTTTGTTGTCTGCTGCTTATAAAGTAATAAAGACATCAGATTTTTTCATATTTTATGAGTAATACCAGTTGGATCCATATACTTTGATGGGAGACAATTTGTTTCTAAAAGGAAAGAGTTTGCTCTCAATGGGCAATGTCTTTCCTGCCAAAGTAGCTCCTTTTTTAAAGGCATTTAGTTGATAGTAATGCTGAGAAAGAATCTTGAAATTGAATCTTCTAAGATCCTTCATTCCAATATTCCAATTAGACATTTTTGGGTTTTACTTCTGACCATTGGAGAAAGGACCTTGATTTAAAGACTCGTCTGAAGTCTGGAGGAGCCTGGAATTGAACCCACAATCTATTCTTTATGAGGCCAGTAGCTTAACCGCTGCACCATAGAGGCTTCTAGACTTCAGATTATATTGGGATTCCTCAATAAACCTGTTTTATTAACATGTTTCTTAAAGGTCAGGCATTAATTTCTTGGAATATTACCTCTGATATTAATTTATTTCAAGCAAGCAGTCTACACAATGATTGCCTTGCACTTTGTTGTTGGTTTAACCCATTTTTACCTGGACATAAGCAAACACTGCAGACCCAGATCAGACACTTATATTGCAGCATCTGATCAGGGTCTACAATGTTTGTGAACTGGATTTTCTGTCAAAAATAGAAAAAAATGACAAAATAGACATACCAGCCCCCTTTTAATGACAAAAGGACAAGTCCAGCAAAATAAATTAAAGATTTCACCAGTACACAATGTGTGTGGGGGTGGGCTTATATAATCCTCCATCTGGGGATGTCAGATTTATTTTATTTAAGTTTTACAAAAATAGGCTTACACTATTTTTAGCAAACAGTGTTGATACTGATCAGTCTGAGTATCTGATCTGCCAGGTCTTGTTCTGTATGTAGCCATTGTCCTGTGTTTTGGATGTTAGACATACATGGGTTGGACTGCACTTGTCTGCATGTTACATGGCAATTTATCTTGTTTTAATTAGAAGTATGCTCAATATGATCATTTGGAGTGCAAAAGATATTGAAAGGATTAGTTTGAACTGACTTTAACCCATCCTACATAACAAACATATTTATAATGAGACTCACTGAGACTTGTCTCGCTTTTTCATCTTTAACCTCCCTTCGAAGTTTGTTGATAGTTATTTTGTTGTATCTGTTCATGCCTTTGTGGCCCAGTGGTTAAGAGTGCCGACTCCAAACATTAGGTTCTCACTGCTGTGGTTTTAAGCTTCGCTGAGGTCACATGTGAGTTACCAGGCTCTGCACTGGAAAGTCAGATGTTTTTTTGTTTTTTTTTCTACAAGTACTCTGGTTTTAGCCACCTCTGTGTTTCAAGCCTCGTTGGGGTCACATGTGACAAGCCATGTTCTGCAACAGGTCAGGTGCTTTTTCAGGGGGTGCTCCGATTTTTACCCACCTGGTTAAGGATTGGCTCAAAATAAGTGAAATAATCTTAAAAGGGCTGTAAAGCCAAAAAAGCACCCTGGTTTTGGGAACCTTCAGATTCCCAATCAACTCCATATGCAAAATAGTAAAATAATCTTGAAAGGGCTGTTACAACCCCCCCCCCCCCCCCCCCCACCCCCCCAAAAAAAAAATATATGTAAAATACCATGATGATCCTAAGTATTGGGGCACTGGGGCATAAGCGAATACTGCAGACCCAGATCAGACTGCAGACCCAGATCAGACTGCAGATCAGTCTGATCAGGGTCTTAACTGTTTGCCATTGGGTCTGCACCTTTTGGGCTCCTTGCTGGGTCCTGAACTAAATTTGTTAATACTTTAAAAGAATGACACCAAGTTCTCAAGGTGTCAGAATATTCAGGATTTTTACTGTAAAACACCTTTTCATCCCTTTGTCCAGTGATAGCTTCGCCCAGTTGCAGAACCCATTTTAAACCATTGTACACAGGGAAACTCCTAAAGGGGTGCCTTGGCAAACAGTGCAGGCACAGATCAGACGCGGCATCTGATCAGGGCCTTGACTATTTGCTAACAGGATTTTCTGCCAAAAATAGGATGAAAATGAAAAAATAGGCCTTATATGACAAATGGACTTGACCAGCATATAGCAATGGAAGAGTCCACTAGTATACATTGGGTTAACCCTTGTCCTGCTGAGCCCGGATATGCCTTATCTTTGAAACAATGTAGATCCAGATCAGATGGCTTCTGACGAAGCCATCTGATCAGGATCTACATTGTTTGTTATTCAGATTGTGAATTTGTTGTAATAATTTGCTACAGGTAATCTGATTGGTTGATAATCGGTAGTGGGTGTGGCATATATGAATATTCAGCAGGACAAGGGTTAAACTGAACAGTCTTCCAGGTGTCAGGTTTACGTGTTTAGAAAATGGCTCATCTGTTAGCAAACAGTGAAGGCCATGCTCAGATACCACAGTCTCTAAAGTTTTCCTATATTCTGTTTCTATCTGATCTGCCGACCTGCACAGTTGCCAGTATTGTATTTTGGGGTTTCATGATAAAATAGGATAAAAGAGTCCCTTTTTATTGTTGTTGAAACCTCTTGACCTTTATTTCAAACAAACAAACATGTTATTTGTTGTGGTCAGCAAGCTCGTGGCAAGGTGGGTTCCTGTGGATTTCTACAACTGTTGAAACTTGACGGGTCCGACTCACGTGTCTGGCAGTATTTTAACTGACCATCTGCACCTATTGTACAAACAACCTGTTATAATGAACCTCACCTAGGTCACTTTTATAATCTCTTTTATTAAGTTCGAACCTTTAATTGAGTGAGTGTTTCGTGATGTTTGACAGCTCGCCGTTGAAAATAGCGGGAGACAGGGTTTATTTTGTGACAGATGGATGCGTTTTAATGCGTATACAGTTCTTTGGTTATGGGTCACAGCAACCTTTCATTACTTAAGGTGGTAATAACCTAACAGCTTTCTCTGAAATTTCAAACTGTAAAAGTATTCTACTATTTCACAGCTTGATTGTGAATTTTTATTTTTAATCCAGTTTATTTTGAGGTTAATCATAGTGAAAATGCTCTGATTGGCACAAAACTGAATTTTGCTTTGAACAAAATAAGATATTTGCAATGAAAAGCATTTTGACATTAACATAACAGTTATTGCATAAGAATTGTCGGCTACAACGGTGAATGGTTAAACCTACAACAGGATGCTTGGCTGAGGCAAAGGTGACGTGTATCTTGCGTCACTGGGGCATCCATCTGATATTGGCGTTGGGCAAGACCTGCTGTCCTTGATGCAGGTAAGGGTAGAGTGGGAGTGCTGTTATTTCTTGTGTTTCTACACTTCCATTCATTTTCCTCCTTCTCTTCTGACCCTTACTTTCATGTCTTCTACTATATCTTCTGTCTCTTATCTCCCTTTCTCTGGGAGACGACACAAAATGATCCACAAGGGTTGACGTGTAGTTAAACCCAAATCAATCAAATCAATAAGCCCAAAACAACCAAACAATCAATCAAGCTTGAGCTTCTTGTTGGCCCTTAAATTTTTGACTATATTACATTTTTAACCCATTTTGTACCGTAAACCCCAAAACGGGCACCTGGGCAAACAGTGCAGGCCCAGATCAGACGCCACAGAATGCGGCCTCTGATCAGGGCCTTCACTGTTTGGGAAGAATTCAGTCATTTTCCAAATAAATTTTGAAGAAAACACAACCTGAAACCCCAAAACTTTGTAATGGACTCCTGCTGTGTATAAAGAGCAAGATTCCATTTGGTACAAAAAGGGTTAACTGCATGTAATTAATGTCCAACCTCCTCTAAAATGGACATTGGCAAACAGAATGGACCCAGATCAGGTTATGCAGAATATGATTTGGATATACAGTAAAATTCCTATATTAAGACCACCGTTGGTACTGTTCAAAAGTGGTCCATGACCAGAGGACATCGTAGGCAGAAAGCACAAAGAAAAATTCAGTATACCCTTCAAAATAAGCTTTTTATGGCAAAATTAGTCCTAATTTTAGGTGGTCTTAAGAGCGGAATTTCACTGTACAAAGCCCCATTACTTTTGCTGCTATAAAGAATCCCAGTAAGGATTAGTGTAATAGGGTATAAGGACTTTCTCCCTTAATTACTGCAAGAAACAAATGTTGTGGATGTTTGTTAGAAACAAATGTTTTCGACAAATATCCACAACATTCGTTTCTTGGTACAATATTCTTGAATATCTCCATTAATCCGTCTTACATCAGGAAAACAGGCCTATATAATATTAACCCCCTTGAACCCACTTTTATATAGTAAAACTGGGGTTTCCAGGAGTAAACCTAATTTTTCTTATTTCTGCTCTAACATATAGATTGTGGGTACTGGTTAGAACCGCCTTGATGAGGTGGTTCTAACCAGTACCCACAATCTATATTTTGAGCAGAAATAAGAAAAATATCGCATTTTTTCATCATAAAATTTTCATTTCCCCCCCAACAAACCCCCACCCCATGGGTGAGAGGGCTGATTCTTTATTATTAGGTCTCCCACTGCTTTGATTCGAGCCACACTCAGGCCAAATGTGAGATGCCAAGTTCTGCAATGGAAAGTCAGATTGTTTTTCTCTTGGTACTCTGGTTTTTGCCCACTACTGAGAAATAAGTGAAATAATCTTGGAAGGGTGGTAAAACAAAAATAAAATCCTGTGTTATATGACTGTTGGATAAGTCCTGTTGTTGGGTCTCTTGTTTTGTTTTCTATTTTTGATGGAAAATCCTGTTAGCAAACAGTGTAGACCCTGATCAGAAGCTATGCAGTGTCTCATCTGGGTCTGCACTATTTGCCTATAGCCATTTTAAGGGGTTTCCAGGTAAGAAAGGGAGCATATTAAACTACTTTGCCTAAAATTTAGTTTGACAAGAAGTTTGAGATATCAGTATTTGAGACAACAGGAGTCAACTGTATTTGGTTAAAAAGCATTGAAACAGGAGGGATAGCCAATAATGATAATTAATAATGATAAAATTTTACAAATCACCAATAAGATGACAGCTGATTGGCGCAGTCATCAGACCCTATACTGATAATATAAACCTTTAAGATGTCAATCACAATAATTGTTGTCTAGTTTTTTGTCTGCTTGATACTTTAAATGTCATTGTTTCAAACAGTGTGGACCCTGATCAGACTGCTCTAGGAGCAGTCTGATCAGGGTCCATACTGTTTGCCTGTATCTAAAATATGTTTTAAAATTTTGTTAGAAGGCGCAGCAGATGACATAAACAAGCAATATCTTCAGATGCAGTTTTTCTTGGCCTCTTAAGAGTTAATGTTTTTAATGTTTTCTGATTGTTCAATATTAGACAACAGGTTTTATGGGTATACTAAGATGGTGAGATATGGGATTCACAGTTAATGACAGGGTGTTTGACCATTTGACCTTTGAGTCATTGAATACTGCTGGACATTGATTAAAGTACAAGCCTCCCAGAAACAGGGTGGGAGTTTAATAACTAGTTGTTGTAATTGTAAAGAGACAAGTCTCAGGCTACTAAAATAACATCTGGTGTATGAAATTATGTTGTCTGCTCATAAACTCATTGTAAAAATTGTAACCCTGATACACTTGGTCTTTAATGTGGAACATCACCTGTCTCTCCTTGGCGAGATTAGTTTTATGATTTAAGTAGTTATCCAAACTTGCACCCCTATTCTAAATTCTATAACCCCTGGTGGTTATCTTTCACCTGCAGTTGCAGGTGTAACTGTGATAGGGTGTTTACCTTTAAACTGTTGCAGGTTCACTGAGCCAGACTGCAGTGGGATCAGGATTTTTACTGAACACTGGTACTTGAGCCTCAAACCTTGAATCAATAGATCGCATGCACCACCTGTTTATGGATGAACCTCAGAATATATGGAAACATTGAAAAAAATCAATTTTAACCCATTCAGTACCAGAAACCCCTAAAGGGTACCTTGGCAAACAGTGCAGGCCCAGATCAGACGCCGCAGAATGCAGCATCTGACCAGGGCCTATACTGTTTTCAAAAAGTTAAGTCATTTCCCAGATAAATTTTGAAGAATACACAACCCAGTTATTAACACCTAAATTTCGAAATACAAGTAGGAAGATTACATTTGGTACAAAAAGGGTTAAAAATGACACCTGGAGAAACGAGGACTGTCATGGAAAAATGGATTTTTATATCCTGCATACAAAATTTATGGGAGTCAGCTTCTTGTCTCATTTGTCTGTTTGTCTGTCACTCTGTCAGAATTTTGTCCCGATAATACTCAAAAATCTCTTCGAGTTATCCAAATGAAACTTCACACACTTGTGAAGGACACTGTGCAGTAGTGCTGTGCACAAGGACGATAATTCTATCTGCAGTATAAACAGAGTTATTAGACTTTGTATTGTTTTGTTTATAATTTTGTTCGGATTATAACTTGAAAACTGCTTAAGGTATCCCAAATGAAACTTGCAGAATAGTAGAGGAGTTATTGGACTTTTTTTTTAATTTAGAATTTTGTCCCATAATAGCTGTAGTAGGTGAACAATACAGAAAGCAGTCTGAGCTGTGTGTTCCTACGATTCTCCTATGTCATCAGTTGGTGATGTGTGGTTGATATATGTTGATAGTAGGGCTGGCTAATCGGAGCTGAAAAGATAATTGATTATCAGTCATGCCATTGCGATTGATAATCGATTAGTAATCGCTAAGGTTTTTGTCATAATTTTACCTGTCTGGCTTTCTGTCTGAGCTTGACTCTTACCATATGTTGCCCATTACCATATGTATATTTGAACAGACAGGCCTGAGCAAACAGTGTAGACCCAGATGAGACGCCGCAGAATGTGGCGTCTCATCAGGGTCTGCACTGTTTGCCACTCATCCCTCTATTTTAGGCATAACTTTGGGTAGTAAATTGTACCTATGAAGTAATCGATTAAAAGCAAATCAAAAATGACAATCATTTTTGTTGAATTTATCGATTGATTAATCGATTATACGATTAATCGTGTCAGCCTTAGTTGATAGTTTGATATATTTTGATAGTTGGACATACCATAGTTATGACCGAAAACACCTTCCATGTGTTCTGTCTGAAGAGTGGCTTTGGTTTTGTTGTTTAACCCATAAAATGCCTATCACGGGAATTGTCGTCTGCTTTGTCGTCTGCCACTTACTTTAAAAGTCACTTCTGCAAACAATGTAGACCTAAATCTAGGAGCAGTCTGATTTGGGTCAACACTGTTTGCCTGTATGCAAAAATATTTTTAAAAAGTTTGAGAGACATAAGCGATCGACATTTTCAGATGTAGTTTTTATTGGTGCCTTAACCTTTATCCTGCTGAGCCCGGATATGCCTTACCTTTCAAACAATGTAGATCCAGATCAGATGGCTTCTGAAGAAGCCATCTGATCAGGATCTACATTGTTTGTCATGCAGATTGTGAATTTGTTGCAATACTTTGCACCAAGTTATCTGATTGGTTGATAATCAGTAGTGGGTGTGGCATAATTGAATATTCAGCAGGACAAGGGTTAAGGATTAATTAAAATTTCAACCAAAGCTTGTTCTTTTGCTTGCTTTGCAAAAACATCATATTTTTGTCAGAACAATACCACTATTAGATATTACACCGGTGCTTGAAAAATACCACTATTAGATATTACACTTGTACTTGCTAGAATAGTAAGTGTAATCTATTGGATGCAGGAAACCCCTAAAGGGGTACCTTTAGGGGTTTCCTGCATGCAGTTCAGATGCCGTAGAACACGGCGTCTTATCAGGGCCTGCACTATTCGCTAACATAATTTTCTGTCAAAAATAGAATAAAAAGGAAAAAATAGGCCTGCCACCCCTTATATGACAAATGGACTTGTCCAATATCTAGCAATGGAAGAGTCCACTAGCATACAATTGGTTAACTACATGTACTAACAAGTTAATCAAGCTAATGAGGCTTTGAACAACTGGGCCCAGAAATCTAGAGGAACCATGCTTTGTCTTGAACAGGTAGAAGATAGATAAATTATGCTTTTGATCCATTTATGTTGTAACTTTGAACATCTGGGCCCAGCCATGCTTTTAAAGCACTGGCCTTGAACAGGTAGAAGGTAGATAAATAACCCTTTTGATTCATTTATGTTGTAGCTTTGAACATCTGGGCCCAGCCATGCTTTGTTAAAGCACTGGCCTTGAACAGGTAGAAGGTAGATAAATAACCCTTTTGATTCATTTATGTTGTAGCTTTGAATATCTGGGTCCAGCCATGCTTTGTTAAAGCACTGGCCTTGAACAGGTAGAAGGTAGATAAATAACCCTTTTGATTCATTTATGTTGTAGCTTTGAACATCTTGGCCCAGCCATGCTTTGTTAAAGCATTGGTCTTGAACAGGTAGAAGATAGATTAAATAACCCTTTTGATTCATTTATGTTGCAGGAATATATGTGGTACCGGAAGCATACATACAAGCGGCTTGATGGGTCATCCAAAATCTCTGAGCGTCGAGATATGGTGGCCGACTTCCAGGCGAGGTCTGATATATTTGTCTTTCTTCTGAGTACAAGAGCTGGTGGTCTCGGTATCAACTTGACAGCTGCAGACACTGTAAGTCAAAGAACAGACTTAGTTCGTCACATCTCTCATATTCAATAAACTTGTACTGCTGAATAAATTCCATCTCTGTCAACCAATCAAATTACTTGATATAATGTACTCATTCAAATTTGCAAACCAAATGACAAACAGTGTAGCTCTTGATCAGATGGCTTCTTCAGAAGCCAACTGATCTAGATCTACACTGTTTTAAAAGGTAGAGTTTTTCAAAGGTTGGAGTTATCATGTTTCAGCAGGACTATTATTTAGTCAAAGTAATATCTATCAAACAGAGGCACCTATGAGCATACAGTAATGATCCTAAGTATCGGGACAGACAGGCCTAAGCAAACTGTGCAGACCCAAATCAGACTAGTCCTGAAGGAGCAGTCAAGTTAGTCGGATCAGAGTCTACACTGTTTGACTTTCTGTCTGCATCTTTTAGACTCCTTGCACAATCCTGAAACAAATGTTAAAATTCTAGGAAAATTACAGCAAGTCATCAAGGTGTCCGAATTATTTAGGTTTATTATGGTACTTACAAATGCTGTTATGGCTGCAGATATTGAAGGAGGTATAACGAGGACAATTAAGAGATAATTTCCTTATTCTTGGTAGAAACACATGTTGTTAGCATTTTTTACTATTGCCTCATTGAGACTATTCTCAGAAGTACCCAGTAAATAAAATAAGAAAAAAAAATACCCCCAAATTACAAGAGCCTCAGATCTCCTTATCTTGAGCTATGGTCAGTATAGTTTCTTGAAAAGATTTTTATTACATTGTTTTATACCTGATTAATTGTGATAAAAAGGACACTCATTTGATTTTATGACTTATCTGTTTGCATGACATTTTCAGGCTTTTTTTCTTCCTTCTCCATTAAAATTTATGTTTCTGTCAAGAAAAAAGGAAAACCATCCTTTAATTGGGTCTATTGTTTGTTATTTGTTACTTACTAAGCAAAGTAGCTTTACATTGTTGATGTCCACGTGACTATAACATATTTGTATGTTTTTCCAGGAAACAGTTGAAAATAATCACGCTGTTTGTATTGTAACATCAGAGTGCTGTGTGAAGTGGGCTATAGATCTGTAAAATATTGACTGGGACATTGGCAAACAGTGTAGACTTAGATCAGATGACTGATGTGGTATCTGATCAGGGTCTAATCTGTTAGCCCACAGTACAGGAAAATAAGGTTCAAAGGAAACGGTCTTACATCACGAAAACACGCCTCTATAATTTTGACCCCTTTGAACCCCACTTTTATATAGTAAAACGGGTTTCCGGGGGTATACATTATTTTTCTTATTTCTGCTCTAAAACATAGATTGTGGGTACTCGTTAGAACCGCCTCGATGAGGCGGTTCTAACGTGTGCCCACAATCTATATTTTGAGCAGAAATAAGAAAAATATCACAATTTTTCTTCTTAAAATTTTCATTTTTACGGCGAGAAAAGTGGCAATGTATTTGTATAGGCGTGTTTGCGTAATGAAGTCCCCATACAGGACCATTTTTGCAGCCTATACTCAGAGACACTCAACCCACCAGTGCTATCAGTGTTTTAGGTATTTTTGGAGCCATAAATCTTTCCTCTTTTTCTAGGTGATATTCTATGATAGTGATTGGAACCCTACAGTGGACCAGCAGGCAATGGACAGAGCCCACAGGCTGGGGCAGACAAAACAGGTGACAGTCTACAGATTGATATGTAAAGGTACTATAGAAGAGAGAATTCTTCAGCGGGCCAAGGAGAAAAGTGAAGTGAGTAACATTGTATAACTCAATAATTTTTCCTTAATTTAACTTAGAAAATTTTGTACTGAATCTTACATATAGCTGGATAGCAGGAAACTATTTCAAGGTTTGAGGGGTGGGGTCAGTTCTTTTAGAAATTCATTTTGGAAGTGGTTGAACTTCGTACTTCATTTTCCAAATGTCCTGGGCAGAGGCAACATTCATTGGTGTCTGATCTGGGCCTGCACTGTTTGCAAGTGACCTTCTTGAGGTCTTCCCACTTAAAATTTGTTAAAAAAAAAACACATAGTAAATTGAAAAAAAAGTTTAAAAAAGTAAAGCAGTAAATTGGAAAAAAGTTAAAAAAAAAAAAAAAACAGCAACAAAGCAGTATCTTGAGTAAACTTGTATATGACACATAGAACCTTCTGATAGAGTCATTACCAGTTTAATTTGATTTATTGTAAATTTGACAAAAGTTCTTGTACTTTGAGCGATCTGATTACACCTTGATCAGTTGCCACATTTTATAAATATTATATGGTGACTGAACTGGGCTTAACTGTTTTCCAATGTCCCATTTTGGGGTTTACTGTCAAGAATGGGTTACTAAGATTAAAATGGGTTATGGACCAGTACATTGTTTACGGTATGTATTCAGACAGACAGGCCTGAGCAAACAGTGTTGACTCAGATGAGATGCCGCAAAATGCGGCATCTCATCTGGGTCAACACTGTTTGCCACTCATTCAGCTGTCTTAAGGCACAACATCCGGTAGCACTCATTTGGCTATTTTAAGGCACAACATCCAGTCGTTAATTGTACTTATTCAAATTTTAGAACAAGTATGGTAAGGAGTTGAGGTGTCCGAATATTTAGGGTAAATATGGTAAAACCCAAAATAAAAACCACTGATGACAGGGTTGAAGGCAGATATAATGTGAATTACAAGACAGAATCTTTATGACAGCTATAGTTATATCGGGTTAGAGCAGAAAATAAAGCCCCTGCACAACTTTATACATGGGTTTAAATATTTGATACTGTTATTTCAGATCCAGAGAATGGTGATCAGTGGTGGGAATTTCCGTCCAGATACTCTGAAGCCTAAAGAAGTTGTATCATTGCTCATTGATGATGATGAGATGCAGAACAAATGTAAGTGATACACTAGACTTACTTTCCTAGACTTAAATGCTGTAGTTACTTCAAGACCAAATTGTTCAAAGTATTGTTAGCTGAACTCATTAGCCCTTTTTGTACAAAATGGAATCTTCCACTTTATACATAGCAGGAGTCCATTTCAAAATTTAGGGATTTCAGGTTGTGTTTTCTTAAAATTATTTAGGAAAATGGTTGAACCTTTTGCAAACAGTGTGGGCCCTGATCAGACCCCGTGATCTGCCGCGTCTGATCTGGGCCTGCACTGTTTGCCAAATACCCGTTTTGGGGTTTCTGCTTCTAAATCGGTTAGTAGACAAAATATTAATTGTTCTAGTAAATGTACTATTTTTCTCAGTGGTTATTTTGCTGAAAAACTGTGAGTAATTGGAAACAATACTGAATGACTAAAATTTTACATAATATTTACTAGCCATTGTAAGCTTTGAATAATTGGAGAGAAATGCCTTTATAGATCCTGATTACACTGGAACAGTCTAGAAGCATCCATGGTGTAATGGTTATGCTACTCGTCTTGTAAACCAGGGGTCACAGGATCGATCCCGGGCTTCTCTAGACTCTCGGATGAGTCTTTAAACCGAGGTCCCTTCTCCGTATGACCTTAGCTTATGGTGGGCTATAAAACTCAAACACTCACCCACTGGAACAGTCTGATTTGTATCTGCTCTGTATTCTTCCTTCAGTTCTTCCTTCATCATATTTATAGCATATTGATAAGAGGAACATTATTTTATCTGCTATGAAATGTAATTTGTTGGTATATATTGCAGGAGCACCCACAATCCATATTTGGAAGGTGAATAAGAAAAAAAGTAGTAAATTTTCACCCGAGAACAGTTATTTTTATACGCCCGTTTTGAAAAAACGGTCGTATTATGTTATGGGGTCGGCATCCGTCCGTCCGTCCGTCCGTAAACTTTTCGTTTCCGGATAACTCCTCCTACAGTTTTCATCCGATCAAGCTGAAACTTGGTAGGTAGTAAGACCATGATGTGTGTATGTGCGTAAAGTTTCGAGAATCAACGTCCGCCAAATATTAACAGAGTTATGCCCCTTTGAAATTTTTGTAAACATTTTCGGTTCCGGATAACTCCTCCTACAGTTTTCATCCGATCAAGTTGAAACTTGGTAGGTAGTAAGACCATGATGTGTAGATGTGCATAAAGTTTCGAGAATCAACGTCCTCCAAATATTAACAGAGTTATGCCCCTTTGAAATTTTTGTAAACATTTTTGTTTCCGGAAAACTCATCCTACAGTTTTCATCCGATCAAGCTGAAACTTGGTAGTTAGTAAGACCATGATGTGTAGATGTGCGTAAAGTTTCGAGAATCAACGTCCGCCAAATATTAACAGAGTTATGCCCCTTTGAAATTTTTGTTAACATTTTCGTTTCCGGATAACTCCTCCTACAGTTTTCATCCGATCAAGTTGAAACTTGGTAGGTAGTAAGACCATGATGTGTAGATGTGCATAAAGTTTCGAGAATCAACGTCCGCCAAATATTAACAGAGTTATGCCCCTTTGGAATTTTTGTAAACATTTTCGTTTCCGGAAAACTCCTCCTACAGTTTTCATCCGATCAAGCTGAAACTTGGTAGTAAGTAAGACCATGATGTGTAGATGTGCGTAAAGTTTCGAGAATCAACGTCCGCCAAATATTAACAGAGTTATGCCCCTTTGAAATTTTTGTAAACATTTTTGTTTCCGGATAACTCATCCTACAGTTTTCATCTGATCAAGCTGAAACTTGGTAGGTAGTAAGACCATGATGTGTAGATGTGCGTAAAGTTTCGAGAATTATCGGGTTAAAGGTTAAGCAAATGCTATAAGTGCTCGTTTTTATGTGTTGTAAATAACTGATGAGATTAATTCTAGTTCTAAGCTGTCTGCTGTGGAAAGAGCAATACAGGGAAAAGGAAGAAAGCTCTGTGATGCCCTAGCTCTGGCTTGGCACTGTGCATGCTCTTCTTGCATTTGCTGTCACCCATTGAAACTTGAAAAATAGTTCCACCATCAATGAATACTGTTTTCAGGTTTCAGTCTACCAAATATGAATTTGCCACGGGCGTATAATGCCCCGCTTGCGGAGCTCTTGTTACTGATATGGAAAAGAGCCATGGCAGTGGATGGACATTGCCCCTGCCTGTCGGGGCTTGTAGAAAAAGATTGGGCTGCTTGATGCTTCCATGCAGAGATGAAACAAACCGCTTAGGTCTAAGCCTGCCAAGGCAAAGTGGTGCGAGTCGGCCCATATAAACCCTACTGGTTTCATTGGGCGGCAGGGATTGAGATGTCATTTTATCTCAATGTTGGGTAAAAGCCCCACAAAATTGGAAGCAACATCGCTAAAATGACCTAAATAGTGTTGATGGGGATGTTAAACCTCAGATCAAGCCAACAAACAGTGCATGGACATGTTATTGCATAGTAGGCAGTTTGTTTGATTTGAGGTTTAACGTCCCCGTCAACACTGTAAAGGTCATTTGGGAGACGTTGCTTCCAATTTTGTGGGACTTTTACCCGACATTGAGATGAAATGACATCTTAAGCCCTGTCGCCCAATGAAACCAATGGGGTTTATTATCATGGACGGCCCGCCTCGCACCGCGGTTCCTGGACAGGCTTAGATCCTCTAAGCGGTTTACCAGTACTAGTATGCGGGCTGGATTCAGCTCCACGTGGAAGCATCATGCAGCCCATATATTTCTTCAAGCCCCTATGAGCGGGGGCCAAGCATAGTAGGCAGACATCGATTTGAACACCTTTGCATACCTTTGAGGGCCTTTTCGAAGATTAGCTAATGCTTGAAAATCTCTATGCTAAATGTTGTTAAATAGACCTTACTTTACTTACCTTACCTTAACTGTACCTTAACCTTACCTCACTTCACCTTACCTTACCTTACCTCACCTCATCCCACCTCACCTCACCTCATCACTTATCTCACTGCTATGGGAATAATTCCCTAGGGACTCGAAAGGTTGTTTGACTCAGCCATGGTCAATGAGGCATCCATGTACAAGTTATTGAAGTTCCACTGTAATGTGGGATTCAAGATGTGTGGTATGAAGCAAATTATGATACCGGTATTTTAACACTTTTTGTACCGAATGGACTCTTCCATCTTATATATAGCCAGAGTCCATTTCAAAATTTAGGGGTGTCACATTGTGTTTTCTTCAAAAACTATTTGGAAATTGGCTTAAAATTTTGCAAACATTGTAGGCCCTGATCAGACGCTGCGTTCAGCGGCGTCTGATCTGGGCCTGCACTGTTTGCCAGTTACCCTTTTGGCGTTTCTGGTACAAAATGGATTAAGAAATTGTTTGTTACAGTGAGATTTCGTCAAGACGAAAAGAAAACGAAAGAAGAAATATACAAAGATAAAGACAGAAAAAGGAAAAGAGATAAATATATCAAGGTACGCTAGGTTAACTATTTATGATTCTGTCTGATATTTACCCATTTTAAACAAGAAACCCCAAAACAGGGGCCAGTTGTTCAAAACTAATGATGTCATTAGTTAATGTATCGTTAAAGCTTTGATCATTAAATATGGCAAATATGCTAAAATTTTTGCTGAAAGCTGCTTACATTTTTTCAGCAAAAATACCAAAATTCTCAATATTGTTCTTGCTAGAACACTTAACAATATGACCACTAACAAGCTCCTTAAAGTATCGATGCTTTGAACAACTGGCCCCTGATCATTGGCAATTAATGCACAGCTGTAATTTCACACAAACAAACTAAAGACTGTTATTCGGGGAGGTATATCATTGGTTTTACTGTCCAAAATTCCATTTTATCGCAACATGTTAGTGAAATTTCTTACTGTAAAACGGTTGATTTCACCTTGCCCATCAGGTCTTGGAGAAATAGATTGGACTGCACGGTGCTTCCTCACAGAGCTTAAAGTAACCAAACACGAGTACTGGTAAACTGCTTAGAAGGTCTAAGCCTGCCCAGGCAAAGTGTTGTGAGTTGGACCATTCCTGCATATCAACCCTAGTGGTTTTGTTAGGTTTCATCTCAGTGTCAGGTAAAAGTCACACAAAGTTGGAAGCGACATCTCCAGAATGACAGTGTTAATGGAGACGTAGAATCTCATCACAACCAAAATAAACAAACCTGGGTCTACACCATTTGCTCAGGCCTGTTTGCCAAATACATAGGGTGAAGACGGTATTTGGCTCTATAGGCTCACATGCTGATCTGTGAGAAGATCCTATTTCTCATGGCATAGTAGTTGATTACAGTAAAAATCCTTAAAGTTCGGACACCTTGAGAACTTGGTTTAATTTTTCAGTTATTTCAACAAATTTGTTTCACCATCAAGCAAGGAGTCCAAAAAGTGCAGACGGAATAGCAAATAGTGTACACCCTGATCAGACTGCTGCTTCGGGAGCAGTATGATGCCCCTTCAGGAGCAGTGTGATCTGGGTCTGCACTGTTTGCTTAGGCCTAAGTTTCCCAATTCTTAGGATATTAACGGTAACTCTATTCCAATGACTTGAGCCTTAAGATGCCAATCACAGCATTTGTCGTCTGCTTTGTTGACTGCTGGCAGATTATTTTAAAGGTCATTGTTGCAAACAGCATGGACCCAGATCAGACTGCTCATCTGGGAGCAGCATGGTCAGGGTCCACACTGTGTGCCTACATGTAAAAATATGTTTGCAAGAAGATGCAGAAGCCTCCATGGTCACTGGTGTAGTGGTTATGCTACTTGCCTCATAAACAATGGGTCATGGGTTCCATCCTTGGCTTCTCCAGGCTTTCAGATGAGTTTAAATCGAGGTCCCATCTTCATATAACCTTAGCTGTTGGTGGGATGTAAAACTCAAACACACACACGCATACAAGAAGATGCAACAAACAACACAAACAAACAATAATTTCAGATGTAGCTTTTTTGGCATCCTAAGGGTTAGTATCTCTACCATTTCAGAAGCGAGACAACAAGAAGGCTAAGAAGGAAGAACAGAATGTAACCATACCGGCTCCAGACACTGACTCCAGAGCAAGTTTTGACTCGTCCAGAGCTGCCAGTCCACAGAGTGAGGTAAGTAATACACAACAAAATAAATTGACATTTTAACCTTTAACCCTTCTCTTGCTAAATATTCATTTAAGCCACACCCATTTCTGTCTATCAACCAATCAAATTACTTGATGTAACTTATTGCTACAAATTCATAAACTGAATGTCAAACAGTGTAGATCCTGATCAGATGGCTTCTTCAGAAGCTCAGAAGCCATCTGATCAGGATCTACACTGTTTGCAAAGATAGGGATTGTCGTGAACAGCAAGATAAGGGTTAAAGTGCCACAGAAATCATTGGAGCAGACTTGCAGGGCTGGTGGGTAAGAACGCTGACTCTTAATCACTATGTTTCTCACCAGTTTTTTTTTTCCAGGAACTCCAGTTTTTGCCCACCTCTGTTTAAAGATCGGCTTGAAATAAGCCAAATAAATTTGAAAGGGCTATAAAACAAAACCAAAAAAGGCCTGACATTACATGTAAATTGTGCCTGGTCTGTCCAGCAGACAATTCACATGTAATGTCTAGCCTTATTTTGTTTGAAAAAGGCAGGAAAGAAGTATTTGACAATGATGTCTACATGTGTCATGATTGGCAGTAAAAGGGTTAAAAAACATTTAGCATTCCCATACTGCACTAGGGTTTTGCATTGCTAAAACAGGCCTATACAAATACATTGTAACCTTTATCGCAGAAAAAAAATGAAAATTTTAAGATGAAAAATTGTGATATTTTTCTTATTTCTGCTCAAAATATAGATTGTGGGTACTCTTTAGAACCACCTCATCAAGGCGGTTCTAATGAGTACCCACAATCTATATTTCAGAGCAGAAATAAGAAAAATTCAAAGTATAGATAGTGGGTATGTACTCTTTAGAACCGCCTCATCGAGGCGGTTCTAATGAATACCCAAAATCTACATTTTAGAGCAGAAATAAGAAAAATAAGGTTTACCCCTGTAAACCCCAGTTTTACCTTGATAAAAGTGGGGTAAACCCATTTTTACTATGTAAAAGTGGGGTTCAATGGGGTCAAAATCATATAGGCGTGTTTTCGTAATGGCTTTGAGATGCTGCACTATGGTGCTTTGTGAGGAATAAAAGTACAGACATTCCTGTCAATTCATTTGTTATATCTGTTTACATCATAACCATGATTGAAAAAGTACATTTCACAGAAATCAAATTGCGTTGTACAAGCATTTCATTGAAAAATCAATAGGAAAAGCAGTTAAATTCTGTTTTGCATGATATCAGCAGATTTTGAATGAGTCATGATTAGGGTTTCATCTAATAATACCATTATTTGTTTTGTGTTACACAGCGGGTTTAATTTTCTTCGAATCATGATCTAAGATTTTAAATGTCAGTTATTTGAATTCCAAGAAAACCAGTCTAATTAATTAGTGATTGACAGCCTTTGATGATTGTGAATTACCATATATACTGTATGTATTTAGACAGATAAGCCTGAGAAAACAGTGTAGACCCAGATGAGAAGCTTGAACAGAATGCAGGATCTCATCAGGTTCTACACCGTTTGCTATTTTAAGTCACAACATATAGTAAATAGTCCTTGTTCATATTTTAGAACAAATATAGTAAGGTGTTCAGATGTCTGAATGCTAGGGGTAAATTTGGTAATTAATTGATAGAGTGAATAGAGTTTTTCACCCTGAGTAATCTCCCATGACAGAGGAGGAAAATACTTTTGAATCAGAGTTTGAGCCATTAAAATTCTACTGATTAATTTCCCTTAACACATGCAATGTAAAGCCTTGAAGAATATTTAAAGAAATCTCATTGTCGTCTGCTGTAGATATTTATGTAGCAGTAAGGGTTAAGTGATACAAAATTCTCTTTCTTGCAGTTGTCAGTTGGAAGTGAGCTCCAGCAACAGCCGTCTTTCTTCCTCGGTGATGACAGTAGCAATGATGCTCTTGTCATAGTAGATGATGCCAACAGCTCCTCGCCGGTTCCCACTCCCTCAGGCAAGAGGGGTCGGGGGAGACCCAAAGGCTCTGGGACAGGGCGAGGCAGACCAAGAGGGCGTGGTGGGACTAAGAGGGCATTGTCAGCGGCTGAGATAGCTGGGGCTCAGGCAGGCATGACCGCTGCCTATGCTGCATATGGTTATAATTTGTCAGGTATGTAGATACTTTGTTTCCATTGATTACTTTTGGAGATTGATCATGAAATCATTTCTATAATCATTCTCTCCCTTCCGCTGAATCAAGAAGGGCAGTTGTCTGTTTCTGGCAACATAGTGTGCACAGTACCACGTATAATACAAGTGAATGCAATGATCAGGAATCGATACAATTAACCCACAACTCCCATCAGAGACACAAAAGAAACACAAACATGAAATAACTAGACCCTAATTGAAACATCAATAGCAGAAAGCCAAAGGGACAGTCACTTCCCACAAAATGGCCAATTGGCTATCCAAAGCCAAAAAAAAAAAATATATAAGGTTTACACACACTCAAAGACAAATCATAACAAAAATAAACGGCGACACAAGAACCGCCTTGGAAGCCTGCCAAGGAAAAGTGTGGTTAACCAGCTTCATATGTCCTGTATATAGTGTTGACTGGGCCAGCAAACTCCATACAACCAAACAAACAAAACTTTACTGAGAACAGTAGGAGTAAAGTCTTTCATCAGTGTTAACCCCTTAAATGCCTGTCACAATCAGATATTTTTTTCTTTCTTTTTAGAGAAAATAGGGCTTGACATTTTATGGTTTAAGGAATATATATGTTTTTGGTCTAAGGGATCCTGTGGCAATAAGTAGCATTCCATAGAAGTAAATAGGACAATAGTTCAAAGTGCATAAATGGTGTACAGCAGCATTCCATAGAAGTTCAAAAAGCTGGTCTTAAGGGGAATGGGAACACCTTCAGGGGAGGTAACTCCTGCCAAAGTATTTTCGTCTCCCATGTCAATAGGGGTCAACTCTTAAAGGAAAGAATTTGCTGCAGAGCAGCAAATTCTTTCCTTTAAGAGTAGACCCCTTTTTCAGTGCGACAGGGCTTATTGTAAAGCGAACAGGAAGTCCCGAAAGTTGTTTCCCTTTGAAAAATGGCGGACAAATCTGCCAGGTGTTCCCATTCCCCTTAATACAGGAGTATTACTGTATGCAGTGTGATACATTACAGACAGCAAAGCCTCCAATCAAACTGTATGGTAGCGCAGACTTGCCTTCAAGTGGTACATACAGGCTGTTTTGAGCTGCAGTGACTTTTGTAATACAAGAACATTTTATATCTGAGCAGATTTTTAATTTGTCGTATGTTTTTTCTAGGGAGCAGTTTGCCAGGACCAATGTCAACACCCAGCACGCCGTCAGAGTCACCGAAGTCTGTGCCACCTTCTCCCAGATCATCAAAACCTAAATGAACAAAGAGATACAAAGTGAGGGGGAGCCAGTATCACCATTCCCATGTTACATTTGTAGATCTGCACAAGGCCTGAATATGTGACAGATGGAGATATCTGGCATATTTCCAGTGCTTTTCTGAAGAGTTTTCTAAGCCCTGCCTGAAATATTCAGGAGTTGCAGAGGCAGTAACTGCAAGACAGGAACTGTAGTACAGAGTGTAGCAGATTAATTAAATGACACACGAACAAGATCAAAATATGTATCGCATGACTTCATGACAGAGGCATAAAAAATATAAAAATGATATGCATTTACATCAGCCACATGCAAAAGTTTGCTAGTATAAGTAGATACTATGTAAAAACATCATTGTTATTGTATATAAGGTGTTCTCTAAAAGGAAACAATCTGTTCCTGAGGAAGTCATTAAAGTTCTCACCCTTGAAAAAAATGGTGGAAAATATTTGACATCACATTTCTGACCCCCTTGAAACGTAAAACTGGAGTTTACCGGGGCAGAATATATTTTTCTGCTCTTAAATATATATTGTGGGTACTCGTTAGTACCACCTCCAATTTGTACCCACAATCTATATTTTCAGTAGAAATAAGACAGAATATCACAATCTTTCATCTTAAAATTTTAATTTTTTTTTTTATGTTTTTTTTTTTTTCCGGCATTAAAATTTACAATGTATTTGTATAGGCATGTTTTTATAATGGGTTTTCTCATCCCCATTACATCATGACATGTTTACCTTTTGTGTTCCTGAGTATGTCTTTTAGAAAGACCGTGTACAGTGTAAATAACAGGTTTGTAGTGTATAATTATTTATGTAAAACTATGGAATTATGTGGAATATTGATATTGGAACTTTGTGTTGGTGGTAGAAAAAGATTTTGTACATGTAACACAAAGAGCATATAATACAGTGAAGTTCCCCTATAAAGATCACCTAAAATTAAGACTAATTCTGCTTTAAAAAGCTTATTTAGAGGGGCGCAGTTATTCTTTCTTTGTGTTTTCTGCATAGAATGACCTCTGGTCAGGGACCACCCTTGGAACTGAACAGTCCCAAAGGTGGTCTTAACCCTTGTCCTGCTAATCCCGGATATGCCTTATCTTGGAAACAATGTAGATCCAGATCAGATGGCTTCTGACGAAGCCATCTGATCAGGATCTACATTGTTTGCCATTCTGATTGTGAATTTGTTGCAATAATTTGCATCAAGTAATCTGATTGGTTGATAATCGGTAGTGGGTGTGGCATATATGAATATTCAGCAGGACAAGGGTTAATATAAGAATTTTACTGTATTTGGCAGTAACTATGCATCAGATAATGTGTTGCTTTATCATTGTATGTCATTACATTAACACATCCTCTTGCTATAATGGCTCCCTTCATTTCTTCGGAACTAGCATTTTTCATCATAAAAGTTTTTATATTATCCTTAAACCTTTTTGTACCAACCTTATATGAGCCCCGCCAAGCGAATTTGTGTCTTCGAGCATTCCGTCATGACAAAGTTTAACTGCGCATGCCCAGCCATTCAGAGGGGCCAGGGATATGGCTTTCTGTCTGAAGGTTCCTCTTGATTCACCGCTTGTATGAGCGAGCAGCGAAGGTTCTGGCGAGACTGCGCGGATGCGCAGGTTCGCCTGAACCTTCGCTGCTCGCATAGGAGATAAGTACCAAAATCGCTTGACGAGGCCCATATATGGCAGGAGTCCATTTCGAAATTTAGGTTGTGTCATCTTTTTTATTTGGAAAATAGCTGAACTTTTTTAAGATAGTGTACGCCCTGATCAGATGATCTGGGCCTGCACTGTTTGCCAAGGTACCCCTTTGGGGGTTTCCGGTACAAAATGGGTTAATGTTTATATAACTTTTCCTTCGGATCCCACCTCTAGTACTGTAAAGATGTCGGGTTAACAAATCTGTAGCTGGTCTTGGAAACTCGGGTGATCAGGAGAACGCGAGTTTGACACCTTTTGGGGCCAACATTCTTTCGTGCAGATTGATCATGAAATGTTTTCTACGTTCTTTCCCGTATGTGGATACAAGAAGGGCATTTGTCAGTTTCAGGCGAAAGAATATGCACTGTACTGGTTAACCACTTAACGTATCAGCCTTCCCAGGAAAAGTGAGGATAAGTAAACGGACTGGCTTGATATTACCGAAATAGTGTTGACTGGGTCATTAATATCCAAAACAAACAAGCATAAAACAAATCAGTGTTATAAAAACCCTTCTAAACCCCACTTTATGTAGGGAAAAGTTGAATTTATTTTTCTTCATTTTTGCACAAAACTAGGATTGTGGGTACTCAGTGAGCCAATTCTAATGAGCAGCCAGTCTGTTTGGAAAATATTTAACTCTTATCATGCTGTTCACGACAACCCCTATCTTTGGAAACAGTGTAGATCCAGATCAGATGGCTTCTGAAGAAGCCATCTGATCAGGATCTACACTGTTTGACATTCAATTTATAAATTTGTAGGAATAAATTACATCAAGTAATCTGATTGGTTCATGGTCAGAAATGGGTGTGGCAAATCTGAATATTGAGCAAGAGAAGGGTTAAAAAAAAATCATCAGAAAAATGCAAGTTCAACAGATATAAAATTGCACACTGGTGTGTTATTACAGTCGAACTTCACTGGCTCGAACACCTTTCGGACCTCGAAAATCTGTTCGAGACTGGGGTAGTTCGAGCCACTGAGGTTACTGTCAGGAGGCATAACGAGATACTTTTAGATATATTTTTGGTGTTCTATAATGAAAATGTATGCTGTGTGTACTCATTAGAATCGCCTCATTGAGGCGATTCTAATGAGTACACACAGCATACATTTGCAGGATAAAAGACTAAATTCTCCTTAATTATCCCACACTATGTCTTATGTAGAGGATTTCGCTAGGTGCTCAAGAATGGGTTCGACACATCCATGGTAAACGAGCCATAGGTGTTCGAGCCATCGAAGTTCTACTGTATATTGAGGTGGTGGTTTTGTCATATCAAAGACTAAAGAGCTGAACAAACATTCATATCAGTAAGCTTTCATTGTTTCTGTAATTTTAAAGTAAAAAAAACACAAATTTTCTTGTATCTTTGATGCTTTACAGATTTTAAGAAGAGTAAGATATTTACAATATGTATTAGGACAGACAGGCCTGTACAAACAGTATAGACCCCGACGGACACAGCATTCTGCGGTGCCGCATTCTGTGACATCTCATCATGGTCTACACTGTTTGCCACCCATCCAGCTATTTTTAGACACAACATCGGGTAGTAAATTGTACTTGTTCAAGTTTTAGAACAAGTTTGGCAAGGCATTGAGGTGTTGTAATACTTGGAGTAAAAAATGTTCTTCAGAAATGTTACTCCGAGGTTGCATGTATCATATTGTTTTGTTTATATACACATGTATTTAAGTCCATCTCAGTGAAGAATATGTTGAAAATACGGTCAAACTTCGATGGCTTGAACGCTTGGGACCTTCAGAATCCCACAAAGTAGGAAGCAGCGTCTCCAAAATGACCTAAATAGTGTTGATGGAAACTTTAAACCTCAATTCAAGCAAAGACCTACAAAATTTGTTTGTGTGATACGTGGAGTTCCAGCCAACGAGGGTTAACTACAGCATGAGATCACAAGGCATAACCTGAATAATATTTCTATTTTCTGTAAAAAATAAAAAGGTATGTTGTGTGTAGTCATTAGAATTGCCTCACAAGGCAATGCTAATGAGTACACACTGCTTACCTTTTCAAGATGAATTAAGACTAACATCTCTAAACTACACATCCTAAATTATGGATATGTGAAGCTATGGGATTCATTCTCTGGGGACTCAAGAATGAGTTTGAATTATCCATGGAAAACAAGCCTTCAGTGTTCGAGTCATGGAAGTTTCACCGTATAATTGTTTTGAAATCATATAGAGTTTATTGCTCTGTTCCTGTTATTGTATATCTGTTGCCTATATTTATATATACTGCTAGTTTCTGTGGCCTCCGCTACATCACAGAATTACACATTGAAATTGGGGACATCTCTGTTTAAAATTTTGGGGTTTTGATTCACAAATCTGAATATAGATATACATGTGGCCATACAACTGACAATGTATGTCCCTAAAAGTTGATTTTCAATCCAGTAATTCCCATTCTAAAGCTCTTGAATCGACCATAACTTACTATACTCAAGAAGCTTCCAGTCCGCTTTTGTCCACATGAGTATCACTGACCATTACAAAATTTAAGTACCTGGTAATGATATTTTTTAGGCACACTATTCTTTTCTCTATGATGTCAAAGTGCAGTTTACAGAGAATGGACTGAGCTCATGTGCTGAGACATTGTCAAACAGTGACTCGGAGACACAGATTAGATGCTGCAGAATGCAGCCTCTGTTCAGGGTCTTCACTGTTTGCTTAAAAAATACATGATTTAAGGGTTAAACAAAACAGTCTTAAGTCCCCATCCACCACTATTTTCCCAGCCTACACTCATAGACAATCGACCCACCAGTACTGTCAGTGCTTTGATTTTACTTGTAACGCATTGTATGCGGGGAAATCCCTAAAGGGGTACCTTGGCAAACAGTGCAGGCCCAGATCGGTTTCTGATGAGGGCCTGCACTATTTGCTAACAGAATAAGAATGAAAAAATAGGCCTGACACCCCTTATGACAAATGGACTTGTCCAACATACAGCAATGGAAGAGTCCACTAGCATACAAGGGGTTAAAGGTTGTACTCTCTTATAATGCCACCAGTAAAAAACAATATTTGGTTTCCAACAGTAGGCACTGAAAACCCAGGTCTGTAACTCCCAAGGTCATGTAGGTCAAGTAACACTTAGAGGTCAATGGTCAAAAATAGTCTCCTCCAGTCCATAGCTGCTGCTTTGTCATTTCTTGATGGATTTAGAAATTACTTTGCAGAAATGTTAACCATCATAAGATAATAAGTTGCATACCAGATCCAGCACCAAGGTCAAGGTCACACTTAGAGGTCAAAGGTAAAAATAGTCTGTTTTTCTTCTCTGCTCACTAACTTGTCATTCCTTGATGGATTTTGAATAACCTGGCAGAAGTTTCAACCATCATGAGACAGTTTCCCACAAAACTCAGGTCTATTTTTCAGCAAAGATTCAAGTTGTGTGGACAGAATTCTAGTTATTATTATTTTTAACCTGTAAAGCACTATGTGAATTTTTAGAGCGGAAGGAATTTATTTTTATCTGTTAAACAATTTTTTTTTTTTTTTTTTGAAAGATTATTTTTCAATGAATAACCTGGGGATTTGTATTTGAAAATTACTTCTGCAAATGTCATGATTGGCAGTGAAGAGGTTAAATAATTATAGTGGTAGGTTAAAGTGCTTCAACTTTAAGATAAATGTATCACCTTAAGGGGATTATCTTTTTCAAAAACATTTTTGTCTCCCGTATGAATTGGGGAGTAAATTCTTTCCTTTAAGAATAGAACCCTTTTCAGCGGGCTGTTTTTAAGGGGAATTTTACAGGAAGTAAAAAAAAAACGTGGAAAACATGCCATTTCCTCTAATATTAAAAGCAAGTAAAATAAGAATGTCGTAAATAATAAATGGCTTTCTATTTCTTTTGTTTCTTTTTAGCTCACTGTCACTTAGTGACGAGGTGAGCTTTTGGGATCACTTTTTGTCCGGCGTGCGTGCGTCTGTGAGTAAACAATTTCTTCAAACGACATCTCCTCCTATACCACTGATCAGATTTTGACCAAACTTCACAGGAATGATCCTTAGGTGGTCCCCTTTCAAAGTTGGTCAGATGGTTCCGGTCCGTTGCACATGTAGGTCACAGGAGCCAAAATTAGATTTTTTCACCGAAAACTTAAAAAATCTTCTTCTCTGAAAACACAAGGCCCAGGTCTTTGATATTTGGTATGAAGCTTCATCTACTGGACCCCTACCAAGAATGTTCAAATTATAGTGCTGGGTCCAAAAATGCCCCCGCCCCGGGGCTCTTTGGTTATACATGGGCTTATATAGGGGAAATTTTTAAAAATCTTCTTCTCTGAAACGGCAAGGCCCAGATCTTTGATATTTGGTATGAAGCTTCATCTAGTGTACCCCTACCAAGATTGTTCAAATTGCAGTGCTGGGGCCAAAAATGCCCCGGCCCCAGGGCCGTTTGGTTTTACATAGACTTATATAGGGAAAATCTTTGAAAATCTTCTCTGAAACTGCAAGGCCCAGGTCTTTGCTATTTGGTATGAAGCTTCATCTAGTGGACCCCTACCAATATTGTTCAAATTATAGTGCTGGGGTCAAAAATGTCCCCACCCTGGGGGCCTTTCTTTTTACATAGGCTTATATAGGGAAAACCATAAAAAATCTTCTTCTCTGAAACCGCAAGGCCCAGGTCTTTGATATTTGGTATGAAGCTTCATCTTGTGGACCTCTACCAAAATTTTCAAATTATAGCCCTGGGGCCAAAAATGCCCCCCACTCCGGGGCCCTTTGGTTTTACATAGACTTATATAGGGAAAGTCTTGAAAAATCTTCTTCAATCTCTGAAACCACAAGGCCTAGGTTTTTGATATTTGGTATGAAGCTTCATCTAGTGGACCTCTACCCAGATTGTTCAAATTATAGCCTTGAGACCATAAATGCTCCCACCTCAGGGTCCTTTCGTTTTAAATAGACTTTTATGGCGAAAATCTTTAAAAATCTTCTCTGAAACCACAAGGCCTAGGCTTTGATATTTGGTGTGGAGCTTCATCTTGTGGACCTCTACCAAGATTGTTCAAATTATAGCCTGGTCCGGGGCCCTTTGGTTTTACATAGACTTATATAGGGAAAATCTTTAAAAAATCTTCTTTTGTGAAACCACAAGGCCTAGGTCTTTGATATTTGGTGTGAAATTTCATCTAGTGGACCTCCGACCTCTATCAAGATTGTTCAAATTATAGCCCTGGGGCCAAAAATGTCCCTGCCTCGAGACCCTTTGGTTTTACATAGACTTATATAGGTAAATCTTTAACAATCTTCTTCTCTGAAACTGCAAGGCCAATGTCTTTGATATTTGATATGGAGCTTCATCTAGTGGACCTCCACCAAGATTGTTCAAATTATAGCCCTCGAGCCACAAATGTCTCAGCCCCGGGCCCTTTGGTTTTACATAGACTTATGTAGAGATAATCTTTGAAAATCTTCTTCTCTGAAACAGCAAGGCCCAGGTCTTTGATATTTGGTGTGAAGCTTCATCTAGTGGACCTCTATCAAGATTGTTTAAATTATAGCCCTGAGGCCAAAAATGCCCCCGCCCCGGGGCCCATTTGATTTTACATAGGCATATGTAGGGAATATCTTTAAAATAAACTTCTTCTCTGAAACCGAAATGCCCAGGTCTTTGATATTTGGTGTGTAGCTTCATCTAGTGGACCTTTGCCAAGATTGTTCAAATTATAGCCTTTGTTGATATTTGGTATGAAGCTTCACCTTTTTAGACCTCCTTCAACATTTTGCACATTATAGCCCTGGGGTCAATAATGGCCCACCCCGGGGCCCACTAGTTACTCAGTGGATCAGGTGAGCGATCCAGGGCCATCATGGCCCTCTTGTTAGTGCTTGCAAACAGTTTAAATGTTCATATGGCAGTGAGTTACTTACCTTTAGAAATCTGATCAAACTTTTACCCAAAGCAGCTTCATACAGACCTAAGAAAGAGATGGCTATATTCTGACTGTGTGGTTGTTCAGCAAGTGGTTCAAAGTACAGTGAAAATCTGCTAATAAGACCACCTAAAATTAAGACTAATTTTGCTTTAAAAAAGCTTATTTGGAAGGTTGCAGATATTCTTCCTTTGTGTTTTCTGGGTACAACCTCCTCTAGACAGAGACCACCTTTGGGGCTGTTCAAAAGTGGTCTTTAAGACCTTTTTTGAACAGTCCCAAAGGTGGTCATAATATAGGAATTTTAGTGTATCTTCAAACCATATCATCAGACTCCATATCAGTTTCCCTATTTCTTACTATTTATTGAGTTGGGCCCAGTTGTTTGAAGCATGATTAGCTTAATGCATCACAAAAACACGCCTTTATAATATTGACCACCTTTAACCCCATTTTTATGTAGTAAAACAGGTTTTTAGGGGTACACATTATTTTTCTTATTACTGATTAAAACCATAGGGTGTGGGTACTCGTTAAAATCGCCTCACCAAGGTGGTTCTAATGAGTACCCACAGTCAATATTTTGAGGTGATATATTGAAAATACCAGAATTTAATCTAAAAATAGGCATGTTTTTGTAACGAACTTATTGATGACAGAGAAATTTTAATATGTTATAACAAGTACAGATTTGTAGTTTTGCAAAATGGCATCAAATAATGAAGTTTTAACATAAGAGATTTGTTAGCTTTGAACAAGTTGACACTAGATTAAATCTGTGATCAAAGATATAATATCTCAGTCTGATAGTGATCAGGTGGTCACAGGTTTAACACCTGTTGGGTAGGCAACATTCTTTTGTGGAGATTGATCATGAAATCTTTTCTACGGTCTTCCTCCCCCTTCCACTGATTCAAGAAGGGCAGTTGTCAGTTTCTGGCAAAAGAATGTGCACTGTACTGGTTAACCACTCTGTTTAAGCCTGCCCAGGAAGTATGGCAAGGTAAACTGCCAAGCTTGATATGACCTAATTTGTGTTGACTGGGCTGTAAAACTCCAAAGAAACAAACCAAAGTTTTAACCCTTTAAAGCACCGTGAATTTTTTATATTTTACAGCAAACTGTGGTTTTGTTTTTCTATGTAAAACCACATGGTGGAATGGGCATAATGTTATCCCTGTCTGTCCATCTGTCTTAGTCCATGTCTGAGATGGTGTTAGCAATTTGCCTTCAAGTTTTCTTAAATGGCTATCAGGTGGGGGCATCCATGTCCATTGAACACATTTCTAGTTTAAATTATTTTTCAGAGAAAATAATATTTGACATTACATGTGAATCATCTGCAGATTATCTGCCCCCGCCCATTGGGGCTTGAAGAAATAGGTGGGCTGCATGATGCTTCCATGCAGAGCTGAAACCGACAATACACGAGTACTGGTAAACTGCTTAAAGGATCTAAGCCTGCCCAGGCAAAGCGGTGCGAGTCGGACCATCTATGCTTATAAATCCTTTTGGTTTCATTGGGCGACAGGTCTTGAGATGTCATTTCATCTCAATGTTGGGTAAAACTCCCACAAAATTGGAAACAACATCTCCAAAATGACCTATACAGTGTTGACAGGGACATTAAGCCTTAAATCAAACAAATCATATGATTCACATGTAATGTCAAGCCTTATTTTCTCTGAAAAATAATTTAAACTAGAAATTTGTAAATGAGGTGATTGGTAGTTTAAGGGTCAACAATGTATCTTTGTTAACTTGCAGACCAAAGACCTGCCAATACTGATAAAATAAAGTACCTCAGTCCAGTTGTTCACAGCTAGGTATAGCATTAGTTAATGTGTTATCTTCACTCACTGTAGCAGTTACAAATGTTTTTGCGGAAAAATATTTTCGAAAAAATGCAAATAGATTTTGCAGTTATATAATTTTGATGAAATAAATATTAGTAAATTTCATGATGCCAAATTAACAAATTGTAGCAAAAATACCAACGTATTTGATGCCCAGTTTGTTAGAACTTTCCAAGGTTTGTATTACTACAAATTTGTTAAACTTAGAATGCTTTGAACAAATGGGCTCTAACTGCTGATAGAAATAATTGTTTGTGTCCCCAAAATATTGAAATATTACAAATAATCTTGGACAGCTGTAATATTTGTATAAAACAACATTTCTACTTTAAATAAAATAAAATAAAAAAAATCTGAAGATGTTTTTGTATCTGAATCCAGCCTGTCCCCTCAAAGAATTAAGATTTAAGAAATTCGAGGCCTGATTGATATGTTGTGAGCCTCACATTGAAAGATTTGAGTTTTGTTGGACATATTGTATTATTTTTCAACAGAATCCCCTTCAGTATCTTGTTAGTTTTGCCAGTGGTGTTTTAGGGCCTCAATGCCACTTTTATAGAACTCCTTTTCTTGGCTGTTCAGAAAGTCATTCACTGCATACATGACGTCATCATCGGACTGAAAGTGGGTACCTGAAATAGCTTTTTTCAGTTTTGGAAATAAATGAAAGTCTGATGGAGCAAGATCGGGCGTGTAAGGCGGATGCTCAATCAATTTAAAGCCACAATCGTGAATGGCAGCCATAGCAATGTCAGACTTGTGAACAGGAGCATTGTCCTGATGGAACAACACACCTTTAGTGAGCTTTCCGCTGCGCTTAAGTTTAATATTTTCCCGTAACTGCTTCAGAAGTGAAGCATAGTATGTGCCGTTGATTGTTTGTCCCGTTTGGAGATGATCTATTAGCCGAATACCATCTGCATCCCTGAAAACCGGGGCCATCACCTTCCCAGCTGATGGAACAGTCTTTGCCATCTTTTGCGTGGGTGAGCCAGGGTGCAACCATTGTTTCGATTGTTGTTTGGCCTCTGGGGTAAAATGGTGGACCCATGTTTCATCCATAGTCACAAATCTCTGAAGAAAATTGGCAGGATCTTCCTCAAAAATGTTAAGATTATTTGCACGTTGTAATGTGTGTCTGGTGTGCTTCTGATCAACTGTCTGAAGTCTTGATTTTTATTTGGTACCCATCGGGCCGAAAGCTATCTCATTGCAAGATCCTCTGTCAGAATTAAACGTACCCTTTCCTGTGAAATGCCAACTCTACTAGCTATTTATCTTTCTGTGACTCGTGTGTCAGTTATAACAATATCGTGGGCTTTATTGACCATTTCTGGGGTTGCAACATTGACAGGCCTTTCAGGGCAGGGCATCTTCATGGCTCTGTCTGCCATGCCTAAATTTCCGCCACCAACCTTTTCACTGTAGCATATGAAGGGGCATTATTTCCTTGTGTTGCTACCATATCATTATGGATATCCTTTGGTGTTAAACCTTTTTTTATGTCCCAGGAATCAAAGATTCGGGGGCATATAGTTTTTGGTCTGTCTGCCTGTTTGCCTCTCCGCAAAAACCTTAACGTTGGGCATAACTTTTGAATGGTAAGTGATATGGCTTTGATATTTCACATGTGCATTCCTTGTCACAAGAACTTTCCAGTGGTACCATAATTTTCGATCCCGTGACCTTGACCTTGATTAGTGATAGGGTTTTAATATACTACTCAAAATTTGATAGGGATCACTTTTTTAATGCAAAATAATTTTGGGATAAATTAATCAGCTGATTCCAAATCTGATACAAAATGATGGAAAACATATCCTTCACAAACACTAGTGATTGATTTTATCAACTGACACTGCATTCAAGCGTGACAACAACAACCGTGTTGGCACCCATAAAATTTGCCGTAACAGGAAGGAATTTTGACAATTAATTTTACACAAATTTCCAAATTTGTTCAGACAAACGTGCCTAATAACGTGTATGGCGTCCACGGGCATCAGTTACAACACGACATCGCCTGCGCATGCTCGTAATCACCGTCTGTATCCGGTTTTTGTGAATTCTGCCTTCATTGAGCAACAAATGCATCTTTGAGCTCCTGTAAAGTCTTCGGCTGCACATGTCGGGCTGAAAAAGCACGCTGTAGCATGCCCTACACATGCTCAATCGGAGTTATGTCTGGTGATCGAGCAAGGCAGTCCATACGAACGATTGGCTCACGTTCCAGATATGCATCAGTGACGTGGGCATGGTGGGGACGGGCATTATCGGCTATCAGAATAAAGTCCGGGCCGATAGCATCGGCAAATGGTCGTTACTAAAACACGGAACGGAACGGAACGGAACGGAATAAAATAAGTTTAAAAATACTAAATTGCGGAACACTTTAGAGTTAGAATTTACTAAATCACGGAACAGTTTTTAAAGGAAAATGACTAAAAAAACGGAACAACTGTGACTGAAAATCTACTAAAGTACGGAACAATGAGCTATAACGGAACATGTCATTAGACACACTGAGCTTTATTTAAATGGTTCTACTGCAAACAGTTCGGACAGATAAATGGTCGGTCTTTATATTGAGACACATCTAATCCCAAACATTCTGGATGGTATTCAGCAGAGCACTGGTCACAGAGGAAATAATTTGTTCGAGTGTCTGGCATTTTACAAACACAAAACAGCTTGATTTCAGTTGTCTTTTTGACTGCCTTCCTTCTTTTGCTTGTTGCTTTCACTGTGGAGAAGAGCTTCATACATTTGTCTTCAAGGCATTTCATTAAATGGTCCCTCATTTTATTTTGGATGTACTGCTCTTTTGCAGGATCCTTTCCAAATGCTAGGGCAGTGGCATTTGCCACTGCATATAAGCCACAGTCATGGCCATTTGGTTGCATGAAGCAATTGCTAAATTTCGCCTTAAGCACGTTTTGGTCGATCTTTACTAGGCTTGCAACGACCATCTGTTCCATACTTCGCTCTGGTGTTTCCTGAAGTTCCATATGGGGTAGGTCGTCATCGGGTTTGATCTCTTGTTCGTCTTCGGTTTGGATCTCTTGTTCGCCTCTGAGTTCGTTCTTCACTTCTTCTTCTAAATTGATTAGTTCATTTATGGATTCTTCTAGTCCATGGACAACTCTGCTAAGGTTGATCTTTGTTCTTTTTTGAATTTCTGGTGAAACATCTCCTGGTCGTGGGCGTTTTCTTCCAGCCTTTTGTTTGGTTGGCCTCGTGTTTTTCCTTACAACAGCAATATTCTTCTGTATTGCTAGATCATCGTCGTCTATTTCCATTCGTTGCCCAATTTTTACCCCAAGGATATGGACACAATTCTTTTTAATTGGACATGTACATGTCTCTGTCGGATAAAGCTTTACAGTATAAACTGATTTTTGGTCAGCGATGACGAACACACCCAGTTTAGCTGAAAATGCTATGCTGTCGGTTGAGGCTAACAGCTTTGCTCGTAGGACTCGGCTATTGTCAGAGTCTGCAGACTTTGGTACATCCAAAACTTCATCTCCATCAATCTCCTTCAGGACCCGGTCACGTAGAGAAGAGACAATGTCTTTTGGATGGCACATTAACTTTCTGGATTCAAACTCTGTTATATTTGTAGCAAATCTGTATACATGAAAAAGACGGAACGGTAATATGAAAATGGTGAAAAATGGTGCTATTGTTCCGTTTTTGCTTTACTGTTCCGTTTTCATGGTGAAAAAGACGGAACAGTGAAGCAAATACGGAACAGACGGAACAGACAAGCAAATACGGAACAGACGGAACAATAGCACCATTTTTAATGGTGAAAAAGCCGGAACAGTAAAGCAAATACGGAACAGACAAGCAAATACGGAACAGACGGAACAATAGCACCATTTTTAATGGTGAAAAATGGTGCTATTGTTCCGTTTTTGCTTTACTGTTCCGTTTTCATGGTGAAAAAGACGGAACAATGAAGCAAATACGGAACAGACGGAACAGACAAGCAAATACGGAACAGACGGAACAATAGCACCATTTTTAATGGTGAAAAAGCCGGAACAGTGAAGCAAATACGGAACAGACAAGCAAATACGGAACAGACGGAACAATAGCACCATTTCTAATGGTGAAAAATGGTGCTATTGTTCCGTTTTTGCTTTACTGTTCCGTTTTCATGGTGAAAAAGACGGAACAGTGAAGCAAATACGGAACAGACGGAACAGACAAGCAAATACGGAACAGACGGAACAATAGCACCATTTTTAATGGTGAAAAAGACGGAACAGTGAAGCAAATACGGAACAGACAAGCAAATACGGAACAGACAGAACAATAGCACCATTTTTAATGGTGAAAAAGACGGAACAGACGGAATAGTAAAGCAAATACGGAACAAACGGAACATAGCATCATTGTAAGCAGTGCTTTATGTATAAAATCTACACATACCTGGTATATTTTGGTTTCAATCTAAAGGTCCCCATCCCTGCCTTTCCTCTCCGTATTTCTTCTAAATAAAAACCCTGGATTAGCTTGAGAGACATGAGGAGTGAATCCAATGGCACTTCCTTCCAGCTTTGGAAATCCTTTAATAGATAGTTAAAACCTTCCGACTGGTTTGTTGTTATGCCATTGTTTGGATCGAACTTGCAAGTGTCAGCAATTGACCAGGCACAGAAATAGCCAAGCTTTGGTTCCACTGCTTTCTGGAAATATCTTGTATAGTCATCATCCCACTGCTTTTCCTTCTGCTTTATCATTTCAGCACATTCTCGTTCCGTCACCGTTCGTAAGATATCGTAGAGATCATTCACATAACTAGATCTATCTACTTTTGGTAAATTATCAGTCAACCATTTTTGTACATCTTGGCGAAGGTGACGCCAGCACCCAATTTGCTTCAAAGACGTTTGGTTTCTGATGGCTTTCACGATTGCTGTCTCCATATCAGTCACTATTGGTATTCCTCTCAAATTTTTTACCAAGGAGGACAATATCTTAAAAAAGTGGTCATGAGTCTCAGTTAGTTTTCGTTCATGAACAAGAAAGAGGCCAGCTACCAAAGGATTGTTTTCAAATAAAATATGTTTGAAAACCAGTGGCGATACATAAAAATCCCCAAGATTGAATGTTGTGTCATAGCTCAGTAAGATGTCATTATTTTTCAATTTCAGAGTGTCATTGAGTTCTTCAATCATTTCTGTATCACCAGCAACACAGCAGAGGTCTGGATAGGTGGCCAAGAAGTGAATGAATCCACCCTCGTACGCTAGTTCATGCGTATTGTATATTGCATCTCTTGTAAGACGAATTTCTTCTTGTTTTCCTGCTTTTGCATTGTGCAACTGTTTGATGTTTCTTGGTTTTGAAGTTGCATCATGTCCTACAACGTTTTCGCAAATAAAGTTTTTATACACTTTATGTGGCTTTTCGATCTCTATTTTCTTCTGTATAGTTTGCATCACCGATGGTTTAGTACGGAAGAAAGGTTCGGAAGTTTTTGCATTCCCATGAGGCAACATTTCTGACAGAGATTCGTCACCGAGATAGTGAATAATAATGTTTCCATTGCCGTGAATTGGAAAGTAAACTTCCTTTCGAAATCCTTTATTTGGGCGGTTGTTACATTTTATGTAATAATAAGACTTCAGATATTTTGGATCCGATTTTGGCAGCGGCTTTCTGTTTCCTTGGTTTGTCCACCTGAAAAAGTATTTAGATCCACCAGTTAGATGAGCCATTGAAACAATAATAACTGGAACACTATTACGGTACATTATGATACTGCATTTAAATATCTATAACGTTATACCATAATAAAATCAGATTCCACAGGCATAGTCATTTAGATAAGACATTGAACTTTGAAGAATAATAACCGGAACATCATTACGGAACGTTGAGGGAATGGTTGTAAAGATACATGTATGATTACTTACGAATGTCCGTCTGATTTCCAATCTTCAATCTTTGATTGATCTTCACCACTGAATATGTATAGGTCTCCTCCTGATGGTCGGAATTGTATGTTCGTAACAACCTCTTTAGCCTTGAATAATGACAAGATTTCTGTTGTCCTTAGTGAAGCTCCCCTTATATACTTTCCATTCTTTGGATCTAGCACTGCCTGTGCCATTGTTGATACTTTCAAGACGATATATTTTGCCTTTTTACTACATTATGTGAAAAATTGTACTGTATAAACGTTAACGTCGTTAACGGTTAATGGCGTCAATTGGCTATCCAAAACAATATAAGCGATACAAACACTCAAAGACAAACCGTAACAAAAATAATTCGCAACAGAAGAACTGCCTTGGAACGGTCAGTGAAACGAATTCCACTTGGGAGGGGGGCTTAAACCCTAACCATAACTAAAAATGAGCAATATACATAATGGGGGAAATAACCCGAATAACCAGCATGACAAACATTAAACTGGAAGGACAAACGTTAGTGATAACTGAAAATGAACAACCAAAATTAAGGGGGGAAATCATAAAAATGAGCAATATACATAATGGGGGAAATAATCCGAATCTGCTACAGAAGGTCAGTCCAGGTACTCCGCTTTTTCGCACACCATTGATTAACGATCGGCTCGATATAAGTGAGACAATCTCGAAAGGGTTGTAAAACCCAAACCAAACAAGATCTGCAATGGAAGGACAGGTGATTTTTGTCTGTTTGATTAAGGGCCATAGAACGCAAACAAAAAAAGAAAATCAATATGGTAGAAAATAAAAGGAACAACCTTCAGATAAAATTTTTAAGAAACACCAAGAAAATGGCATTCACCTGGTTTAAATACATGAACTTATTTAGTAACAAACAAGTACCTGTTAAAATGTTTGTAGTTAGAAGGCAACCCTGGCTCCTGTTGTGAGATACACTAAATGATATCAGTCCAAAAAAAAAAAAACCCACTTATCTGTGACTAAAGTAAGATCGAACTGTTTTTGGTTAGAGGAAATGACGTCAGATTAGTTTCTACGGTGCAACCAACGATGATAGGTATGCTAGACCATGGTTGACTGGTTCCCAGTTTTTAGCTCACCTGTCACGTAGTGACAAGGTGAGCTTTTGGGATCACTTTTTGTCCGTCGTGCGTCCGTGCGTGCGTGCGTCCGTGCGTGCGTGCGTCCGTAAACTTTTCTTCAAACGACATCTCCTCCTAAACCACTAATCGGATTTTGACCAAACTTCACAGGAATGATCCTTAGGTGGTCCCCTTTCAAAGTTGTTCAAATGGTTCCGGTCTGTTGCACATATAGGTCACAGTAGCCAAAAATAGATTTTTTTCACCGAAAATTAAAAAAATCTTCTCTGAAACCGCAAGGCCCAGGTCTTTGATATTTGGTATGAAGCTTCATCTAGTGGACCCCTACCAAGATTGTTCAAATTCTAGTGCTGGGGCCAAAAATGCCCCCGCACGGGGGCCCTTTGGTTTTACATGGGCTTATATAGGGAAAATCTTTAAAAATCTTCTTCTCTGAAACCGCAAGACCCAGATCTTTGATATTTGGTATGAAGCTTCATCTAGTGGACCCCTACCAAGATTGTTCAAATTATAGTGCTGGAGCTAAAAATGCCCCCGCACGAGGGCCCTTTGGTTTTACCTGGGCTTATATAGGGAAAATCTTGAAAAATCTTCTTCTCTGAAACCGCAAGGCCCAGGTCTTTGATATTTGGTATGAAGCTTCATCTAGTGGACCCCCACCAAGATTGTTCAAATTATAGTGCTGGGGCCAAAAATGCCCCCGCACGGGGGCCCTTTGGTTTTACATGGGCTTATATAGGGAAAATCTTGAAAAATCTTCTTCTCTGAAACCGCAAGGCCCAGGTCTTTGATATTTGGTATGAAGCTTCATCTAGTGGACCCCCACCAAGATTGTTCAAATTATAGTGCTTGGGCCAAAAATGCCCCCGCACGGGGGCCCTTTGGTTTTACATGGGCTTATATAGGGAAAATCTTTAAAAAATCTTCTTCTCTGAAACCGCAAGGCCCAGGTCTTTGATATTTGGTATGAAGCTTTATCTAGTGGACCCCTACTAAGATTGTTCAAATTATAGTGCTGAAGCTAAAAATGCCCCCGCACGGGGGCCCTTTGGTTTTACATGGGCTTATATAGGGAAAATCTTCTCTGAAACCGCAAGGCCCAGGTATTTGATAAATAAAGCTTCATCTAGTGGACCCCTACTAAGATTGTTCAAATTATAGTGCTGGGGCAAAAAATGCCCCCGCACCAGGGCCCTTTTGTTTTACATAGGCTTATATAGGGAAAATCTTTAAAAATCTTCTTCTCTGAAACTGCAAGGCCCAGGTCTTTGATATTTGGTATGAAGCTTCATCTAGTGGACCCCTACCAAGATTGTTCAAATTATAGTGCTGGAGCTAAAAATGTCCCCCGCACGGGGGCCCTTTGGTTTTACATGGGCTTATATAGGGAAAATCTTGAAAAATCTTCTCCTCTGAAACCGCAAGGCCCAGGTCTTTGATATTTGGTATGAAGCTTCATCAAGTGGACCCCTACCAAGATTGTTCAAATTATAGTGCTGGGGCCAAAAATGCCCCCGCACCAGGGCCCTTTTGTTTTACACAGGCTTATATAGGGAAAATCTTGAAAAATCTTCTTCTCTGAAACACTCAAGGCCCAGGTCTTTGATATTTGGTATGAAGCTTCATCTAGTAGACCCCTACCAAGATTGTTCAAATTATGGTGCTGGGGCCAAAAATGCCCCCACACCAGGGCCCTTTTGTTTTACACAGGCTTATATAGGGAAAATCTTTAAAAATCTTCTTCTCTGAAACTGCAAGGCCCAGGTCTTTGATATTTGGTATGAAGCTTCATCTATTCAACCTCTACCAAGATTGTTCAAATTATAGCCCTGGGGCCAAAAATGCCCCCGCTCCGGGGCCCTTTGGTTTTACATAGACTTATATAGGGAAAATCTTGAAAAATCTTCTCTGAAACCACAAGGCTTAGGTCTTTGATATTTGTTATGAAGCTTCAGCTAGTGGACCTCTATAAAGATTGTTCAAATTATAGCCCTGAGACCGAAAATGCCCCCGCCATGTGGCCCTTTGGTTTTACATAGACTTATATAGGGAAAATCTTTAAAAATCATCTTCTCTGAAACACAAGGCTTAGGTCTTTGATATTTGTTATGAAGCTTCAGCTAGTGGACCTCTACCAAGATTGTTCAAATTAAAGCCCTGGGGCCAAAAATGCCCCCGCTCCGGGGCCCTTTGGTTTAACATAGACTTATATAGGGAAAATCTTGTTTTACATAGACTTCTATATGCAGGGTAAACCTTTAAAATCTTCTTCTCTGAAACCAGAAAGCCCAGGTCTTTCATATTCGATATGAAGCTTCATCTTGTTGACCTCTACCAAGATTGTTCAAATTTTAGCCCTGGGGCCAAAATTGACCCTACCCGGGGCCTACTTGTTATGCTTTGGATCAGGTGAGCGAACCAGGGCCCTCTGGGCCCTCTTGTTTCCAAATAGCACTGCAGAACACTAGAACCAGTAATTTCTTTCGTAGGCATTGATTGGTTGTTATACTGCCATAGGTCGGAGATGCAATTAAAGTAAGAGCAAACAAACTAAACTAGACTTGATCGAACTTCCTCAAGACAACAAAGCAGACGACAATTGACTTTGTAGAATAATGTTCTTGATTGACTTAAATATATTAGTGTTCACCGGCTTTAACTCTTTCAACTGCCTATGGCTTTGTGTGACATGCATATTCTTGCCTATTCATATTCAGAAACAGGTAGCCTCAAACAAATTCACCATATTTGCATTATTTGCTATTTGCTTGCACATTGTCAATATTGGAAAAAAGGTAACCAGATGCTCCCCTGACCTTTCAAGGTGAGGGTGGGGTCTGGTTACCTGTTTTTCCAACACTGCTAACATTCAGACTAGGAACCAGCTGATAATGCAAATAAGGTGAATTCATGCAGGGTGCATCTAGACCCCAAAGCAAAAAGTAACAGCTGACATTCCAATTTTTATTTCACTTTTTTTTCAGAGAGAAAAACCAAATGACAATTGCACGACCCGCAGCAAAAAGCGACCGACTGAAGTCGGTTGATTTTCTAAGAGTGCCCTAAAATCACCGTGTCATTCTGTCAGTCTGTCTGTCCGTCCGTAACCCGTTTGTGAAAATTGGTGATAGTGACTTAACCGCTTGGAATATTTAAACAATTTTTGGCATACTGATAGATATCAATGAGATCTAACCAATGAACTTGCGAAATATTACATTCCATTTAGTATAGCCTCGCCGAGGCGAAAAATGTGAAAATTTTCGAACTGCTTCTCCTCGGAAACCGTTGGGCCGATTGAAGTCAAATTTCATATGGAGCCTCTATGGGATGGGGGAAACCAAAATTTGCTCATGGGGTCCAGGTCACATGACCAAAATGGCCGCCAAGCCATATATGGTAAAAACCCTTTAAAAATAGTCTTCTCCAGAACCACTGGGCAGATAACTTGATAAATAGCATCTGGGACGTAGGCCCATCATAAAGTGCTAAAATGGTGACCCTGGGTTGACCTTGACCTTCTTTGTGCCTAGGTCAAACTTTGACACATATGCTTTTGTATTGGAAATGTGAGAATGCATTTTATCCTGCAAACGATTCAGAATACAGTACTAAAGTATAAGATATATTTTTGCTCCTTACGATAAGGTGCATTTATTGGGGGAACCGTTTTAGGTCCAGGTCACATGACCAAAATGGCCGCCATACCCATATATGGTAACACTCATAAAGCTAAAAGCATCCGGCGGGTCGTGCACTTCAGCTGAAGCACTGGTTCATGTTCACCATTCGACCTGACAGTTCATGTGAATCATTTGCTGCACATGAAATGTTTAATTTTCTCTATGAAATAAGAACACAGCTTTTGCAGTTATCCACGGCTTATGACTAATGACAAACAGAGATGTTCTAAAGAACATCAAATTGGCCAATAGCTACATTTTTGTTCAAAATAGAAGTGGAGGCAATGATCAAAACCGATTAAAAGCCGGCTTATTGTTGGGCACTAACCGAAATTGGCCTTAATGCCCAACATTAACAGGACAAGCAATGTTTGAAAAACCATATTGGTTCCATTGGGCGGTAGGGATTGAGATGTAATTTCATAACAATGTCGGGTAAAAGTCCCACAAAATTGGAAGTTACGTCTCCAAAATGACCTTTACATTTTTGACGGGGACGTTAAAACTCAACAAACAACTTAAGGGCTAATTTATTGGAACCTACTCTTACCTTTGTGACTGAAATTTAGACAACAAGGCTAATAATAACATTGCAGCATTAAAATGTATTTATTCAATACCATAGTTTCACACAATTGTATATTTATACATATGGATAGTTCGAACAAATTGACCCGAGACTGACCTTTATGCAAGGAATAAATGTGTCAATGTTATCGCCTAATACGTCGGCTTTCGTAAACTTCTCGTGAATTTCCGGCATCCCGTGAATTGCGACCCATTTACCGACCACTATGTATTGAATAACAATATCGCCATTTTCGGGAGACGGCGAAGATAAAGTCGGGTGTGAAATTATGTTAATAGAGTTCACCAGTCTCAGGTCAATTTGTTCAAACTATATTCAGACAATACATATACTTTTCCCTGCCATAAATTCTGATACAAAACACATAATTTTTTTGTAAAAGTATTATGTATTTTTTTATCATTGCCATGTAAACAAAAACATATAGGACTGCCAAATACAGTAAAATTCCTATATTAAGACCACCTTTGGGACTTTGGGTCTTTAAGACCACTTTTGAACAATCCCAAAGATGATCTCTTATTATCGAGATACTGATTGTAGCAAACACAAAGAAAGAATAACTGAAACCTTCTCAATAAGCTTTTAAAAGCAGATTTAGTCTTAACTTTAGGTGGTCTTAATAGCGGGATTCTACTGTTCAATATAATCCAGCATTCACTTGGCCTTTTCCAAATCCAAGCTTCCACTAGATTAGTCAAATAAATAACTAGATAAATAAACAAACAACCCAGTATTAAAGTCATAACAACAGACACTAAGTATTTTGTGATAATTGAAGGATAATTTTCCTTATTTCCCCATATAAACCCATGTTGTGGGTACTCATTAGAGCCAAATGAGTATCCAAGATCTAGGTTTTATGAAGAATTGACAAAAGCTAACCTTCATTTATCACAAAATACTTACCTTATCTGTTGTATGGTAATTGTAGTAATTACACTGAGTTTGACGAGACCTGCTACAACCAAACTTCAATGACTCAAACACCTTTGGGACTATGACAATTTGTTTGAGACAAGGGAAGTTCAAGCCAGTAAAGGTTATTTATAGCGCCAGGTTGAAATGTTTGTGTTAAGGTGTAACATACCATCCAACAATATACATGTCATTTTGGAAACGTTGCTTCCGATTTTGTGTGACTTTACCCGATTTTGAGATGAAATGACATCTCAAGCCCTAACACCTAGGGTGTATTTTCAGTGCAAGGACGATCCAACTTGACCCTCTTTGCCTGGACAGGCTTAAACCTTCTAAACAGTTTTACTTATGTTTGGATAGTTTCAGCTCTGTGCGGCCTGTTTTTTAATGGCCCAGTTAACACTATGTAGGTTAACTCATTGGGTAAGTTTCCATACGCAACCACACTTTTCCTTGACAACTTCTATTTTATTAACAAAAGTTACTGCCCTCCTTTAAACAGCGGAAGAGAGAGAATGACATGGACAAAAGTTGACAGCGATCTGACCCATTTTTTTTTTTTTTTTTTTTTAAATTTAAGACCCAGTAGCTTTGTAAGTAAATGTAGTGAACTAATTACTCAAAATTGCTTACGGAGATAATTAACCCGGTTTTTTTTTTCAGAACAAAGTCAATTGCGTTATTGTGACTGTTTATCTATCTATTTATTTATTTTTTTTTTTTTTTCAAGAAAGTAGAGCCTCAGAATGTGAATTATTTTCTAACTGGGTTTATTCTGGTAAATGAGCTTTCCTTTCGTAAAAGCAGCACCATGTAGAGAGAAAATGGGCCAGTCCATGAAAAACGGTCATGTGCAGCCAGCAAGGACGAACCTGCGCTTGAACATAGGCTCATCAGTACCTTTGCTGTTCGCCATTGAGGTAGTTTCATGCAAAACGTCATGCATTTTCTTTTCCATGTATATTAATTTTGCTTTTCAAAATCTCGTGCACTCAAACAGCGTTTTCAGACGCCGTGTTCTATGATGTCAGATCTGGGTCTACACTGTTTTACAGTGTACCCTTCTGTATCCTATACACTAAATAATAGGTAAAGACAATACGTTCATCCCTGAGCCAGTATCTTCTTCACTGTCAGTTGAGATCCGTCTTTAATTTCACTTTCTGTTAAAGACACGTCACTATCACAGTCGTAGAAATCAGAATCAACATCATTATCATCACGCTGATTAGTTTCTTTCGAGTTACGCAGTCGCAGTTTTAGCAGTTCTTTCACTCTACGTTCAAGATCAAATAAATGCTGGTCATTATCCTCAGGTATATTGTTTCTGCAATATTCTGCTAGATTTACAACATATTCAACATTTGAACCAGCATGTCCGTGTGCATCCACAATTTCTGAACTCATTATACCCAGATCTGACTCTCCAAGATAGTAACTGTTACTCTGAGTAGCTGCGTAAACTATAACCGTTCGAACAACAGAACTGTCACGTGACGTGAAGTTCGTGCAGATGATATTATAACCTCCTAGCGTAACTTCCCTGTTAAATAGGCAATCTATGGCCCTTCCCTTTTCTGCGCCCTCGATTTTGAAAGCAACACCCCATACCATTTCCTATAGAAAGAAAAAAAGAAAGATATACTTTAACACAAATCTGGTAAGATCACTTTTTGTAAAGAGTTTTGCAAATGAAGAACATACAGTTACATTACAACGGCAGTTGTGGCATTATTTTAACTCTTTAACCATCAGTCAGGACTTGTGTAGACGACATTTTCATTTTTTTTTTCAGAGAAGTAAGGATAGACGTTACATGTGAATCGTCTGCTAAGCAAGATGCATACGTGAAATGCTAAGCCTTATTTATCTGAAAAATAATTAAAGCTGTCGCTGCTCTAATATTTCTTAGACGCAGTTTTCTAACCTTCTGATTGACTAGAATGCGCATGCGTATATCTTACAGGATACACACTTCTAGCTTAGGAAACATAGACTGTTATTGTATACGATGTTTTTTGTTGTTGTTGTTGTTGTATATATATATTGTGACATAATAGTTGTGTGGTCGCACAGTACATATCAATATAAACAGTAATAAAATAGACAAGCAAATGAATAATAAGAGTAACTAAATGCGGCGTCCTGTTCAAAAAACCTATTCGCTGGTTCACTACCAATCAATTATGACTTATTATTCATACTTATATTTCAGTAAATCAATCAAGACACACACTTCGAAAGACTGACGCAAGGATTTCATCATTCATACTGAGAGTGGATTTATTTTCAACACACCACGTTAATACAGGATCTTTGCCACATAATCGATTAAGGATTGTTTTTGTTGTTGTTGTTTTTTTCTGCTCCAAACATATGCAATGGGCGTTATTTACCCATACGTAACTTTGTAACGGAGTTTATAACAATTTAGCAGTTTACAAAGTAGTTGAAAAAGGGCATGTATCCTACATATATTCTCTTTTTAAGAGTCGGCGCTCCTATCCACTAGGTTTTTACATTATGTACAGTAGGGGATTAGATTTTTTTTTTTTTTTTTTTGCTACGGCAAAATGATTTGACTAAGGTATGCATCGTTCGTTTTTATTTCTGTTCAAGATATTGATTGTGTGACTCATTAGAGCTGCCTCAGTGAAGACGCCCTAACGAGGATCTAAAGTCTATGTTTGGATGGACCATAGATAAGAAAATCTCAAATTAGAACTAGCAAAAAAAAAGCAAATCATTATTTTTTTCAGAACCCTAAAAGAAAGCATATCTCATTTCGGAAGGAATATCCCTATGCCTTAACCCTATGCTGTTCACGACACGCCCTTCTTTTGCAAACCGTGTAGATCCAAATCAGAGGCCATCTAATCAGGATCCACACTGTTTGTCATGTATTTGTGAATAGAATTATTATAGTATGTCAAGACATTTGACTGGCTGACAGTCAGGAATGGATGTGGATAAATTAATTAACCCATTTTGTACCAGAAACCCCAAAACGGGTAATTGGCAAACGGTGCAGGCCCTGATCAGACGCTGCAGGACGCGGCGTCTGATCATGGCCTACACTGTTTGCAAAAAAATAAGCCATTTTACAGACAAATTTTGAAGAAAACACAACCTGTCACCCCCAAATTTCGAAATCGACTCCTGCCAAATATAAGGCGGAAGATTCCATTTGGTACAAAAAGGGTTAACGGCTAACGTGAATACGCACCTGAGAATCTTCCACAATGGTTACCACTCTTCCTGGCTGAAAACAAAAATGGTTATGTGATAATCACGTGAACGAGTCACTGTAATGAACACCTTGCAAACCCCACTTCATATAGAGAAAAGTGGATTTAATATGGTTTACATAATTCCCCATATTTCTATTCAGAAAGATAGACTATGGGAACTCGCTAGAACCGCTGTTCTAATTAGCAACCATAATCATTGTTTGCAGTAGAAATAAGAAGAAAAAATGATCATCGAAACAGTGTTTTTGGTTCATTTGTTTGCTGTCCTAATAAACACTGTATATGGCTCTAGGCGTGAATTATTTTGGTTTTTGTTTGTTTGTTTGTTTGTTTTTCATAACTTGCTTGTGCTCTGAAAACGGCCACTTGGGCGGTTCAAACGCGTGTCTCACAAATAATCTAGGGCTCTGAACGGTAATAAGATAATAAAAATCCATGCAAACATATTTTCCCTCCGTATGTTGAAGGAATCGTTTGGAGTGTGTTTTTTATTATTATTATTATTTTCATTTTCTTAATGCTGTAAAAATTCTCACGTATTAGCATTGTATATAGGCACAGTCAAAATAATGGTTGGAATTGATAAAGGAAGAAAACAATAAATGTTTGAAAATGGTGACTTTTTTCTCTCTAGATTGAAGACTAATCGCTAATGAAAACGCTGCAGAAAAGTAAGAAGATATACAGAATAACTAACCTTGTCTCGGGTTCCTCGGTGTGTACAATTTCCCTGCCAAAATCTTCTTTTAAAGCCCGTGATAAACCCCGTTTCCCTTGAAGTATAATGAAATTCTGGTTTCCATAATAAAGACCCATAGCCGAATACCCAAACTGTGTCGGAATTTTCACTAAGTTTGTCCATGTCCGAAACTTTCAGATTCACATACATCTTCGACAAGCTCAATGACGGTTTTTGTTAGTGATTAAAAATATCCTTACAGTACAGGCAAGTCCAACAAAGTAACAATAATTATAATGGTATGGAAAATATATAGTCACGAAGGAATGATGTAAAAGTGCGAGAACCATTCGCACTTTATAGCACTAGGCGTGATATTGCATCATCCATATCCAGCACCCTTAACGTTAGTTTAGTGGCTATATAGCTTCGCTATAGTTCAATTATGCGATGGGACTGAAGGATCTGGAGCTGATCCCTGTTTTCTGCTTTGGTAGGGTGTCATTAAACCAGGAAATCTACTCGAATATATAATTTATAGATCCAGTTTTTTTGTGTGTGGTTTTTTTTTTGTTCGTTACTTTATGATAAATGTTAATGTATTAGTGACAGTCCTTAAATTGACATCACAGGCAGTATGTCACGTAAGTACACAACTTTGTTTAGATATCTGATGGAGAAGAAAAGAAAAAAGAAGACGAGTATATGCTTATTTTTGAAGACGAAGGTATTTACTATGATTTCCGTTTCCCCGTTTCAGTTTAGTGAAATTTATCTCCCTTAGACCTTAGACTAATAATATACATATATTAAAGGTGGGTTATTGAGCTACCGGGTCTCAAATTTTTTTTTTTCTGGTTTTTATCTTCAATGCATACTCCTTTGTCATGTGTACACTTTTGGAGCCAAATACAGCTTCAGAACTTTGTTAAAATGGTCATTTTCATTCGTCTGAACATGTGTTCGGAATTTCTGTTCTAAAAATAAATCTGTCACGTCCGACAAGGAATTCCTGGCAGTTACGTCATAATTAGTTTACTCGAATATTCATATGATATGGCCTTTACTTGAAACCTACGACTAAGATTATTTACATACTGCCAAACCTTTGTGGATTTCGTGGTCGAAAGGGTAGAGGGTTGGTTCTACAGACCAAGAAGTGGGTGGTTCGAAACCATGTGTCGAATGATTTATTATTATTATTTTTTTATTATTATTATTATTATTATTGTTTGACCTCGTAATACGCACACACACGACATGTGAAATCTGCTTTACCCGTTTGGCATGTTAAAAGTGGATAATTACGATGTGTACAGAACATATTTCTTGTTCATTTTCAAGCTTAAAACACTTGACTGCATAAAACTTGCTTATGAGAAATAAAGATGAAAAAAATGAAATAGAAAAAATATATATACAAAATTTACTATAGATTTTAAACCAGTAAAATAATAAATATGAAACAATTAACATTTAATTTACTATAAATCGATATAAACAAATATATAATAAAACACCGCAATCAGTTAGATTCGAACTCGGACCGTGAGCATGACAAGCAGCGTTGACATCCCCTGGGCCGTTGTGACTGCTGTAAAATCAGTGGGCTTGTCCTGTTCATTCGAAGTTTATACTGGAAAATCCTTCCTATTTTTAGCTTTGTTATTGATGTGACGTCACAGCCAGACCTAGTTTTTTTACCTGTACATGGCGACAGTATCGTCTCTGAGTGTCAATACTTGTGGCATGGTATTCAGCGTCATATTTTTTTCCGATTCAGGCACGGCCTAAGCAAACAAGGCCAAAAATGAACGTCGCATAACGTCATATATGGGGATTCTATTTTTGTCACGAACTAAAAATAGATCTAACTAGTGTTCGAAACCTAGTTAGGGAATCCCTCTCAAATTCGTTTACCTGTCATCATAACTGTTAGCATTTTTGCATAAAATGCATTCATTTGTATTGTTTTAAAGAAAAATACCGGCTATATGTATTTTATAATTGGAAGCATTTTTTCCGGATAGCTCAATAAGTCACCTTTAAGGTGCGTATTTTGTGTCCTTATTTCTCCATATGTGTGTGTATATGAAGTCGGGTTTAACGTCGCTTTCAACAATTTTCCAGTCATATCACGACGGTGTCTGGTTGCGACAGGGAGATCAATGCTCACTTTTATAGTGCCGCCTCACTGAAGTATCATGTCCCAGACACATTAGGGCCTACATGATACCACACCAAGTCACATTATCCTGACACTGGGTTGTTCAGTCCTAGCTCTACCCCGTAAATCACTGGTCATTTTTGTCATTACAGGTCATTTTGGAGACGCTGCTTCCAATTTTGTGGGACTTTTACCCGACATTGAGATGAAATGACATCTCAAGCCCTGTCGCCCAATGAAACCAATAGGGTTTATTAGCATGGACGGTCCGCCTCGCACCGCGGTTTCTGGACAGGCTTAGGTCCTCTAAGGGGTTTACCAGTACTCGTGTGCGGGTCGGTTTCAGCTCTGCGTGGAAGCATCATGCAGCCCATATATTTTTTCAAGCCCCGATGGGCGGGGGCCGGGGTTAAAGTGTATACGGCCTTCGTGGTCACCTCAATTAAGCAGCCAATCTGTTTAAGCAAGCATGCATATAGTTCTGCTATAAAACCCACATGTATTGAGCAAGCATTGTCTTAAGCAAGCATACTTAGATTATACTTGCGCTTACTCAATACAGAATGGATTGTATCTTTTAAAGTTCAAGGATGTGGAACGCTTTAACTAACCACGGTTGCTATTATTTTGTTTTGGAACGTTCGGGTTATATGACAGACTGTGTAGATCCTGATTTTTTTACACTCCTGGTTCAGGTTTCCAGCTGCTATATATATAGAGAGAGTCTTTACGGTATGGTCCAAAATTGATTTGGGTCGATTGTTTGTCAGTCGACCCAAAGTTACTAAGCACAAGCAGTTCTTCGGTAGTGATGTCCACGTGACTATCACTGATTTATATGGAATCCAGGTATCGGTTATTTATAGAAAATAGCTGCGCTATTTTTATCGCTGTGAGGTCAGCGTGTTGCGTAATAAGAATCTGGACAGGAATCATGTGTTGAATTTGGCAAACAGTGTAGACGCTGACCAGACGCCGCAGAGCGCGGCGTCTGATCAGCGTCTACACTGTTTGCTTATACAGTACAGGAATTTAAGGGTAACGACAATATTTCCAGCCTACACTCAGAGACAATCGACCCATCAGTGCTGACAGTAGTTTTATTAGCTCACCAGGGAGAACTTATAGGATAGGCAGTTTTCGTCGTCGTTCTATGTCGTATTTCCTCTGTCGTATGCCGTCTGTTATCGTATGGCGTCCATACTTTTAAACATCTCCTCTGAAACCGCTGGGCCGATTTCATCTATAGCATCCTTTGGCTGGGGGACTGTCAGTTTTTGTGTGTGTGTGTGTGTGTGTGTGTGCGTGCGTGCGCGCGTGTGCGCGTGTGTGTGTTGTTTTTATGAAAAATAAGCTTTATAGTTTGGTTGCTATGGGAACTTAGTTTCCATAGACTTACGGGTATAATGGGGAAAATTGAAAAATACCACTTACTGCCAAGCTTTTGCAGGTATTTTGACAAACTTTTATAGAAATGTTCCTTGAATAAACTTCTCAAGTTCAGCCATATGCATTTATGCCAACGTCGATGTCCCCCAGGTTGTGCCGGCGCCATGTCCCACACCCTTGATGTCATAAAAGTCATGTATTTAAGAAACCATTCAGATCCCAACCCCCAAATCCTACACGAGCCGGGGCACAGCATTTTCTGCAATTAACATGTGTGCCCAGCGAAGACTCAGATCAGCCTGTGCATTCCCACAGTCTGATCAGAGTCTTCGTTGTGCACCCTTAGGATAGCTAAGGGCCCAATGCTCCTTCATGCAGCAAGAGAAGTCTCTGGTCAGACTATATGGATGCGCAGGCTGGGCACACATGTAAAGTGTAGGAAATGCTGTGCCTCGGCTCATACATTCTTGTTCCTTGTGATAAGACACATTCAGTGACACCAACCCGGGGGTCCATTGAGTGTGCTGGGGCCATGCCCCACCCCTCCACTTCATAAAAAGCCCCGTGTGTCCGAAACCGTTCAGATACCCACCCCTAACCCAAATATGTTCTTGTTCCTTATGATAAGACACATTCATTGAGACCACACTAAGGTTCTCACCAGGTGCACCAGGCCAATACCCCACCGCTCCATTTCACAAAAAAAGCCAAATATCCGAGAAACTGTTCAGAGCCCCGCCCCTGAACCATATATATTCATGTTCCTTATGATGACGCATTCAGTGACACCAACTGCCACCCACCCACTATCCCCGGGTATCATAGAAGCCATTCAGATCCCCACGCCATAATCATATATATTCTTGTTCGTTATGATTAGACACTTTTAGTCTCGCCGACTTGTGGGGTCCACATGGCTGTTCCGCTCCCCTCCATTTCTTAAAAGGGCCGCATATCTCATAAACCGTTCAGATCCCCAAACCTAAACCATATATGTTCTTGATCCTTTTGATAGGACACATTCAGTGACAACAATCTTGGGCTTTCCTGATGTTCGGCGGGGGCATGCCCAAACCCCTCCACTGCCGAAAAGGCCTTATATCTCAGGAACCGTAAAGATCCCCACCCCTAAACCATATATATTCTTGTTCCTTGTGATATGGCGCACCCACTGATACCAACCAGGGATCCGTTGGATCCATACCCCGCCCCTCCACTTCATAAAATGCATAATATTTCAGATACAGAGTCCACATTGATGCTCATTTGGGTATGGGGGTTCGTCTGGGAGACTTTATAATCGGTAGATTATAATCATATCATGTAGATGGCTGCTGGCGGGCAATGCCCACCTGAGCTCTGGTGAGAATAATGGCCCATGGGCCTCTTGTTTTTACTCTTATTACATGCGTATGTCCGTGAAATAATCACAGTTGTAATCTCCGTTTTATATACAGAAGGATCTAGGATGTACAGAAGGGTGGGGTTTACAATGGTATGCATTACTATGATTTTCTTGCTCAAAACTACAAATATATTACATAGGCGAGAGCACCGCAACCTTCATGGCTAGCGTCATTAAAACATTATGTTGCGTGGAGAGGTGTTATCCGAATTCATCTTATCATCCCTTACGTCAAAACCTGGCGGTTAACCCTTTTTGTACCAAATGGAATCTTCCTCCTTATATATAGCAGGAGTTCATTTCAAAATGTAGGGGTGTCCGGCGGTGTTTTCTTCAAAATTTGTTTGGAAAATGGCTGAACTTTTTGCAAACAGTTCAAAAACATATAAATGAGTTTCGGAGGTAGATATGCCTTGTTACGAAAACGAAGTACAGCGAGGAACTTTAACAGGGACCTGGTCGCCCGAAGCCCCTGGATTTGGAGCTGAGTCCTAAGGTTTTCGGAAAGAATGGACCGAATGTTTATCACAACCCAAACAAGACAGTTTAGGTTGTATCGTAAATCACGGTATAATTTTGAATAATCGTTTCTTTTTTATTTTCACGTTGTTTTTACTTTCTTTCATTTTTTTATTTAATGTGGTAGTGATTGGAATATAAAATTAAGCTAAATTTCCATATTACCCTCATATCAGTATTTTCAATCGATAAGGGTATAACAGGTGTGTTTGAGTGCTGGAGTACCGTTATGTTTGCTTTCATCTCAGAAAGGGGGCGTGATAACGCTTCTCATATGTCCCCTATTGTAATTTCACCAACACCAGCTGTCGTTCTAAAATAAATAGCTCTACATGGCGCCACACAATATAGGATCTGAACATAGCGGTACATGAACAAAAGACGAAATGTTTGGCTAGTAGAAATGCATATGCTTGTAAATTGTGTCTGGCACACACAGGCACATAACCCCGCAAAATAAAGAATTACAAAGGGGAATACAGCTGGTGTTAACGTAATGTACACCTACCTGCGAGTAGTGGGCAAATGTGACCGATCGCAAAAAAGATAGATACGAGAACTATAATAGCATTGATCCCATGACCCTCACATCAACATTTATGTAAAATATGATAAGATTCCTAATATTATCAATCAAGATATGCAGAGGGATCGGGAAATCTGAGGGATTGCTTATGGTAGTTGCTGGTTTAACCCTTGTCCTGCTGAGCCCGGATATGCCTTATCTTTGAAACAATGTAGATCCAGATCAGATGGCTTCTGAAGAAGCCATCTGATCAGGATCTTCATTGTTTGCCATCCAGTTTATGAATTTGTTGCAATAATTTGTATCAAATAATCTGATTGGCTGATAATCAGTAGTGCGTGTGACATATTTAAATATTCAGCAGGACAAGGTTTAATACAGGTGAGTTTCAGCTAGCGAACCTTCCCACTTCCAATTTCAGCAGTTGCGCGTTTCAGCAACGGCGGTGCAACGTCATGCCGTTACATCGACGTTGATACGACGTTGCCTGCACGTTGTGTGCCCACTGGGTTTAATTAATGGGCACACAAATGATGTCGGACTCATTTTCCACGCGCTATCTTCTAAGCTCTGACAGTCCGTTAAATATCCAGTGACTTATGCTTTGTTGTCTAAGGTATAAAATCTTATCATAAACGAAATCGGACATTCCCCACCCACCGCATTTACAAGAGGAAAACAATTGGAAGAATTTTTACACCAAGTTGTTTTATCTGATAATCTTATCGGCAGGGGACAAATTGATCGTGTAAACCTCTTAAGATACGATCTTTATTAGTCAATGTCTTAATCAATTTATCAGCCATGTTAATTGCATCGCATCGAAGTTTCATTGTCTAAGAAAATACAGCTTTAATTTTGTACAGAGAGATACTCACGTATAGAAATAGTTTCGACATTCCGATAAACAGTCACGTAAAAACATGCATTCCACGGCCAAAACGTTGATACATGGATGTGTCACACGCCATCTGCTGACATTGTTTTAGATATGAAATAACGTGCATTAACCCATATATGACAATGGAATCTTCCACCTAGGTAGTTTGGAGTGGTCCATTTCCAAATATAGGGGTGTCATGTTTGGTTTTCTTTGTGGCAAATTTTACAAAAACGAATGTTCCTTAAGCAAACAGTGTAGATCCAGATCAGACGCCGCGTTCTGCGGCGTCTGATCTGGATCTACACTGTTTGCCAATGTCCCAGAAAAGGGCCACTAGGCATATATGGGTTAATTAGATCATTATCTTGTCAAGCCCTTTTGTTGTTTCCAAAATATTAAATATTTCTGAATGTAATTTTATCCAGTATGAACTATGAATACCTACTTTGCGGATGCGATGGTTTCATTACGCAAACACGCCTATACAAATACATTGCCACCTTTATCGCCGAAAAAATGACAATTTTATGATGAAAAATTGTGACATTTTTCTTATAACTGCTCAAAATATAGATTGTGAGCACTCGTTAGAACCGCCTTATCGAGGCGGTTCTAACGAGTACCCACAATCTATATTTTAGAGCAGAAATAAGAAAAATAAGGTATACCCCCGGAAACCCCAGTTTTACTATGTAAAAGTGGGGTTCAAGGGGGTCAAAATTATATAGGCGTGTTTGCGTGATGTGAATCTTTACAGGTGTTTCGTTTCGTTCCAGTTTCCCCTTGTCGAGGGTCGTCGGTTGGTGGAGGTCCCAGGGAATGAATCTATGCTGGCACAACTCCGTAGCCGTGCGTTGACCCACTTATTTCTCGTTACCGAAAATTAAGTAGGGCATCGCTCGGCTCCAACCCCGAACGTCCTAGTCTATCGTAAGTCCTTTTGCGTAAGTCCTTGAGTCACCTGCTTAAGCTTAACTTTTTGCGCGTCAACATGTCTGAACCCGGTCAAAGCATAAAAGGTCCTGTAAAAGGTGTCTGTCGCCAACTTAAACAGACTAAGTTTTTCAGTGCCTCTAGGGTGAGCTCCATGCGCGGTAAAGTCCAGCGTGCAACTTTACCAGGCCCAGCCGAATCGGTGCATAATCCAGGTTAAAGAAAGCGGCACTGTTTGTTTTTGAATTTTGAAACGCCGTTCCAAAAAGTGAGCATAGGAAGTGATGCAGAGTCTTTGCCAATTCCGGCTATCGATTCAGACATCTCGCTCGAGAGCTAAGTAGGTTAGATGTTCTCTCCCGGGGCCGCGATGGGATCGGTCCAGTTTTTTGCGTTCCCAGGCGGTTATCTCACGAGTTTGTCAGCAAGCTCCTACCATGGTCGAGCGTAGCGGCAATGCACTCCCTCAGCTTCTGTAGTGCGAACTCTGTGATTTCTTTTTGTTGTCCAGGAGGGCTGTGATCCCAGATTTGCTGGATCTTCTCGTAATCGTTCTGGTCATGTAGCTTGCTGCCGTACCCCTTGTAGATTACGGAACCATTGCCTGGTTCGATCATCCCGAAGCAGGGCTCGTTCTCTGGTTTTTTCCTGTTGTGAAGCTCCAAGATCACCATGGCGTGTGGCTCGTAGCGGAGGGAATCGACGATTCTGTACTTGGAGAGTACCGTCGTGGTGGTGATCTTGGTCCCAGCCTCTTCCTCGGGTGTTGGTCTGTTTGTCTCCACTGGTGAGGCTGGGTTGACGGGTGACACGGTTGGTGCTGGTGTCGCTGAAGGGTTGACTGGTTTCAACTGAGGTTTGGAAGATTACTGCTTTCGTGGCGGCGGCGGAGTCTTTTTCGGTTGCTGAGAAGATGGCTGCTGTTGTGGCGGCTCGTTCTTCTTCTTGATCTTTGTCTTGGCTGCTGTCTCGGACTTGGAAGTCGCCTTGGAGGTAGCCTTGGATGTCTTTCTGGTCTGTGCACAGGAGCTTGAAGTTCTGTCCATAAGTAGTTCATCAGGTTCATAATCAAAAGTGACACTAAGCCATTTCGTTCTTTGAAATTGCAGCAGAGTCTTTATTTTTGGACATTTTCAATCCGTTTTGATGGACCAAACTTCAAGCGCCTGTGGTCTGTGTCGGCCGACGCTTCCAGATGAGCTTGATCTCGACGTGATCGTAGTTTTCCATATCTGATTATTCTTTTTAGTCTCAGAGCTAGGTGTGATCTCTTCGTGAGTTAAAGAGCGAATCTCTAGGTGTGTATTTCCTTACAGGTGGTACAGGATCAGGATAACTGTATGTGGAGAGGTGGCGGGGGTCTAAATCGGCGGATTTACGTTTACCGACGCATAAGCGGAGCCGTAAAACGGAATTTGGCGACCGTAAAACCGATGGTTTAACTCCCCAATACAGTTATCCCCAGTCCAATGGACTTATTAAGTTGGTTTGTTAAAATTTGGACTATTTTGCTCAAAGCGACAAACGTGGGCTGCGTAAAACAAATTGCTATGCAATGAAAGGGATGTTACATAATGGTCGCAATTTTTGACGTGTCCAATAAAACGTCGCGTTACATACGCAAATGCATGAGACTGTTGGTTTTGTCGTGCACTGGCCCATATGCCAGTGAGTTCATGACTAGTCATCACGATACCCCGCCCGTAGGAGATTTGGAGGCATGGTGCTTCCGCGCAGAGAAATTGAGTACTGAAAAACCGCTAGCGGTTTCTTTGGGTGGTAGGGCTTTCGGTCGGGTAAAAGTCCCACAAAATCGGAAGCAACGTCCCCAAAATGACCTAAATAGAGTGGACGGGAACGTTAGCCCTCAACACAAACAGAAGCCGAATAATGGTAAGAAAGAGGGGAAAATTGCAATGCTGTGAAGGGTTTTGGTAAATGTAATGCACATCTATAATGCCCTTTGTTAATGCATTTGGTTTGAAGGGCATGGAAATTGCTTATCACACCTATATCAGTATCCAAAACTAACAGACTGAGCAAAAATTGTCTACTTGAGTCAAAGAATTCATATCAGATTTTGCTTACCTATTGACTCTGAAAACTTTTTTTGTTACTGATAAAAAATGTATATGTTCTTATATCGTTATATCTCGTGTATAGCCTATGTATTAACCATATGTTCATAGATCTTGAACGTATAAAAACAGTAAAATTCCTATATTTAAACCACCATTGGAACTGTTCAAAGGTGGTCTTCAAATCCACTTTTTAACCCTTGTCCTGCTGAATATTTAAATATGTCACACCCAATACTGATTATCAGCCAATCAGATTACTTGATGCAAATTACTGCATCAAATTCATAAACTGGATGGCAAACAATGAAGATCCTGATCAGATGGCTTCTTCAGAAGCCATCTGATCTGGATCTACATTGTTTCAAAGATAAGGCATATCCGGGCTCAGCAGGACAAGGGTTAACAGTCCAAAAGGCGGTCTCATACTGGAGGACACTGGGTGTAGAAAATTAAGTCTTATTTTACATGGCCTTAATCAATGTATTAGCGGAACTTTTTTTTACAATTTTAGTTCAGGCTACAATGAAACAACAATAAAACAAAATGAATGCACCTCCTCCACCCGTACAAAGCTTGTCAGACAAAAAGTAGGTCAAATGCCACAGGCAAGGACACAGGATGTAAACCTGGGTATCAACAGAAAGTTCATGTCATAAGCAATCTTGTCGGAAGGCTGGTTGTTCAGTTGACGTTTTGCGTCCCCGTCAACACTATTTAGTTCATTTCGGAGACGTCTCTTCCAATTTTATGGGACTTTTAACCGACATTGAGATGAAATAACATCTCAAGCCCTACCGGGATGGTTGGATGTGGGAAAAGTGACGTCTACCTTGCGTCACTGGAGCATCCAACTGATATTGGCTTCCAGATGGATAAGGCTTGCTGTCCTTATAGCAGGTAAGGGTAAAGGGGGAGGGGGTGTTATCTCTCCTGTTTCTACACTTCCACTTCCTCCCCTGTCCCTCGCTGTGCTCTCCTCATCTGTCTGCTTTCTCCCTCTCTCAGGGAGACGACACAAACTGACCCATAAGGGTTGACGTGTCGTTAAACCCAAAACTGATCAAATCAAGCCCTACCGCCCAATATTATTACGCCAGGGTTTATATGCAGTTGACCAAAACAATCGACCCAAAAATGCATAAAGTATGGTAAATGCTAATGTTTTTGTCACAGACAGACAGACACGCCAAGGATAACAGTCAAGATCACAGGATCAAACACATCTCTGGTAATGGGTCAATGACAGAAAGACGGTCAAAACCTAGATGCTTCCGGGGCAGAAAACTACAAGAAAAGCAAAGTTGAATCAGCTGTATGTAAAACTTTAGCCGCACCCATTCAGTTATCAGGTGCGTATTTTCGCCACAGTAAGGCTGTAGCCGAAAATATGACTTCAGACATGTGCGCGCAGCATTTTAAACTTCATATTCTATCTGAGAGATGTATTTTCGCAGAATAAATCATTAGCAGACTCAGTCAAGCCCTTTTCCAACTTCCGATCAACCATAAAGCTTTGTGTTGGGACTGCATATTTCGATATCTATGTTGTCATTCTTTTTATTTATTTATTTGTAGATTCTATTTATTGGTAGGTTGCTGATGACATCACACACCTAGACTAAGAGTTATCTTTCTTCTTGGAGACATCCAGGCTCTTTTCCAGCAGAATTTTAATGCACCTTCTGCATAAATAATTTGTCAAATGGAAAATTATGATGAAACCCTAATTATTATAACTGTTTTAATCACTGAAGGGATACTAGGACAAAATGAATACATTTTACACAGACACCTGCCTATTGTCTCCAACATGGCGGATCAAGGGAGTATAATCTGACAAAAATACCACATGTGCAACCTCTCAATTGATATTCTAAAGCCTTGCTGGACAAGCAACGAAGAGAGCGCTGCCTGACTTCGTGTATGACCCTCCAAACGCTACATTGGTGGCACTGGCGGCATAAAAGACAATGTTCTTAGTGTGGTCAATAGGCTCCGCCAAGAAGTCAAGATATTATACGGTTAATAATATAACGCTTCTCCAGCCTTGCAGAGTGGCTGTGTTTTCACGAAGTAAAAAGTGGAGAGCGCGGTTAGTACCTGGCTGGCTGACTGTGTTGCTTGACTTCGTGAACGACCCGGTAAACGCTACATTTGTTCAAAAGTCAAAACCTAAGTGTGGAATGTTGCAATTTTCAGCGACTCTCAAGAGTAACCAGACAATATAATCAAGGTTCTCTATACTTCCTAAGCAGCTCCTTCTCATTGCAAAAAAGGGCATTCGGGCATATGCGCCCAGCGAAGACTCTGATTAGACTACGCGGACGCGCAGTCTGATCAGAGTCTTCGCTGGGCTCTTTATGGGCAATTATTGATCAAAATCTTCTTGTAGACAGGGAAAGCTTTGTTTTATTTATCTAAGTCTTTTTCTGGGCGCACTTGTCAGAACATATATTTTCGCTTGACACGGCATATATGCATGTCTTTTACCTATTTCAATGAAAGATTTATGATATGTACTAGTAGATATAGTCTGTGATTTCATGTATTGTTTCCATAAGATATTAATCTCTAATCATTTGATAGCGTGAAATCCATTTTATCTCAGCTGCTTCGCTTCACAGAAAAACAAGACCGTGCCAGACCGAGATCCCTCCGAGATAATATAGTGCCCAACACGAAGATCACATTTGGCGTGTACTAATGTGCGTGCTTAGGTTACTCGTCACCCAAAGACAATGAAAAATTTATAAATTAATTTAAAGACAGATTTAGGGCCGCACGACGCGTCGGCAAGGTCGTATCAACATCGATGAATCGCCGTGAAGTTGCATCGACGTTGATGGAGCGTTGCATAAACGTCATGTTGCTTGAAACTGACAGTGACGAAGCCAAATCTTCCGAAGGATGTATGACGTTTAAACAACGTCAAATCAACGCTTTCTGTAACGATTCATTGTGATCCGTTTTCTGTGTCGATTGTTTTTCAGTCAATCCAAAGTTAACTATACTGCAACAGGTTTCATTGCTGCTATCCACGTGATAATAACTGGCCAAAAGAGTTTAACAGCGCTCACTTCAGGCCAATGAATCTTTGGATGGGTCAGATTGTTTTCATTCGTTGCACTTTGAACAGACCACGATAACTCTGATCAGACCTGTCCATGAGCAGTATGTTTGATATAGGGTCACCTTCACCATTAGTATGAACAATCTGATTGTCTGCTTTTTCCTGATGTAGGGAAAAAGCCTCCCAGGCACGCGTAGTCGCTGATGGTGAAGTATGACGGGTTTTATACTAATGATAGCTCGAACTTACAATAACCAATCGTGATGTGCTACTGTTTGTGAGTTCTGTAACTTAGCTTTAACCCATTGTATACTAGTGGACTCTTTCATTGCTATATGTTGGACCAGCCCATTTGTCATAAAAGGGGTGGCAGGCCTATTTTTCCGTTTCGACGGAAATTTTTGAATATTTTCTGTAAGAAAACAGTGCTGGCCCTGATCAGACGCCGCGTTCTGCGGCGCCTGATCTGGGCCTTCACTGTTTGCCAAGGTACCCCTTTAGGGTTTCCCGCATACAATGAGTTAAACTACCTGTTGCAGATAGAGCAAGAGAGGTCAGAGGAAGACAGCTTTGTTGGTGATGCCTTAGCTCTGGCTTTCCACTGAGCACAATCTGCTCAGGTTCGCCGATTCCTTTTGCTATAGGTAGCATTGCACTAAATACTGGGAGGTGCCGGATTTTATCACTTTTGGACCGAGCTTTTATAGTTGCGTTCTAAATACCAGACTTGCATACATTGGATATATATCCAATGTTTTATTTCAATGTGAGAAAATGATAGGTATAAGGAACTAAAATGATGCATGTTTTATAAATATATCTGGAAGCTCAAAGAAATTGTTGCTGATTTTTATGGTCACGCCTCCTTTAAAAATGTTGGTTTGTATTTTACTCCGTTCTAGTACGTAAACAAACATGTCTGACTGTAACTTGAAAAGGAGCAGCTAACATGTGGATTTTTTTCTCATGAAATTGTTGGGCTAGGATGGCTCTATAAACAAGTAAGGTTTGAAAAGTTTTGTATGTGTAGTTTTTGTGGGAGCAGGTAAAAGGTTAACCCTTATCTTGCTGTTCACGACAACCCCTATCTTTGGAAACAGTGTAGATCCAGATCAGATGGCTTCTGAAGAAGCCATCTGATCAGGATCTACACTGTTTGGCATTTAGTTTATGAATTTGTAGGAATAAATTACATCAAGTAATTTGATTGGTTGATAGACAGAAATGGGTGTGGCTTAAATGAATATTCAGCAAGATAAGGGTTAATATTGTCGCCTATGGAAAATATGTCGTGATAAGCTCCCTATACCAGTATTCACTAGCACCCCTTCTGATGAAGCCTCGCCACTTTGCTCGGTCCTATGCAATATGTTCCCTCGATTCTTTTGGTATGTTGGCGTTTTCTGTGTCTGTAATCCTGTCTTGTCATTTAGTCTGTACAGCTTGTATGTAAGTGGTCCAGTCTTCTGGCATGCCGTTGGTAAACAGTACTAATTTTGCATACGTGATTGGCAGCAAGCACAACAGTTTTGTAGACTTTGATCCCAAACACATCCACGTAGTCGCTTTGGCTATCCTGATATTGGCTGCTCGACTCTTGACAACCTGCTTCCAATGAAAGCGAACTTGTCTACAGCTTGCAATCTGGCCCACTCCAAATTTTCAGCTCTGTGGTGTTTCTTTGCTTCCGAAGGATAACCTTTCGTAGACCATATTTATTGTAAGGCCTTCCATGTTCTGGCTGAAATACCTCAGGCTCTGAGGCTATTAAACTTTTTAATGCTCAACTCCCATGAGCATGAAATTTGTTCTGCTCATAAATTTAAAAATGCCAGCTAGAATTGGCATTTATAAATTTCTGAGCGGAACAAATAACATTTTCTGCTGATCTGACAAGGAAAATTGCCTGATTGGTTTGTATTTAAATATTTTCATGCTTAGCTGAGCTGAGCCTGAAAAAAGTTTTATAACCTCGGGGCCAGGTTTTCAATGGTGTGTGTGTGTGTGTGTGTTTTTTTTTCTAAGCGTAGTTAAAAGCCCGTTAGTATTGCGGGTTTTTGTTTCATAATATATATTTTCCAGTCCTGTGCCACTAAACAGAATCCTGATGAGACGCCATCTCATCTGGCTGTACACTGTTTGCATAAGTATCTGCACCGGGTTACTGGGTTGAAAGGGTTAAATACATGTATATTACATCAATCAAGTAGCAACATCATGGAGCTCTTGCATGAATATATTTGTTGCTGGGTTGACATTTGCTCAGGAACTGAACCCATGGGTTGTTGATTGGTTTCCATCGCCAGAAGCTCGGATCTACCTCAAATTTAACATATGAGCCCCGCCAAGCGAATTTGTGTCTTCGAGCATTCCGTCATGACAAATTTTAACTGCGCATGCCCAGCCATTCAGAGGGGCCAGGGATATGGCTTTCTGTCTGAAGGTTCCTCTTGATTCACTGCTTGTATGAGCGAGCAGCGAAGGTTCTGGCGAGACTGCGCGGATGCACGTCGCTGCTCGCATAGGCGATAAGTACCAAAATCGTTTGACGGGGCCCATATGATGATCACCCCTTCAAGTTTCCAAGAATCTGCGGATTCAAATTGGAATGATTTTTTTATAATTTATTGCACAATGATCGGAAAATCACCAGCCTCTGGTGGAAATAATAAAGTAGTCTTGTCTGCAATTGAATGGTTTAAACTACAGACTTCGCGTGCAATCACGTTATTTTTCAAAGATGTCTGAATCGATCTTTCATCATTATGTATTATGTATCCCTGCAGTCTCATAATGTCTTCGTACTTGTTTAGCAGCAGGTATGGGGCTTTTTTATATCCGTAATCGATGGAGCCACGTCTCGAAAAAAATGAGGGTGGGGAGCGGGGAAGGTAGGTAATTTGTCATTGAGTCAGCGCATGTTGGGTTTTAAGAACGCGTCAAACCTTGAGGGTCATTTTGTGTCATCTAGCGGAAAAAGAGAGAAAAGAGATAGAAGAAGAGACAGTAGAGGAGACTAAAATGAAGAGGGAAATGAATGAAAGTTTAGAAACTGAAAAAAAAATCCCTCTTCTACCCTTACAGCTGCGATAGCAGGCCTTGTCCAATTGTAAGCCAATATCAGCTGGAGACCCACTGACGCAAGATACACGTCACCTTCGCCTTACCCAGCCGCCCCTAAGTCAGCGCATGGCAATTCCAACAATAAGACGTGCGATCAGTGAAGACTCAGATCAGACTCTATAGCCTCCTGGCTGACAGAATCGTGAAGACTGTAATCAGACAGGGTAGAGCAGAGATCTGCATTTAGGCTTGTCACGCAGTTCTTCTTGTAGATATTGTCATGCCCCTGCTCAATTCCGTATTATCTATACATTATTGGTGTTCATCTTTAAGCCATGTTATATTCAAAAGCAGTGTTACAAACAGGTGAAAGTTTTATGTTTCTTTTAAAACTAAGAGTATCATAATTTTAATTTTACTTTTTTGCTCAGCGTGGTTTCGCTCCTGGTTCTCGAAGTACAGTCGAACTTCAATGGCTCGAACACCTTTGGGACCATGAAAATCTGTTTGAGACAGGGGTAGTTCGAGCCACTGAGGTTACTGTCAGGAGGCATAACGAGATACTTTTTGACATCTTTTCGGTGTTCTAAAATGAATATGTATGCTGTGTGTACCCATTAGAATCGCCTCATCGAGGCGATTCTAGTGAGTACACACAGCATACATTTGAAAGATAAAAGACTAAAATCTCCTTAATTATCCCCTATTTTTCTTATGTAGAGGATTTTGCTAGGGGCTCAAGAATGGGTTCGACTCATCCATGGTAAACGAGCCATCGGTGTTCGAGCCATCGAAGTTCTACTGTTGATATTTTCAACTTATTTTCTCTTTTGTTTTCAGACGAAATTAGGCTTGAAAAGTACTTATGTAAATCTCACACGAAATGTTAAGCCTATTTTCCTCCGAAATACATGTATAATACAAAAAGTTAAGATGTCATCTGCTATTCAGTTTTGCTTAGCGCTTTAATATTAAAACAGATGTCAATTTTTGGCTTCCTCGAATCATTAAATATCCTTTACAAATAAAACAATATTTTATGTACACAATCAAGATATCCTCAGATCATCTTAACATTACGGGAGTAACATAAAACTTTAAAACGCCAATAAAAATAACCAGTCGACGTTCATAGTAAACTTTATATATACAGTAAAATTCCTATATTAAGACCACCTTTGGGACAGTTCAAAAGTGGTCTTAAAGACCACTTTTGAACAGTCACAAAGGTGGTCCCTACCAGAGGTCATTGTAGGCACACAATACAAAGAAAAATTAAGTGTATCCTTCAAAGTAAGCTTTTATAGCAGAATTAGTCCAAATTTTAGGTGGTCTTAATAGCGGAATTTCACTGTGTATAAAGAAAACTGCTTTATACTTATTTCCTTATGGACACTTTTAATTTTGACTTGTTAAATTTGGAAAAATCATAAAAATAAAACTCAGCTAAAAGTGTTATAAAATGTGTTAATATCATGAAATTAGGATGCTGATTTTTTTTTTTCATTTCCCCACCATGCGGAAAATGGTGGGAAGAGCATATTGTGTTACCAGTGTCTGTCTGTCTCTGTCCGCGTCCAACTGAGATGGCGTTAGTAATTTGCGTTCAAGGGGAATGGATACACCTCACGGGGAGGCAACTCCTCCAAACATATTTTGTCCCCCATGTCAATAGGGGTCTACTCTAAAAGAAAAAGGGTGTGCTCCTGAGGAGTAAATTCTTTCCTTTAAGAGTTGACCCCTTTTCCCACGGGACAGAGCTTATAGAAAAGCGATCAGGAAGTCTCGACAGTTGTCTCCCTTTGAAAAATGACGGAAAAATCTGCCAGGTGTTCCCATTACCCTTAAATTTCTGATCAGTGCCACGACTATCAGGCAGGGACATATGTGTCCCTTGGACACATTTTCTAGTTCCTATCTTTGTCATACTTGTGCATCTTAAACGACCACTGTAGGATTCCATACCCATGCTGCGTAGAAAATTCTTCCATGACTCGAAAACTGACCTTTTTCTGATGAAAATTTGAGGTACATTGCTTATTCTTCTTCAAACATAGTTTAAAACATAATTTTGGGGTACTAACGAGCACACACAGTCTATGATTTGAGCGTGGAAGGAAATAATGTAATCTTCTCTACATCAGATCAATAAGTCCGTAAAATGAATACCCCTTTAAACCGTACTTAATATAGAGAAAAGTGGGATTTATTGTCTAATACTTGAATTTCTTTATTATTGTTCAGCAACAAAGATTGTTGATGCTCGTTAGAACCGTCTCACGAGCACGCACAACCTGGGCACTCGTTAGAACACAATGAGGCGGTTCTAACGAGCACGCACAATCTGTGTTTGGACTAAAAATAAGAAAAAATATCAAAAGTTTTTATCTGACAAAATGCCAGCCTTTAAGAGATATGAAAGATGTCGTAATATATACGGTCATTCATTTTTGGGATGTCTCCCGCAGGATGCGTGTCAATGACAGAAGACTGGCTTTTTAACCCTTTCGTCTCTGGCTTGCTTAAGTAGGCGCCACCATGTTTGAATGTGGACACGTCCATTCTCGTAAATATATAGCGGGTTTAGTCACAACCATTAACATTATGATATACAGTGGAGATCATTAGGAGCCGTCTCAAAAGGATCAATTTGCACCCGCTCATCGGGGCTGGGAGAAATAGATTGGGCTGCATGCTACTACGCAGAGCTAAAACCGAGCGCACATGGGTACTTGTGTACAAGTATAGCTTTTACAAAAGCTAGGTCTACGCTTAGCACATATCAAATGTGATTGGCTTGAGATATATCCAAGAAATGTGTTTTATACAAATACATGTAGCTGTCTTTGGCAATATTCTAATTGCCAGTCTGCACCTAGGATCCTGCCGACTGAATAGAAGTGAAGGAAATGATCAGGAATCGGTACAATTAACCCATTGCTCTCATCAGAGATACCAAATGGGAAAGAAACACAAACATAAATTAACTAGACCTGAATGGGTAATATCTGAAATGCCAAAGTTGCAAGTGCTGTTATTTGGTCAAAAAGAACTTTTTCATTTGTAAAAAGGCACGTATGCAACTTCAACATGATTGTAACATCTTTTCTTGTCAAGTGGAATACTTGAAAACTGTAGACACTTTACTACACTTTATAGAAGACTAATTGAAGATTAACCCAAAACATTGCTAATGGCGAGGCAAGTTTTTTAGCTTTCCAGAGCCAAAGGCTCTTGCGGGGCTTTTTGGATAGGCAGTTGTCCGTCGTGGTCGAGAGTTTGTAGATGTATTTTTTTTTGTATTAGACTTCATTAATATGACAGCAAATATGGGCTTTTACAAATGTGATAGCAATCTGCCCTGAGCCTCTTTTTGTGTGAAAGCTTATACTTGATTCGGGCCGTTTTTCTTCTTGTGAAAGCTTATACTTGTTATTGCATAAATATAAAGGTCAACCTGCATTGTGGGTAACTTATGGTTCCGTGTTAAACCCAATGTCTATAATGTCTACGCCCATGGGCGTAGACAATAAGTCTGCAAAGGCAAAGTGGTGCATATAAACTTTATTGGTTTCTTTCGGCGGCAGGGCTTGAGAAGCCATTTCATTTTAATGTCGGATAAAGTACCACAAAACCGAAAGCAACGTCTTCAAAATGACCTAAATAGTGTTGATAGGGACGTAAAACCTCAATTCAAACAACCAAGGTATCTGTACCGGTCATTACAGGGTTTAAAATGTTAATTTCTAGAAATCTAAAACCTGTCATGCCATAATAAACTGAACTTTTAGGAGCCGTCAGATTATCCCAGTTCGCGCGTGCCTTCAATAAATACTTTATTGATAATTTGCATATTTAAAAATACAACTTCAGTCTCACGACAAAGACACATTTCAAAGATCAAAGAATATTCACCTTAAATCTTTTATTGTGTTAAATTTTACTGGATATTTTACATTAAAGATAATTAGATATTCCTATTTTGCGAAAAGAGCATATGGTTTTAAAAGTTCTTGATGAAAATTAAAAAAAGTTTTACTGGGCTCTTCATCATAAACGTTGAAATTGTGAGCAGTGGCTCTGTAAAACTAATAATACGAGCTGTGCGCAGCCTAAAACGGACGCGAAGGAAGATAAAACCTTAATTGTTTTTCTCCTGAAAATAAAAACAATGCAAATTATCAACCAGGATTATTCCCCTTTGGTGTGCACCCGTTGACATGAAAAGAACTTGAAAACCCTTGTTCAGCAATTCAGCCATTACATCAGTATTTGTTGACTGCACCTTGTATCATCACTGAAATAACCTATCCAATTAACCCTTGCTGTACCAAATGGAATCTTCCTCCTGATATATAGCATGAGTCCATTTCAAAATTTAGGGGTGTTATGTTGTGTTTTCTTCAAACTGTAGTAAGAAAATGGCTGAACTATTTGCAAACAGTGCAGGACCTGATCAGACGCCGCGTTATGCGGCGTCTGATCTGGGCCTGCACTGTTTTCCAAACACCCGTTTGGGGGGTTTCTGGTACTAAATGGGTTAATCAGCTGAGAACTTGGAACTGTAACTACCCATTCATGCAAATAATTGTACAATTTCAAATGAATTCCTCAAAAGAGCTATTTTCCTGCATCTCTCAAACAATTCCTATAAACGGACAGAAATCAATAGGGACGGGACATGTGAAATTGTCTATTGATATGTGCGCACGGAAAAGACTCCACACAGTCTGATCAGAGTCTTTGCTGTACGCCTGTACGTTATATCGATGCTTGTTGCCCAGTAGGCAGTCAGATTTGTCAACCTTTAGCGCATGCGTAAATCACAGGACACATTGTCACGTGATATGGCTCAAACTTAAATGCTTATACCTTTTCAAATACTCTAGTAGGTCATATTTGTGTAAAACATGCTTATTTCATTTGTGGCATTGGCCTTTTCAATAATAATGGTTTGCATCCTTTCATGTTGTTTGAGGGAAATGTTGTAGATAGCCATTATATTGGTTGTTTCGGCTCCCTGGTTTCACTGGCAAACAAAAGGGAATTGATTTAGTGGGAAGAAATATTACAAGCATTTATTGCTACAAATAAGAGAAACAATAAGGAAACGTGACCAAGCAATAAGTGGTATCAGTTGCACAATCTCTGGACTGGTGTCACTAAGAGGGCCCACATTTATGACAAGATTCTTCTCAGATTACATGGGCAAGAAACGGGTTGCAAAGACAACGGGGCGTATGGGCAAGAAACGAGTTGCAAAGACAACGGGGCGTATGGGCAAGAAACGGGTTGCAAAGACAACGGGGCGTGCAAATTTATCTACATGTTGCTGAAATGACTCAGGGGACACTCGGCCCCCGCCCATTGGGGCTTGTAGAAATAAATGGCCTGTATGATGCTTCCACGCAGAGCTGAATCCGACCGCACACGAGTACTGGTAAACCGCTTAGAGGATCTAAGCCTGTCCAGGCAAAGCGGGGCGAGTCGGACCGTCCATGCTTATAAACCCTATTGGTTTCATGGGGCGACAGGGCTTGATATGTCATTTCATCTCACTGTCGGGTAAAAGTCCCGCAAAATTGGAAGCAACGTCTCCTAAATGACCTTTATAGTGTTGATGGGGATGTTAAACATCAAATCAGAATCAGAATTGTTACTGGTGACACGTCAAATGACATTCATAGACAAGATCAAATCAAACAAACAAACCAACATGGGGGATGATTCTCGCCTAGTAGTTTTTCTGTTGACGATGTTCCTTAACCACAAGCTGTTGTGTCGTCTGCTTTGTCGTCTGCTTGTAATTTTAAAAGTCAGTTTTGCTAACAGTGTTGACCAAGATCAGACAGTTCCTCGTGGAGCAGTCTGATCAGGGCTCAAACCGTTTGCTTATCCAAAAATACGTATGTTTGTAAAGTTTGCAAGAAGATGTAGAAGACAATTTAAACAGACATTTTTAGATGCAGTTTGTAGTGTTAACCTTTATCTTGCTGAATATTCATTTAAGCCACACCCATTTCTGTTTGTCAACCAATCAAATAACTTGATGTAGTTTATTGCTACAAATTCATATACTAAATGCCAAACAGTGTAGATCCTGATCAGATTCAGAAGCCATCTGATCTGGATCAACACTGTTTGCAAAGAAGGGGTTGTCGTGAACAGCAAGATAAGGGTTAATATGTTTGTTGTTTGGTTCATCTCTTATTCTGTGTATTTATTTGTGCTTTCGAGTCGCTGACTCTTTCTCGTCTTTAACGTTTTGCAAGTCGGGTATTTGTTCAGCAGACGGCAATTTGAATATTTTTTTCTTATTTTCCCAAGAAAACAGGATTTGACATTTTATGCAAATTTGCATGAGATATCAAGTCCTGTTTTCTTGGGAAATTAAAAAAATATCAACAATTTGTCGTCTTCTGAATTAGTCCAGAGAGAGGGTCATTCTCAGTGATCGTGATTGTTTCTAAGTGACAATGTTTTTATATTTTAAAATAAGAGGCTTTAAATAAGTAACTTTAATCCCACGAATAACGTTTCATTGACTCATCCCACAGAGGTTCTTCAGGTAAGTTGGTTTCAATAAGCCCAGGAGTTTTAGTGGAAAAAGAAAATAAAAATACAGAATCTAAGTCACCCAGGACAAATATCAGTAAATGACCTTGACCTTGGAATTCATAAACTTCCATTTAGCTGATTGCAAATTCAATTCTGATGCCACAGGCTACAACAGAATCAGAAAAATCCACTGTTTTGCCTTTTTTCCATACAAATGTCTAAGTGAACAAAGTTGATCTTGACGTAAAACAGGTCAAGGTAAACCAAAGATCATCATTTGAACAAACTTGGTAGGACCCAAACCCCTTGCTCTATATAATATACCAAGTCTGAATGTCATTGGTCGCTGGGTTCCGGAGGAGAATATTTTAACTGTTTTACCATATAATGACATGCTGGCCGTATTGGTCATGTGACCAAGTGCTTACGAACAAACTTTTGTTCCCCCTTCCCAGGGAGGCTCCACATGTAATTTGATTTCAATCAATCCAGAGCTCCACATGTAATTTGGTTTCAATCATCCCAGCAGTTTAATTGGAGAAGAAAATAATAATAAAGATATAATGAATCTGAGCCAACAAGGACAAAGGTCAGTAAATGATCTTGGCCTTACGAATAGTTAAGCTTCCATTCAACTGAGTGCAAATATCTTTTATGATGCAACAGGCTACTATACAATCAGATAAATCCACTGTTTTGCATTTTTTCCATACAAATTTCTAAGTGACCAAATTTGACCTTGACGTAAAACAGGTCAAGGTCAACCGAAGGTCATCATTTGAACACACTCCGTAGGACCTGAGTCCCCAATGCTACATACCAAGTTTCAAGGTCATCGGTCATTTGGTTCTCGATAAGAGAATTTTATAGGTTTTTACCATATATGGGCATGGTGGCCATTTTGGTCATTCGACCCAGTCCTTACGAATAAACTTTCATTTCCCCCTTCTCATAGAGGTTCTACATATTATTTGGTTTCAACCAACCCAGCAGTTTAAGTGGAGAAAAAGATAAAAAAAATACTGAATCTGAGCCAGCCAGGACAAAGGTCAGTGAATGGCCTTGACCTTTGGAATTGATAAACATCTACTCAGCTGATTGTAAATATCATTTCTGATATCACAGGTTACCATGCAATCAGAAAATCCACTGTTTTGCCCTTTTTGCATACAAATGTCTAAATCACCAGATTTGACCATGACATAAAACAGGTCAAGGTCAACCAAAGGTCATCATTTATTAAAAATTGGTAGGGCACAAGTCCCTGATGCTGCATACCAAGTTTCAAGGTCATCGGCCATTCGGTTTCTGAGAAAAAGATTTTTAAAGGTTTTTACCATCTGTGCCTAAGGCGGCCATATTGGTCATGTGACCCAGTCCTTACGAACACTTCCCATAGAGGCTCCACAAGTAATTTGGTTTCGATTGGACAAGTACGTAGTTTCAGAGGACATATCGTTTGAAAATGTTGACGGCGCAGACACAAACGCAGACGCGGACGACGACGGACGACGGACCACTGCCTATACTATAAGCTCCCCCGGAGCCTTCGGTTCTGGTGAGTTAAAAATGAATTCTGCTCTGACCTTGTTGAGCCCTGATTCATGGTCGTCTTAATTGATAAATGTTTAAACTGTGTAAATGCCCGAGTTGAAGCCCCACCCCATCATCGCCCGTACCTTCCCCGAAGTAGCATCTGCTCACTGACTCTCCCAAGAAGGTCATTCCTTTGAAGTCTTATACATTTATTGAATTTATGCTTCATATGTATGCCTACATACCACCTTTTATCCTGTCGATGTCTGCGGATAACCCTGTTCTTCAGTTTGGTCAACCAACCCAAAGTTAATATTTAATGGCCGTTTACAGCTATTATCCCCGTGACTATCACTGGCCAATGGAGTTAAACCGCCCTCAAATCAAAATAAACAGAGTGCAATTAAAGTAAAGGAACCGCAAGCAGCGGAATATTTCTCTCAACCACATGGTATAGATATATACCGTAAAAGTAAAAACAAAAATCGGACGCCTATATGACTTGCTGTAATTCTGCTAAAATTTTAACAAATTTGTTTCATGATCAAAAGGTGAAAACGGAATTGCAAACAGTGAAGACCCTGATCAGACTGCTGTTTACTGTCTTGGGCAGTAAGACCCTGATCAGACTGCTGTATTGGGCATGTCTGTCCCAATACTTAGGATTATTAAGGTAATTTGTTTACTAGTTAGCTTTACCTTTGTTTGTAGAAATAAATGAGTTACTGTTCACAATATTCGACTACATGTATCTTGTAAGTATATGGCATGGGACTTAGGCAAGCAATGTAACCGCAGAACAAGGCGTTTCAAAAACCAAACTTACGTATGGAAAACCAAACGTGCACATAAATTGTCCGCTTTACAAAATCAAGCATGAAACTCAAACTTGTTTTCTCTCATTCAATACAATTCATCATGTAATCGACACTTGTTGACGTTCGTTAGAAAGATAATGAAACGGTTGCTTTGTTCTTCTTACAAATCAGCTTTAACCCTTTCAACCCGGTAGACGGATACAGATACCTATATGAACAGTGTAGATCCTGATGAGATGGCTCGTATCGAGTCATCTCATCAGGATCTACACTGTTTGCCATCCTGTTAATCATTTTACTGAATCATCTTCTAACAACAGGGATGGACGTCCAAACTTCAAAGATGGAGGAACCCACTTCAGAAGCCCTAGAATAAAAGGGTTAATGACCAGAATTATCAGTTATTAAGATATTGAACGGTTTCTGAGATTGAACAATGATTGATCAATATGGTCATTTACTCAGCTATTGTCTGGCATGGTACGCGTGTCTACCATATAAACTGATCATAAACAGTTTGATTAAATTGATATTGTCCGGTATTGACTGATGGGCACTTGACACTTATTGGACAGCCCACTCGTGCAGAAGTAGCAGAGATGAGAGCTGGTTTTATGGTGCTCTCGATTCTTTGTTGCATCACAAACGAAATTTACAAAAGTAAAATCGATTCTGGAATGTTTCTGAAATCAAGAACGGCTTCAGAACGGAAACCCAAAAGTTATCACGAAGAATCTTCCATCCAATAACTAAGGACTGGTCCATTTCCCGTGTAAGGGGTATCTGGTTTATTTTATTTATGATAAAATTTACAAAAATCCACGTATGTGAAGCAAACAGGAAGACACTGATCAGTCTGTGCGTTCTGTTGCGTCTGATCTGAGTCTTAAGTTCCGTTTGTGGTTGACTCTTTTTCTTTCAGCACGTATTAAAGCATATTTGAACTTACATTCTCAAAAACTTCAATGCATACATTCTTCCCTATTTAATAGAAGCCTCTGTGATGTAGTGTTTATGCTACTCGCCTGATAAACCAGGGATTGAAAGATCGATCCCGGGATTCACCAGACTTAGGGATGAGTCTTTAAACCGAGTTCCCGTCTCCGTATGACCTTAGCTGTTGGTTGGACGTAAAACTGAAAACACACTAACTCACTCTTCCCCATTTAGACTACTGTTGCATGCAGTGCTACAGACATTGAAAGAGTCATAAAGTTTTAAATACGTGCAGCAAGATTATTAATCTTAGAACGCATTTTACAGCTTTAGGGATAGCCCCCCGCCCATCGAGACTTGAAGAAATAGATGGACTGCATGATGCTTCCACACAGAGCTGAAACCGACCCGCACACGAGCACTGGTAAACCGCTTAGAGGATCTAAGCCTGCCCAGGCAATGCGGTGCGAGTCGGCCCGTCCATGCTTATAAACCCTGTTGGTTTCATTGGGCGACAGGGCTTGAGATGTCATTTCATCTCAATGTCGGGTAAAAGTCCCACAAAATTGGAAGCAACGTCTCCAAAATGACCTTTACAGTGTTGACGGGGACGTTAAACTTCAAATCAAACAAACAAAAACAACTTTAGGGTGGATCGGTATTGATGAAAGCAATTTTGATTTGATTGATTGTTTTGGGTTTATTGGTCATTTTTTGTCGTCTCACAGAGAAAGGGAGAAAAAAATAGTAGATGTAGTAGAGGAGATGAAGAGAATGATGGAAATGAATGGAAGTGTGGAACATTCCCTCTCTACCCTTACCTGCTGCAAGGACAGGCCTTGTCCAACTGTAAGCCAATCCAGTGACGCAAGATACACGTCACCTTTGCCTTATCCAACCAACCCAGGCAATCTGATGCACACTTTCCACTACATATATAAGTAATAAATTTAGCCACGCTCCAAGTAAACATCAACTTCCTCTTTTACTCAAGATGTATGCCGACGATACTTCACTATTTGAAACCAATGTTTCAAGCAAATCTTCAGACTGCTCTTAAGCAACTTGACAGCTGGTTCAAACACAAAAGCATGTTAATAAACTCCTCTGAAAGCAAAGTTATGCTTATTACAGCCGCCTAGAATCGAAGTAAATTCACAAATGGTACATTAAACTTATTATTTTAGGATGTCTCCCTTTAAATGATAGCATATGATAAAGTTTTAGGCGTTTATGAGGACAATAATCTTACATGGACATTTCATATAAATGTTTTAACAAAACAAAATCTCCGTGCATATGGTTACTTTCAAGACTTATGGAATATTTATCAATAGAAAACAGAGTAAAATTTTATAAAGCTAACATTCCAGCACATTTAGACGTTTGTAATACTACATGGGGAAAATCTCTTCAAACTGTATTTACAAAAAAAAGAGCTTGTGAGATTATTCTAATAACGTTTCTGATAATCTGAAAATATTAACGATTTATGAACACATCTTCCTAAGGAAAGCAAAATTTATGTTTAAAGCATTTACCAAGAAGTACCCATATATATTCAAAATATTTTCGAGCGAACCCCCCAAAAATGATGGGTCTCGTGTTTTAAGGTCTCCTTCAAATAACAATTTTAAAATTCTCAGTCCAAACAAAGAATTGTTAAACATAACATGTCATACTCTTGGAACGGTTATCAGGAACATTTAACTAGAATATATAACATTATCCAATGTTGTTTCAAGTTTTCATACCAGATGCATAAAATGGATGGAAACCTAATGATATGTATTATTTGTACCTCATTGTGTGGAAATGTACAATAGTGTACTGTTCGAATTGTTTATATTCTTGTATAGCATGTTTACTGAACATAAATATGCTTGTTTTTGTTAAGTGGGCCCAAGGTAGACTAGCATGGCCCACAGAAATCAAAGACTTTAACTGATCAACTAACTCAACTCATTCCAAAACCAAAACTATAGAAATCTTTAGAAAGTGTCTCGCATACACTGGACCAAAGATATGGAACACTCTCCCTGATCCTGTCAGAAGTGCAATTGCATAAGTGTTTTGGTCTTATTTGATGGGAATGCATCTTCAGGGGAGATATAGTAGTCGCAAATAAGATTGACTATGCGGAGCTATTCAGGTGTTGTCAATATATGTCAAATTTGCGGAGTCCACCAGAAGATTCGGTAGAGTGCCTTTCAAGCGGACGAGATGGTCATATACGCCACAGCTATGCTTGTGCTACAGTTGAATTCACACAATCCGGTGACTTGGTTTACCTTTCTGTTAATGGAATATTCCTAAGGCAGGTACGAACGATAGCTCCGCCTAGTCAATCTTATCCTGTTTAAAAATGCTTTGTCTCCCATGTCAGTCAGTAAGGTATGCGCGCGTGCATGTGTGTGTGTGAGAAAGAGAGAGTATCGTGCAATATCATCGGCTTGTAGGTGCCCCCGCCCATCGGGCATGGATAAATAGATTTGGCTGCATGGTGCTTCCTCACACAGCTGAAACCGACCGAATTCGATTTCTAGTAAACCCAACTTTAAAGGTCTAAGCCTGCCCTGGAAAAGTTGCACGAGTCGGACCTCTCCTTCACTCCTGACGGTTGCTTTGGACGGTAGGGCTCGGGATATCATTTCATCTCAATGTCGGGTAAAAGTCCCATAAAATCGGAAGCGACGTCTCCAAAATAACGTAGATATGTTGGCGGTGACGTGAAACCTCAACAAAATCATCGGCTTGTAGTATCTGCGCCAACATATGTTAACATCTATCTAACGGGCCTCCGTGGCCTAGTGGATAAGAGCACTGACTCTTAGTCATTAGGTCTCTCACCGCCGTAGGTTCGAGCCTCGCTCGGGCCACGTGTGAGACGCAAAGTTCTGCAACGGAAGGTCAGGTGGTTTTTCTCCGGGTACTCCGGTTTTCGCCCACCTCTGATTAACGATCGGCTCGATATGAGTGAAATAATCTTGAAAGGGCCGTAAAATCCAAACCAAAAAAAAAAATGTTAACATCTATCTTCTGCTATTGTGCGGATTGTCGCTTCAGTGGAGGCAGACTACTTCTGATCGGTGGTTTTAATAATTTAATCGATGTCCTTTGATTTTTATTGATTTGATGACATGCGCAAAATTACAAAGCCATAATAAATCCTGTCGGTGTCGTGTGCAAGGCTGTCAAAAACATAAACAAGTTCTGTCACGAGAAATATCGCCATATCTCGTCACGTGCCCGGCTGGTACCTGCTTGTAAGTATAGTCATCCTAGCAGAGAACCAGAAAAGTCAGGTGACTATGTTCACCTGTGAATATAATTGGTGCGAAATTGCCAGCATTCAAAAGGATATGATTTATATTTAATGTTATTTGATACCTAAATACATGTAAATAATAACAAAAACAACAAAACAAGCATTATTCCTGTTACAATGGTGAGTTTGAACGTCGTCAGCTGGTATCATCAGTCGACAACGTGTACAAGGCCTCGTATGTTATCTGCTATGATTAGCCTGCAGTGTGCGTGCGCAATCAGATCAGGGCATATACTATAAATATGCAATACTGGGTGCTTTTGGTAGGCTGTCAACTTAGAATTTGTCTTTTATTTGATCCGATTTCGTTCAATGAACGTTAAATCCAGTAGAATTCTCAAATAAAGACCACTTTTGGGACTGTTCAACGTGGTCTTTAAGACCACTTTTGAACAGTCCCAAAGGTGGTTTCTGACCAGAGCACACTGTGTGAAGAAAACACAAAGAAAGAAACAAGAGGCCCATGGGCCACTATGCTCACCAGAGCTCAGGTGGGCACTGCCAAATTGCAGCCATGTATTTTAACATGATATCATTTTAATCTGCAAAATGAACCCCCATATCCAAATGAGCATCAATGTGGACTCAGTATATGAAACATTAGGCCTTTTATGAAGTAGAGGGGATGGGGCATGGACCCAATGGAGCCCTGGTTGGTATCACTAAATGTGTCTTATCACAAAGAACAAGAATATATATGGTTTAGCAGTGGGGATCTGCATGGCTGGAGATATAAGTGGAGGGGTTGGAGCATGCCCTGTCGCTCCCAGGAAAGCCCAAGATTGTTGTCCCTAAATGTGTCTCATCATAAGGACCAAGTATATATATGGTTTAGGGGTGGGAATCTGAACGGTTTCCAAGATATTTTTTCATGAAGTGGAAAGGAGAGGACTGGCCCCTGCGGACACCCCTACAGCAGGTGTGCTAATAATAAGGGACAAGAACATATATGAATATGGGGTGGGGATTTGAATGGTTTCTGAAATATATGGCCTTTTTATGAAGTGGAAGGGCGGGGCACATTGCCTCAGCATAAAGAGACCCCCAAGTTGGTGTGACTGAATGAGTCTTATCATAAGGAACAAGAATATATATGGTTTAGGGGTGGGGATCTGAACTATTTCTGAGATATGTGGCTTTTAATGAAGTCAAGCAGTGGAGCAAGGCCCGGGCATGCCCCGGGGACTCACAAGCTGGTGTCAATGAATGTGCCTTATCATAAGGAAGATGAATATATATGGTTTAGGGGTGGGGCTCTGAACAGTTTCTGAGATATAAGGCCTTTTGTGAAGTGCAGGGGTGGGGCAAGCCCCAGGGAGACCCCCAGGTTGGTGTCAATGAAAGTGTCTTATCATAAGGTACAATAATATATATGGTTTAGGGGTGGGGATCTGTAAGGTTTCCGAGATATTGTGATATTATGAAAAGGAGGGGGTGGGGCATGGCCCCAGCACATCCCTGGGGACCCCCAGGTTGGTGTCACTGAATGTGTCTCATCATAATGAACAAGAACATATATGGTTTAGGGGTGGGGATCTGAACAGTTCTGAGATATATGGCCTTTTGTGAAGTGAAGGGGTGGGGCATGGCTCCGGCGCACCCTGGAAGACCCCCAATTTGGGGTCAATGAATGCGTCTAATCATAAGGAGCAAGAATATATATGGTTTAGGGGTGGGGATCTGTAAGGTTTCCGAGATATTGGGCCTTTTATGAAATGGAGGGGCGGGACATGGCACTGGCGCATCCCGGGGGACCCCCAGTTTGATTTCACTGAATGCATCTTATCATAAGGAACAAGAGTATATAGGGTTCAGGGGTGGGGATCTGAATGGTTTCCGAGATATTGGGCCTTTTATGAAGTGGAGGGGGTGGGGAATGGCCTCGGCACATCCCGGAGGACCTCCAGGTTGGTGTCACTGAATGCGTCTTATCAATAGGAACAAGAATATATATGGTTTAGGGGTGGGGATCTGTAAGGTTTCTGAGATATCAGTCATTTTATGAAGTACTGGGGGCGGGGCATGGCCCCGGCACAACCTACTGGACCCCCAGGTTGACATAAAAGCATATGGCTGAGAGAAGTTTACTAAAGGAACATTTCTATGAAAGTTTTGTCAAAATAACTGCAAAGGCTTTGTAGTTAATACCATTTTTCAATTTTCCCCATTATAAGTCTATGGAAAATCTAAGTTGCCATAGCAACCAAACTAAAGAGCCGAATTTCATAAAAAACACAAAACCTGTAAAGGCAAATATGGTGAATATTTCCATAAACTTTCAGCCTCATAGAGCATACGGTTTCTGAGGAGATGATTTTTTAAGTATTTTTTTCTATTTTTTCATTTTGGTTTCCATGGCAACCAATACAAATGAGCAGTAGGCCTAAAATCATATGGCAGATAGTAGATTGCCTAAGGAATATTTCTATGAAAGTTTTGTCAAAATATCTGCAGTGGCTTGGCAGTAAATGCCATTTTTCAATTTTCCCCATTATAAGTCTATGGAAACTCTAAGTTGCCATAGCAACCAAACCAATGAGCCGAATTTCATAAAAAACACAAATTTTTAATCCCCCAACCCAAGGATGCTACAGATGAAATTTGGGCTGAATCGGCCCAGTGGCTTCAGAGGAGATGTCGTTTGAAAATGTTAACGCCAGACGACGACGACGACGACGACAACGACGACGGCGACGGACAACTGCCTATCCTATAAGCTCCCCCGGAGCCTTCAGCTCTGGTGAGCTAAAAACTGAAACTTTCTAAATAATCTTTTTAAAGCAGAATTAGTCTCAATTTTTGGTGGTCTTAATAGCCGCGAATTTTACTGTACTCGTAAATTACATTGTGCCCCCGCTCACTGGGGCTTGAAGAAAGAGATGCTTCCACGCAGAATTGAAACCGACGCACACGAGTACTGGTAAATCGCTTAGAGGATCTAAGCCTACCCAGGCAAACCGATGCGAGTCGGACCGTCCATGCATATAAACCCTATTGGTTTCACTGGGCGACAGGGCTTGAGATGTCATCTCAATGTCGGGTAAAAATCCCCCAAAAATGGAAGTAACGTCTCAAATATGACCTATACAGTGTTGACAGGGACGTTAAACCTCAAATCAAACAAAATCGTAAATTACATTCAATTCTTAAACACGGGTGGACATCAGGGGAGCTATCGCGAAATCGCACCACCGTAATTTTGCTCCCACGACCCAAGAATGAGAGAATAATATAAAGTTTCAGCGATGCTAAGCGATGTTAAAATGATTTACCTTTCTAAGCAGGCCGAAAGAAATATTGAAAAACTCGTTGCTGAAAGTAGGCGACCGTAACAAAATCGAACACAGGGTAATCTGACTTTAGTTTTATGTCAGCACGAGTGAACGAAGCAACTGTTTTGTAAGTTTTCGCTCAGAACGAGATCCTTTGGCGCATATTCTGGGTATGTCAGCCCTCATCCATCATTTACACGTAACAAATTGATCAATCCATGTACAGCGAAGGGGTAATGCCGCAACTCTTCAGGCGGAATAGCTCCCACATCATCACGGCAGCTCCCAAAACACGCTCTAGTTCCCACGAGTGTATCAGATACTGAGTCTGTTAGATTTGACCATTACCCCAGTTAGGTGGTTCGCTAAATTTAGCAAAATAAAATCAATGGATGAGTTCTTTAAAGTATTTAAAATATATTATAGATGTACTAGAACGTATACCTCGGAGTCCCATTCTATTGCGGTCTTTGAACTCTTCTGCAGTTTTTCCACAGAGGAGGGAAGACTATTCCACTGAGGAATAGTTCTAGGAAAAAGGAATTCTTCCGTGCATCACTATAGGCCTGATACCTATGATATTGACTGTTGTTTTCGCCCCAACCCATCGTGGCTCGGAGAAATAGATTGGGCTACATGGTGATTCCACGCAGAGCTGAATCTGACCACACACGAGTACTAGTAAATCGCTTAGAAGGACTTAGCCTGTCCGGACAAAGCCGTTTGAGTCAGATGGCCCAATGCATATATGCCTTCTGGTTTCATTGGGCGATAGGGCTTGAGATAACATTTCATCACAATAACGGGTAAAAGTCCCATAAAATCTGTAAAATGACCTAAATAGTGTTGACGGGGAAGTTAAAGCCCTATTCAAACAAACTGACAAACAAATGACTGTTGTTAATTTTGATGCCCTTCTTTGAGTTGAACAAGTCACAGAGGGCAAGTATTTGTCTTTAGTAAGAGACACTGTATCAGAGTGTATCTTATAAAAGAAGGTTAAAGAAGACTGCTAATGACGGGCCTCCAGCGATGGCCAATCCAGCTCATCATGCATATCACCAACACTACTTTTGTTCCACCATCCCCCTGCAGGTCCAGCGAGTAGCCGTCCTAACATGGGAATGCCAAACAGGTGATTCATACTCAAGTTGTGGACGAACCAGTGCAACATCCTTTGTCTGCCTAGGTGCAAAAGCCAAATTACATCTAAGAAATCCTAATGTCCTACTAGTTGTTTTCGATGTATTCTCAGTAATGTTTGATCACAATCGAAATTGTCGGTGATAGTGATTTCTGACATGATCTTGCACAATTTGTCAACGGTGTTTGAACCGTGATAGAATAATGTGGGCATTAATCTCATTATTTATCCAAATAAAATAACTAATTAATTACCAGAAAGGGCTTTAAATGATAATCTTTTGTTAAATGTAAGAATCTTTATTTCTTTGGCTGCAAAATAAAAATATTTTGAATATTAATTTATATTTCTATCCAATCCTGACACAATTTTTAACCACGATCTTATAAAGACAACTCTCGACCAGTGCCGGGATTTAAAGTCAGTATAAGGATAGAGTAGAAATAATCGAAATTCAAAATATTTATATTTTGCAGCCAAACACATTAAATTGTTACAAGTATCGGAAAAAAATCGGGTTAAAAGTCGTTCTAATAATTTATTAGTTATTTCATTTGGGTAAATTCTGAAATTAATGCCGATTTTATTCAAGTATTGTGCAGATATTGTTGACGATATATTCAAGATTTACTTACTTTAACAAATCAGAAATCATAAAATTTTATTAGAAATCGTTAACTGGATGTATAATTTAGTAGAAAATGACAATTTGGGGAGGATATTTTTTCACAGCTTTATCGCGGTTTAAAATCTCTAAAATTCCCGTTGTTTTCCAATGATTACGACCCGCAGTTCCCCTCGGTTAATATAGACGAGGTGTGTGACGTCACGGGATTTCGGTCTTGGCCTTAAAAACCTTTTATATTCCATTCTTGTAACAATGAGTCATTTATATGATGTTAGTGGTTGCCTGGTGGTTTAAATCGACATAAAATCTAATCTAAAAACTTCTCTCCAGGTGATAGAATGATAGACTCGTGGGAACTATATAGAGCGTGTTTTGGGAGCTGGCGCGATGATGTGGGAGCTACTCCGCCTGAAAAGTTTGGCGTCACTCCTTCACAGTACACGAACATATATTTTTTTACATCTAAATGGTGAATAAGGGCCGACATACACAGAATCTGCGCCAAAATATCTCGTTCCAAGCGAAAACTTACAAAACGATTGCTTCATTCATTCGTGCTGACATAAAACTAAAGTCAGATTACCCTGTGTTCGATTTTGTTACGGTCCCCTTATTTCAGCAACGATTTTTTAAATATTTCTTTCGGCCTGCTTAGAAAGGTAAATCATTTTAACATCGCTTAGCATCGCCGAAACTTTATATTATTCTCTCATTCTTCAACAATAAATCAAAACACACAATGGTGCCTACCTTTGTTTACCATTTCCAGGTCCTAGGAACTATCGCGAGAGATTCCGGATGTGTCGTGGGAGCAAAATTACGTTGACGCAATTTCGCGATAGTTCCCCTGATGTCCACCCGTGTTAAAACGAAGTGTAAACAACGCGAGAACCAAACGTACAAAACCTACATGTATATGAGAAACTATATTAACTACACTAACAACCCCTTAAGCCACTATTTTTCTTTTTCCGTTTGTGCTTGCTAGTACATTTGTTTGTTTGATTTGAGGTTTAACGTCCCCTTCAACACTGTAAAGGTCATGTATTGGAGACGTTGTGGGACTTTTACCCAACATTGTGAGAGAAGCCTCCGTGGTCGAGTGGTTACGCTACTCGCCTTGTAAACCAGGGATCGCAGGTTCGATCCCGGGCTTCTCCAGACTTTCGGATGAGTCTTTAAACCGAGATCCCGTCTCCGTTTGACCTTAGCTGTTGATGGGACGTAAAACTGAAACACTCACTCACTCACTCACCCAACATTGAGATGAAATGACTTCTCAAGCCCTGCCGCCCAATGAAATCAATAGGGTTAATAAGCATGGACTCGCACCCGTTTTCATAGACAGCCTTAGATCCTCTGAGCGGTTTACCAGTACTCGTGTGCGGGTCGGATTCAGCTCTGTGTGGAAGCATCATGCAGCCCTTTAATGTCTTCAAGCCCCGATGGGCGGGGGCCGGCTTGCTAGTACAACAAAACTATAACAACTCTGTGAGACAATGGCATATGTTACAGAAAAGTTTGATGTCTATCATCTTATCCCTTGATTGCAAACGAGATTGTGCGTATATATCGCATTCATGATCGCGTTCACGTGAGGAAAAACAACAGTTGCGTCATCTGCATAAGAAATACAAATGACATGTATTGGCTTTGATAAATAACATGCCCAATCCTTGAACTCCATGAAAAAATGTTGGAGTGTGCCAAACTTTGTTTACTACAAAATGAGCCCCGCCAAGCGAATTTGTGTCTTCGAGCATTCCGTCATGACAAATTTTAACTGCGCATATCCAGCCATTCAGAGGGGCCAGGGATATGGCTTTCTGTCTGAAGGTTCCTCTTGATTCTCTGCTTGTATGAGCGAGCAGTGGAGGTTCTGGCGAGACTGCGCGGATGCGCAGGCTCGCCTGAACCGTCGCTTCTCGCATAGGCGATAAGTACCAAAATCGCTTGACGGGGCCCATTTTATTACAAAATCACAAAACATTCAAACTTGTCACTGAATTCATGTACAGTGAAAAGCCGCTATAGAGACCAAATAAAAATTAAGACAAATTATGCTTTCAAAAGCATATTTAGGCTAAGGTTTCAGTTACATTTTCTGTGTTTCTGTGTTTAGTGGGTAACCACCTTCGGACTGTTAAAATGGTCTTAAATTCCACTTTTGAACAGTGCCAAGGGTCGTTATATAGGAATTTTACTGCATGGAGTCAATATGATTGAACCATACAGAATGCATTAACAAGGTTTGCTCTCAACCATCATTTTCTTGTTCGGCGGCGCTGAAAATCTAGAGATACACAGAAGAATACGTGCATTAGTCTTTGCTAGAGAGACCAGCATGGATAATTTCAGTGCAAATCTGGCAGGATCATTTTGAAGAATAGTCATGTCTTCGCTTCCATCTGTCAAAACTGGTGCATGGGTGTCTAATGTTTGCTTGTTATGGTTCGATCTATGGCCCAGTTCTCTTACATAAAGTGTTTTGATTGTTTTATGTTAAACGACACGTCAATCCTTGTGTGTCATTTAGTGTCACAGAAAGGGAGAAAAAAGAAAGAAGAGATAGTAAAAGAGATGAATTTGTGGGACAGGGGAGAATGAGGAAAAATAATGGAAGTGCTGAGACAGAAGAAGCAAACAACGCTACAGATCTACCCCTACCTGCTGCAAGGACAACAGGCCTTGCCCAACTGTAAGCCAATATCTGTTTGACACAAGTCACATGCCACCTTTGCCTCACCCAATCACACCCTATATAAAGTGGTATAGTGTATTTTGACTATAAGGTTGAGTTTTAACCAGTTTTAACTATATCGCCATCTCAAATTTTGACTATTGGATCGTAGGGTTAGGTTTTCGGTTATCATCGTGTTGACGCCCAACGCCACTATATCCAAGAAACAGCACGCGACCGTTCGCACGTAGAAAGGCAAACAACGCCGACTAAGTGGTTCAGATCAGATAGGAGAGCGCCCAGCGTTAAAAAAAAAACGGACAGCATAGCTCGACTATTTCGCGCCTTGTCTAAGTATATTTTCACATTAATACGAGAAAGGTTTTTTAAACAAACAGCTCTTACATTAAGCATATTTATAGGATTTTGTTCCAAATACAAATATTTTCCATGTCATGCATTCCTCCATCAAATAGTTTTGAAGATATAAGGCAAAATCACTGAACAATGAAATATAGGTCATACTGACCTAGATATATTTTCATGTCAATCAACCGATCACATGGAACTAAAAAAAACACAGGGTTAATGAATGTTTCTCCATCAAATAGTATTCAAGGTATAAGACAAAATCACTGAACCATGAAATATAGGTCATACTGACCTAGATACAATTTAAGATCAATCGTTGGATCACATGGAACTAATATCCAAGGTTTGTCTATTTTTCTCCTACAAATAGTCTTCAAACTGACAACAAGAACTTTGCCGTTATGTCCCTCTGCCAAATTGTTAGATTTTCCCGCGGATTGGCCTACAAACTTCAAAATAGGCTACAACGAGTTCTTATAGGTGAGTTGTCCGGCAAGAGTTGAAGTAAAAAAATAAATTCGCCGTGGGCTAGTTGGACTTTAGATCATTCCCAGTCTCCTTGAAAAATCTACCCATTTTGTACTGAATAGAACAGTCCCCTTATCATTACGCAAACACGCCTATACAAACACATTGCCACCTTTATCGCCGTAAAAATGAAAAATTTATGATGAAAAATGGTGATATTTTTCTTATTTCTGCTCAAAATATTGATTGTGGGCACTCGTTAGAACCGCCTCATCAAGGCGGTTCTAACGAGTACCAACAATCTATATTTTAGAGCCGAAATAAGAAAAATAAGGTATACCCCCGGAAACCCCAGTTTTACTATATAAAAGTGGGGTTGTGGGGTTCAAAGGGGTGAAAATTATATAGGCGTGTTTTCGTATGATACAGCAGCAGCCCATTTAGGGGTGTCATGTTCAGCTGTTTTAGAAACTTATTTAGAAAAAAAAAGAAGAACTTTCTGCAAGCAGTGACTGCTTGATCAGACGCGATCTGCGGCATCTGATCTGGGGAATGACTGTTGGGCAGGTACCTGTTTTGGAGTTTATTGTTTATTTAATTGAGGTTTTACGTCTCCGTCAACACTATTTATGTCATTTTTGAGACGTTGCTTCCAATTTTGTGACACTGAGATTAAATAACATCTCAAGCTCTCCCGCCCAAACAAACCAGGGTTTATTGTGCAGATTATATTTTCTGTTCATTTGGGATCATTGAGTTCATTTAGAATAATTTTTAAAATAGAGTTCGGCTTAGACTGGTGCTCGAGGGCGTGGCGTGGTCTGCTATTTTCGTTTATTTGGTGTATTCTTTGCCTCCAAAGGATCTAACTATTCAGAACTTATTTATATGCAGGAACGGTCCGACCCACACCACCGGGTTTACCAGTACTTGTGTGCAGTCGATCTTTGCTCTGCGTGGAAGCAACATGCTGCCCAATCTGTTTCTCCGGGGTGGATTAATATCAAATGCAATACATGCATGGTGTGATTTGTCTGTTATTCCAGAATACGTGCAAACCCTGGCCTACGACATGTGAAGGTTTCACGTGGGCTGATTTGTATTTCACGTCAGTCATCAGACGATGGTGATACATAGGAACTCTTGAGACAACACATGCCGCAACATGCGGCTTACCTAAAATATGAGCATTTTCTTGGACATTTGCGCATGCATCAGATAGATACACAGGTTCTCATATTGTACCGTAGCTGCCAGAAGTAACCCATAACGCACAATTAAGTCGCATAGAAGGTATATTCTTCCCTCTATAGAGCAGCCCTTATGCTTAAAGGCAATGTTTTTGGTATTTTCTCATTTGCAAATAGTTTTCATTATGCATATGTGCATGTATATTAAAGGGGAAAGAGGAGGTAACTCCTGCAAAAGTATTTTATCTACCATGCCAATAGGGGTCAACTCTTAAAGAATTTGCGCCCCTTTTTTCCGTTGGACAGAGTTTATAGAAAAGCGAACAGGAAGTCCCGAAAGTTGTCTTCCTTTGAAAATGGCGGAAAAATCTGCCAGGTGTAAAGCAAAGCACTATCAGGAACTTTCGCTGGTGGTGAAGACATTACAACTAAACAGATTGCACCTCCTCAGAGCTTGCACAAACTGCATTGACTAGTTCCAGTTAGTAATACATCTGAGCAGGCAAAACAACGGCTGTGCAACGTATCAACGTAGAATCAACGTACTGAAGAAGTGATGCTGATGCGACGTTGCTTGGACGTCATGGGCCTGCTGGGATATAACAACCGAACTCCGGAATACATTGTTGTTTTGTTTCGTGTAAAATCCAACAATGAATGTGCTTACTCAACTGCTTTTGTTTTCCCCACCGTCAGTTCTACTGAAAATTCGCTATTTACTTTCGCATTAAAACAACAAAAGTCGCACATACATCTTTGAAAAGTCAGCAATTATTAAGCCATTTGTCAAAGTAGTTACATCTTCGGTTCAAATGAAGCGTGAGTATTACTTTAAAACAACAATCCCAGGTGGACTGTGCCAGTTTCTAGTTTCCATTTTAAACATTTCTATTGATATCGTTTAACCAGAGCTGTTTGGTTGAAATAAGTCAAGATTAAAATTGAAGACAATTACTTTAAAAGTGTTTCAGGGTATCTTTTAACAATTGAGACGTGTTTGAAGAAGAAGTATCACTTGAAATTTGCCGCGCCAAGCAAAATGGGGTCTTAAAGTAGATGCTCCCAGCGAAGACTTCGCTGTGCACTATAGCTGACCTATCATCCAAAGTTTCGGTTTAAGGTCTGTCAACACTATTCTGTTCATTTTTGAGACGCTGCTTCCAATTTTATGAGACTTTTACCCGACTGACATCTGATGCCCTGTCGCCCAATGAAACCAACAGGGTATATATACACGGGCGGTTCGACTCGCACCACTTAGCCTGGGCAGGCTTAGACCTTCCAAGCGGTTTACCAGTGCGGTTGGTTTCAGCTCTGTGTGGAAGCACCATGCAACCCAGTCTATTCCCCAAGCCCCGAAGTGCGGGGGGGGGGGGGGGTTACTGTTGTGCCTTCATACATACTGAGAAGGCTATGTTATAGCTGATTGGATACTCAGGCTAATTTGAGTGTTCGTTGAGTGCACACGCTCGAAAACCCATTTTCCGTTACCGAGACTCAAATAAAAATGATCAGAAAAACAAGGCAACGCAAGCGTAGCATCCCCTCGCAACTGCATACCATTCATTAACATGAAAATCCAATCTGAATATGTTAGACAAATTAGACATAATAGATTACCTTTGACTTCGCCCCTGCTAATCGGGGCTTGAAGAAGTATGGGCAAGATGCTTCAATGCAGAACTGAATCCAACCGCACATGAGTACTGGTTAACCCCTTATAGGATCTAATCCTGCCCAGGTTAAGCGGTACGAGTTGGACCGTCCATGATTATAAACCCAATTGGTTTTATTGGGTCAAAGGAACTGAGGTGTGGAAGGTTTGATGCTTCGACGAAGAATACTGTGTCTTCTATCCTGCTCACAAGGTTTTCAAGGTCAAGTCCATTGTGACCTTTACCTTTGACCCCTGACCTTGAAATTCATAGGGTTCATCCTCTGTACATGGTGAACATTTGTGGAACGTTTGATGCTTCTACGATGAATACTGTGTCTTCTATCCTGCTCACAAGGTTTTCAAGGTCAAGTCCATTGTGACCTTGACCTTTGACCCCTGACCTTGAAATTCAATAGGGTTCATCCTCTGTACATGGTGAACATTTGTGGAAGGTTTGATGCTTCTACGATGAATACTGTGTCGTCTATCCTGCTCACAAGGTTTTCAAGGTCAAGTCCATTGTGACCTTGACCTTTGACCCCTGACCTTGAAATTCAATAGGGTTCATCCTCTGTACATGGTGAACATTTGTGGAAGGTTTGATGCTTCTACGATGAATACTGTGTCTTCTATCCTGCTCACAAGGTTTTCAAGGTCAAGTCCATTGTGACCTTGACCTTTGACCCCTGACCTTGAAATTCAATAGGGTTCATCATCTGTACATGGTGAACATTTGTGGAAGGTTTGATGCTTCTACGATGAATACTGTGTCGTCTATCCTGCTCACAAGGTTTTCAAGGTCAAGTCCATTGTGACCTTGACCTTTGACCCCTGACCTTGAAATTCAATAGGGTTCATCCTCTGTACATGGTGAACATTTGTGGAAGGTTTGATGCTTCTACGATGAATACTGTGTCTTCTATCCTGCTCACAAGGTTTTCAAGGTCAAGTCCATTGTGACCTTGACCTTTGACCCCTGACCTTGAAATTCAATAGGGTTCATCCTCTGTACATGGTGAACATTTGTGGAAGGTTTGATGCTTCTACGATGAATACTGTGTCGTCTATCCTGCTCACAAGGTTTTCAAGGTCAAGTCCATTGTGACCTTGACCTTTGACCCCTGACCTTGAAATTCAATAGGGTTCATCCTCTGTACATGGTGAACATTTGTGGAAGGTTTGATGCTTCTACGATGAATACTGTGTCTTCTATCCTGCTCACAAGGTTCCGGACAGACACACACACAGAAACACAGACACACACACACAGTAACACACGGACGCACGGCACCGATGCTATATCCCCATTCGCAACGTTGTTGCGAGGGGATAATAAGCAGCAGCAACAGGTATATATTAATCAAGAAAAGTCAATGGATAAAGGTGACAAAAATGCACCCATTCTCCACCAACGCACACGAAGGAATCAAGAAAGACTATGATTCAAGTTACAAAATCTGTGGCTAGTATTAATCAGTGTATTGTCTGCGCCCGGATAGCTTTTGCTACGGGAGCATTTAATAAAAGGGCATTGTGACTGGTTTTCTGTTGACCTGTTTCACTTTTCATAGACGGACATGACTACTTAGATGTTCTGGCCATAACCTAATGATTGAGAAAGGACGCCATGGTTCTATTGATACCCAATTTAGAATTTGTCCGGTTTGTACTGAAACAGATGTACATATTATAGAGGACGAATACCACTTTTTCTTTGAATGTAGAGCCTATGATCAAATACGAAATACATATTTTAAACCATCTTGGATTCGAAACAAGTCTTTAAATATGTTTTATTCTATAATGGCCGCAAATGACATGAATAGTTTAATGGGGTTAGCAAAATATTTAAAACATGCGTTTGCATTAAGAAATACTTTCTTGAATAATGCATAATTTACAATGCTTTGTGATATACGTGCAACAGTTTGATGTGGTATTGCCATAATTGAGCCCCGCCAAGCGAATTTGTGTCTTCGAGCATTCCGGCATGACAAAATTTAACTGCGCATGCCCAGCCATTCAGAGGGGCCAGGGATATGGCTTTCTGTCTGAAGGTTCCTCTTGATTCACTGTTTGTATGAGCGAGCAGCGAAGGTTCTGGCGAGACTGCGCGGATGCGCAGGCACGCCTGAAACCTTCGCTGCTCGCATAGGCGATAAGTACCAAAATCACTTGACGGGGCCCATTTGATTGCCTGTCACACTAAGTATCATTTTGTATATGGCCGGTGGCCTTGATGACTGAAATAAAGTATGTCTATGTCCATGTCTATGACTACTAGTTTCCATCTGATTACACCCAGGACACTAAAACGCTGGTTACACTGCAACACACCCTTGCGTATAAATACCCGGTAATTACCGGAACGCTGCCCGGATCGAAGCGTGGAAGCTCAGTGGTTAGTACAGAGGCCCCCGGTTCGATTCCCGGCAGCGGTAATGAAATTGTGGTATCCCAACATGCTCCACTGGCATCATTTGCAGGGATAAATGCCACAAAGTGCACCGTCCTTCGGATGGGGACGTTAATTGGAGACCCCATGCAGAATCGTCCCTTGTGCAGGTAAATGATCCCTTTCGTTATTGCATAATCATGCAAATCTAGAGTGTATGTAATGTACACCTGTCTAGAATGTCTGCGAGGGCACATGGCGTATATTGAGAAAGTCGGAAAGAAAATTTATCACACGTACTTGCATGATTGCTCTCATGCTTGCAAAATCAGCATAAATTCGTTGTATAAATGATGTTGACTCCGCCCTCATCTAGTTCTTCACACATCTAGTTCTTACTGCTCGGAAGATTTTTTTTTTATTTTTCATAAGGTTAACCTAGAATGTGAAATATAAAGGTTATCCTAAAATGCGAAACGAAAGAAACCGTAAATGTAGGCATGTATTGCAAGGTAGCTGTAAGTGGAAGATCGGTAGTTCTGTTTTTATGTCACATTGGGAAGAATATTTAGAAATCCGTATTTGAAATATGTGGCTGTTGTACACTTACATATTAAATGGCATATTATTAAAACATACCGATGGTACGTTTTGGCATTTTGTACTGCACAAATTAATGTGTGCTAAGCGTAGACTCAAACTTTTTGTGAAAGCTAATACTTGTTGTCAGATATACACGACCGTTTCACTTTCGCAGAAGAGCTGCCTCCGAGGCTATAGAACTTTTTTATGCTCAATTCAGCTGAACATGACGACTTTTATTAACCGACAAGTATTAGCTTCTATGAAAAAAGCTCGAGTCTACGGCTAGCACACATTAATTTGTGTGGTCATAGGATTGGAACGTAAAATGACAAAACTGTTCATGTGTATGTTGTATTAGTGTGCCAGTAAATATGGAAGCGTATAACAGCCACAGATTCGTAGTGATCAGTCCAGTTTCATGTCCAGACAGAACTACCAATCTTTCACTAAGACAACGACTTGTAGGTACTAACGAAACAAAGACCACCAGTAAAACAGGTACATCTAGATCTACCTAGTTTCCTTTCATTTCACATTGTAGGTTGAAAAATCGCCAAGCTAGACGTCTAACATTTGTTTAAAAAGTGAAAACAAACAGAAAAATAGATATTAGAAAATAACATTCAACTAGTTATAACCTTTCCTTAAATGCTTCCGGAGCAAAAGTAAACCATATATAGTCTGCGCACGTGGGCGTAGACAATAAAGAGATCAATATTTGTCCTGCTCAGAAATGTTGAAATGCCAACAAGTCGAGCATGCGAACAGTTTTATAACCCCAGTCCCTGGTCGCTTGCACATGTTCACTTTGACCTTCTTGCACGACACTTGAATTCAGACATGCTTTATCAGGTAGGAAAAACGTCTGAAAATAGTATTTGGTAGAGAGGATATCATTGAGAAACACCGCGGCAGACACGCACATGATAAATTTAGATCCTCGTCTTAAGGACTTGTTGAAATTTATTCAAGAAATAAAAGAATGTAATTTATTTAACGTTCATCGAAGTATGAACAAGATCAGGTCACGAGCAAAGTAAGGGAACCACGAAGGGGTTCACCTAAACTTTGCTCGTAACCCAATGTTGTTCATTAAACCGTTTGCATGATCGACTTGTTGACAAGCATCTCTTGATTGCCTACACCCACGGGCGTAGACTGTATAAGTTTTACTTTTGCACACAGTTTTCCTATTGGCAGCGGAATAGCGTCGCTGGCGCCATGACGTCCCATCGTCCAATCATATTGAAGCGAACCACTGTTTATTTCGACGTCACTGCTGTCTCGTCATTACGAACAACATTGCTTCCCAGTAGTTAACTATAGGGGTACTGAGATTGTAAAAAATTGAACTTGTGCACATGAAACAATGCAACTCTACATATGCTTTGAGATTTAACGTCCCCGTCAACACTGTAAATGTCATTTTGGAGACGGTGCTTCCAATTTTGTGGGATTTTTACCCGACATTGAGATGAAATGACTTCTCAAGCCCTGCCGCCCAATGAAACCAATCGGGTTTATAAGCATGGACGGGCCGACTCGCACCGCTTTGCCTGGGCAGGCTTAGATCCTCTAAGCTGTTTAACAGTACTCGTGTGCGTGTCGGTCTCAGCTCTGCGTGGAAGCATCATGCAGCCCATATATTTCTTTAAGCGGGCACCGTCGGCATATGCGATAAACGGAAATTGAAATCAATCTGCACAACTTTGCAGCTGTATCAGCGTCATCGGTTTTCGCGCTGTGAGTGCTCTAGGAAGAGTCCTCGGTGGTAGAACTGCCATCTTGTATACTGGCCCATATGGTAAATAGTGTGTGTCCGTCCCTTAGAAATGGACAGGTGATGCAAGATGTTTTAACCAATATGTTTCTACTTGAACATTGTGGCTGCATATTCACAGCCCACCAACGTATAATGGAACAGGAAATGGGAGCAGTTGCAACTGCCGAAGGGCGCATTTTGGCCCTTGTTATGTGATATATGGTTCCTTAAAACCTGTTGAGTTTATTTTCTGTATAGAAATTGTTCTTCAAAAGTCACGTGGTTATCAAGATGTATTATTATTCGGCCCGCGAGTGATTCGTCCCGCTGTTTAATTATACGGTAAGGAAAATAGGCCTGGTCATTTCCAAAGGGGGTAGGATACCCTTTCCTCGTTGACAGGTGATCTCCAAATTAAATTGGGAGGTGTCAGAATTTCAATTAGTGCAGTAAATTCTGGGGTATCATTAGCTGAAGTTAGAATTCAATCGGCTAGGCATATCAGACATAAATGTTCGCGAAACACACAATAAAACTGACTTAAAGGTCAAATTTCAAGACTTCGAGTATAAGGTAGCATTCGGTTGGTAACAAAATGTTTTAAATTGTTATTTTCAAGTTTTTCTGCCACACAAGCGAAATAATATCACTCTAATGATATGGACCAGGGTGGATTTCTTGTTAAATTCAAGAAATTGTTATTCAGATAGGGATGACGTTGCCATATGCATTTCACAATAAAAGTGCCATGTCACAGGTTTTAAAATTAACACCTACTTCAATATACGAAAACTACAAACTACTACCATTGATTCGTTGTTTACTTCACAAAAATTTGATCAGCACTTGAACAATAATAAATACACCATACTTTACGACTGGAGTGTTTTAACCCATACAATACCTATATCGACTATTGTCGTCTGCTTTGACGTGTGCCGGCTACCTTAAAAGTAATTTTTGCAAACAGTGTTGACCCAGATCAGACTGAGCAGTTTGCGTCTGATCTGGGCTAATTTTTGCAAACAGTGTGGACCGAGATCAGACTGCTCCTGTAGGAGCAGTTTGCGTCTGATCTGGGCACACACTTTTGCCTGTATGCAAAAATATTTTTTAAAAGTTTGCAAAAAAATATATAAAAAAAAATCAGCAGGCGACATAAGCAGACGACAAATTTTGAGATGTAGTTTTTCTCGGCGTCTTAAGGGTTCATTAGCATGTAGAAACTAACGTTTTAACACTATTAGCTGTCTCGTAATTTACTCCAAAGACGACTGGGTAGTTGTGGCCACTGATTGCAACTTAAGACTATTTTTCTTTAAACTTCTTGTGCAGGAAGACAGGCTTATCGCTGGACGACGGCCACTGGTTCAGTCTTGTGTCGGCCATCTTTGTTAACCCTCAAGACACCACAAAAACTGCATCTGAAAATTTAGTCTGTTTATGCCGTCTGCTGTGTCTTCTTGCAAACGACATGTCATAGGGCATAGCTATAAAAGTCGGCGGTACAAGTGTGCTATATACCTATACCATATTTCATTGTGAGCCAAATGTAACAGGTGAAAAAAATGCTAACACCTTTGGTCAGGTCGAGGATCGAACCAGGTCAGCCGGATTGATGAGCAAACACCACGTCGCTCTAAAAACCGACTTGTACGCAAGGCAGTACAAGTATGCTATATACCTATACCCTCTGATATTTTCCCCACCCACATTGAAATTCATCCTCGCATTTCTTGGAGTCCGAGAATCACGTGGAATGATGCTCAAGAACTTCTAATGCACAAGTGGGGTATTTACGTTCGGAGCCAAATGAAACAGCGAAAATAATGTTGAGCACCTTTGACCAGGACGAAGATCGAACGCGGTCCGCCGGGTTGATAAGCAAACACTCTACCACGTCGCTATAAAAGCCGGCTTATATCGCTTTGCAGTGCTATATACATATACCCTATGCCATGCCAAAAGATAAGTTTGCATACAGGCAAACAGTGTGGACCGTGAAGATCCTGATCAGACTAGTCTTACCTGGGTCCATACTGTTTGCAACACCAGTAGACATCAATGCAGACGACAATTGTTGTGATCGATGTCTTTTAAAAGCAAGAAACGAAAACATCGAGGAGTCAGATTTTCTGAACGGGGGTTAAAGAACAACACTTGCCGCAAAGCTCATACAGTAGCGACTGGCTGATTTCTTCCATACATGACACAGAAGCCTCCGTGGTGTAGTGGTTACGCTACTCGCCTTGTAAACCAGGGGTCGCAGGATCGATCCCGGGCTTCTCCAGACTTTTGGATGAGTATTTAAACCGAGGTCCCGTCTCCGTATGACCTTAGCTGTTGGTGGGACGTAAAACTCGAACATTCACACACTCACTCACTTACTCCATACCTGACTGGTTGCAGTACATAACCAGTTGCGTGGCAGTTACGGCCCTTTTAAGATTATATCACTTATTTCGAGCCGATCGTTAATCAGAGGTGGGCGTAACTTGAGTAGCCGGAGAAGAAAAAAAATAAAGGCCCCCGCCCATAGGGGCTTGAAGAAATATATGGGCTGCATGAGGCTTCCAAGCAGAGCTGAATACGGCCCGTACACTAGTACTGGTAAACCGCTTAGAGGATCTAAGCCTGTCCAGGAACCGCGGTGCGAGGCGGACCGTCCATGCTAATAAACCCTATTGGTTTCATTGGGCGACAGGGCTTGAGATGTCATTTCATCTCAATGTCGGGTGAAAGTCCCACAAAATTGGAAGCAACGTCTCCAAAAATGACCTTTACAGTGTTGAATCAACCAACCAACCGGAGAAAAAAACAACGATCCAGTACATTGTGGGAAGAAGAAGACCTTCCGTAGCAGGACTTGGCGTCTCACATGTGACCCGATCGAGGCGCGAACAAAGTCGCGAATAATTTAAACTTTGACATAACAGAATGACGATTGACTCGTTAGGCCGCAGGGAATTGTGGTGATGTCACAGTTGACTGTGGTGATTAGCTTGGTCGTACCCTACTTGACTGGAGCGACTGTTCAGCTGTGTCATAGTTGATAGTGCCAAAATTGACAGTTGTGACACCCGTTGCCATCACGAAAACACGCCTATATAATTTTGACTCCCTCGAACCCCACTTTTATATAGTAAAACTGGAGTTTACAGGGGTAAACCTTATTTTTCTTATTTCTGCTCTAAAATATAGATTGTGGGTACTCGTTAGAACCGCCTCGATGAGGCGGTTCTAACGAGTACCCACAATCTATATTTTGAGCAGAAATAAGAAAAATATCAAAATTTTTCATCTTGAATTTTTCATTTTTTCGGCGATAAAGGTCACAATCTACTTGTATAGGCGTTTTTTCGTAATGTTAAACTGGATCCTTACGACGGAACCACCAAGACATCCATAATATACATATGCTAAATTTACGTATATAACCAAGCACTTCGCAGCAGTCAGCCAACTTCTTGCATAAATACCTGTGCACATGGCTGTTTGTAACCATTGTCAAATGGACCGAAAGCCGTCCTCAAACAACAAAAAACATGTTCAAATCATGAAATTCGCATGCTGTTTGAACATGGATTTTGAGCTTTAGATATGGCAAGATGGACCTTGCTTTGTTTATGTTATGTTGACTTGTTCAAACAACAACAATCATGCTCAAATCATGAGATCCGCGTGTTGTTTGAACATGGAAATCACAAGACGGGCCTTGCTTTGTTCCTTTACATTGAGCGACGTAACGTTATCGCTCTGAACCTAGCGTTTTAGAGTTCTGTGATGACATCAGAAGAATACTGTGTAACAATGTCATTGTAAACAACATTCTTGCATAAATACCTATGCGTATGGCTGTTTGAAGCCATTTTCAAATTTGCCGGCCCCCGAGGAAACTGTTTGAACATGAGCTTTTGATATCACATTCTGAACTAGCCGCCATGTTGGTTTCCGGTCGCATTTGAAGAGTTTATATGGAGTGTTTCTGATGAGGCCTAATAACTAGCTAGTCTGGCCCAGAAAACTTGAACACTTCATAGTTTCCAGTTCTGTGGTGTATTCCTTGCTTCCAAATGATAACCCTTTTATAGAACATATTTAATTTCACTACAGCTGGTGTGTGGGAATGTGTGGCGGCGGTAAAACGTCTCCCTGCCCTACATCATAGTGTAGATTATATTTTCTTGTCCTTTGGGATCATTGATTCCATTGTGGAATTTTGAAAATATCTGAGGGTCACGGATGAGGCCTAATTGGCCGAAACTAGCTAGTCTGCCCCAGAAAACTTGAACACTTCATATTTTCCAGTTCTGTGGTGTATTCCTTGCTTTCAAAGGATAACCCTTTTATAGAACATATTTAAATAAGGCTTTTTGGCGTGTTGGTCAAAATTTGCAGTTGGAATCGTAAGTTATGCAAGAAAAAAATGATCATTCATGGTTATTTCTTCGCATTAACATTTGCTGGATCCCTCGGAAGATATTTGAACATTCGGCCTAGCGGCTTCATGTTCAAACAGCTTCCTCAGGACCCGGCAAATGTTAATACATGAAAAAACATGATTGATCCCTATACTCAAAACGTTCAATAAACGTCAACGTTAAGTCTACGTTGTGTGCCTGCATGGATAGTTTTGATTTTCAAAGCCAAAAGATGAACTGTCCCAGAAAAGCGAGGTTTAGGAATAAAAGTCTGATATTAGGAAGTTATTATAATTCTAGTCATGAATTCTTGTCCCTGACTAATTCCTGACCGATGTTTAACCTGGCGACACAGACGGTCCTGTTTGTTCTGTTTGGTCACAATCATTGAGCCGGAGCACTACGGAATCTACAGCAATACTGTGCGACCAGCAAAGACTCAGATCAGCTTGTCATTCAACAAGTCCGACCAGAGAAGTGGCTTCTTGCCCTTTGGATAGTTCAGCACGGGTCGTCGAGAACTCAGATCAGACTGTGCAGACTGATCTGAGTTCTCGATGGCTGCAAGATCTCCTATCTTTGCCGTGCCCTGGCCCAATTAATTAACAGAAAGAAAAAGTCAATTAGCCATGTTAGTTTGCCGAATAAGGTTTTGATTGTTTTCTCATCCTGCTTCATGCAAACGGGCATGTCTTCATTTGTTGAACATATATTAAATTTATTCCTTTGGGGCTGGGCACTGACTGATTCTGCAAGAAACGACAGACTGCGGCAGGCAATTGATCAATTAGTCACAATGTGCCCACTTGATAACTCACTGTCGCTCGCGTCCAACTGTATTATGATATATCCATAGGGGCTTGAATCATAATTTTTGAGGGAAAAATATTTTCCCCTCAAGACCCTATGGATAAATCTATAATTCTAACACGGCAATGGGGAAAACTGTGTTTCATTATGCAACAAATCACGGTGCGCAAGAGCGTGACCAGTGACGTCATTAAAAACAGGAAATATATGACGTCACTCGTAGATTTGTTGACATTAGTCGGTGTAACGTCACTTTAACGCACCCAAGACGTTACAAAAGGACATGAATGCATGTGTTACAGTCAATAATTTTGCGGGATTTCTTGTTACAATGGCGAAAAGTTGTGAGATTTTGAAATGCACAACATTATTGCCGATTTTCAGTGTGTTAGAATCGAAATAGATCAGCTCTAGCCTGTGATTTGTTGAGTAATAAATCACAGTTTGTCGGTCAGTTGTAAGTAGACAAATCACGCGCGCTACGCGCTCGTGTTTTGATCTACTTTACAATTGACCTCCAAACTGTGATTTATTACTCAACAGATCACATGCAGACTAGAGCTGGGCTATTTCGTAAATATTGAATGATTGGAAATTCGCGATAAATTCCGAGGAAAAATCCTGCTGATATCTTTTGGCAGCGACATGATTACTTGATGTTGCATATTTGTTTTGTTTGTGTTGAGGATTTATGTCCCCTTAAACACTGATAGGTCATTTTGAGCCACTGCTTCCAATTTAGTGGGACTTATACCCGACATTGAGATGAAATGACATCTCAAGCCATACCGCCCAAAGAAATCGCTAGTGTTTAAGCCTGGGCAGGCTTAGACCTAAGAAGTTTACCAGTACTCAAGTTTGGTCAGTTTCAGCTCTGCGCGGAAGCACCATGCAGCCCAATATACGGTGGGTGGGGCGTCATGGGATACCTTGGAATTTTACCGTTATGCGACAATATTTACATTTCCAGTGTAAAGCCTAATGTAAAACTATAGAAAACAATGTAGTTTATACTTCCATGAACGCATCGAGCCACATGATTTTCAGTGACGTGAAGTGACGTCGGTCTAAACCATGGTTCTCCACGGGCGTTGGTGACGTCAACGCCTTTCCACTCTTTGTAGAAAAAAACAGCGTGTAAAAGTTTTTCAGCTTACAAGTTTGCCCTACAAGCATTTTTAGCCAAGTGATGAGGGGCAAAGAATGTACATTTAAAATAAACTTAATTTTTCAGTAATTTTTCTGCTTTTCATGAAAGTATGACCGACAATGGGTCGCTAGCAACGTCTACATGAACCCCTTCTTGGGTTCATTTACTTTGCACGCGACCCACTGCGTTCATTCTTTCATGAACAGCAGAAAAATAAAATTCATGAAAGTATGACCGACAGTGGGTCGCTAGCAACGTTTACATGAACCCCTTCGGGGTTTATTTACTTTGCACGCGACCCACTGCGTTCATTCTTTCATGAACAGCAGAAAAATTAAATTTCATTTCTTAACGTAACACTTAAAATTGTAACGCACTTGCGCATATTTCCCAGAAAACTAATGGTAATGACGCAAAATTTGTAAAACTATATAAAAGGATCATTGTACTGATTTTGGTGAAGGCTCTCTCGAGTTAGGATAGCTTGCCAACGAAAGTACTGAAGTCCGTAAACGAGTTGGCATTTTAACCCTTAAGTCGCCGAGAAAAACTGCAACTGAAGATGTCGTCTGCCTATGTCGTCTGCTGAATCGTCTTACAAACTTTTTTAAAAATATTTTTGCAAACAGTGTGGGCCCAGAAACTTTGAAAGCCTCTGTTGTGTTCCTTTATTGTCTTCATTTAAACTGTCAGGAGAATTGGCTCGGGCAACACAAACTAAAATTGATGTTTCGAATATGAATTGTTTCAAAGTTATAGTTTTTTAGATTATTAAATATTAGCTTAAAAGTAACATCGTTAAACAAAACTAATTTCTGGATAGTAATATTTCTTAGTCCCAGCTCTATACAAAAAAACTGATCTTTCTCTTCTGAACTGGAACCACAAAATGGGACCTTTTTAATCCCTTCCTTCAAGACAAACATGAACAAGCAAGTTCCTTTTATGTACAATTCATTCACATAATTAATATCTATTTCCTTTAAATTCAGTAAAATTGCAATATTAAGACCACCTTTGGGACTGTTCAAAAGTGGTCTTTAAGGCCACTTTGAAACAGTCCCAAAGATGGTCCCTGGCCAGAGTACAATAGACTAGGGTGGCTTTCAGTAACTGACAGACTAAAGTATATTAAAGCTGTCTTGATATACCGGGCCTTAAATAATTTATCTCCGGAATATATTACAGAACTCTTAAAACCTGTGTCTGAGACACATCCTCTCAACTTAAGGTCATCACAAAATGGCTCACTATACGTGCCGAAAGCACGAACAGCGCTTTACGATGGCTCCTTTTGCTGTTCAGCACCAAGACTATGGAATGCTCTACCCACAACAGTCAAAACTGCGGGTTCACTTTCATCTTTTAAACACTCTCTTAAGTCAATACTTTAACTTTTGTACTTATAACTCTTACACACTATTTTAAATGCGATACTTACTAATTGCTTAGTAATATAGCACTGCGAATGTGATATGTACAAACATAGTCTCTTTACAATATCTTATCGACTGTTATTGCATTATATGTTATCGTTTTATGCGCTCTATATACTCACTGTGATTACTGATGTGTCTTAGACCCAATTAAGCAACATGCTTATTTTAACCATTTTAATACTTTAGTATCTAACTTTCTGGTATTATCTTAAACATGGGCAAAGATCTCATGACAATGTTTCTTTTACATAGCCCATATTTTGAATGCACTATGCATTGTTTATTCTTATTGTATATATGTGTATATATTTATATTTTAGAGGACCGCAAGGTAGAATAGTTATTTTAGCTAATTGTGTAATCCTCTTTAAACATTGTATAAATAAATAAATAAAATAAATAATACACTGTGTGCAGAAAACACGAAAAAGATAACTGCACCCTTCTAAATAAGTTTTTTAAAGTATAATTAGTCTTAATTTTAGGTGTTAATAGCGGAGTACTTCAGAAATGTAAGCATTACAAATTACATACTCAATAGAACTGAGCATGACAAATATTTCATAACCTCGTCCCATGTTCACAACCATTCCTTAAATTGAATAATGCCTTAGATTTAAGGTCTGAGGCTTCCAAGTCACACTTAACGCTCTGCCTGTTGGGCATTTCCTTTCAGCAGACGACATCTTAAAAATATTTTTCTTATTTTTCCCAGAAAACAGGATTTGGCGTTTCTTGCAAATTGTCTCCATATATCTCCGATGGAGACAATTTGTATGAGATGTCGAATCCTGTTTTCTCGAAAACAAAAAGTAGCAACAATGTGTTGTCTGCTGGATTAGCCCTGAGAGTGGTAAAGAAAGTTTAAACAATGCTTTTGCAAGAAAGTCCGATGGGAGGTTCGTTGACTGTGACATAACATTATGATAATACACCAGTGGGCTCAAATGGCGTCTTTCGTATCTCAGGAACTAACAAAGTATAGATGCATTTTTTTTATATATTTTTCTTATTTCTAGTACAAGCATATGCATTGCGGTAGTCGTTAGAATTCCCTCGTTGAGGCGGTTCTAACGAGTACCCACAATCTATATTTTAGAGCAGGAATAAGGTAAATAAGGTTTACCCCTGTAAACCCCAGTTTTACTATATAAAAGTGGGGTTCAAGGGGGTCAAAATTATATAGGCGTATTTTCGTGATGATATGTAAACAGACTTTAACGTCACAACAGCTGGTGTTAAGGGAATGTGTGGCAGCCGTAAAAAGTCTCCCTGCCCTTCATCATAGTGTAGTTTATATTTTCTTGTCATTTGGGATCATTGATTCCACTGTGGAACCTCGGAAATATTTGAAGGTCACTGATGGGACTTAATTAGCCGAACTAGATAGTATGGCCCAGAAAATTGTACACTCCACACTTTTAAGATCTGTTGTGTATTCTTTGCTTCCAAAGGATAACCCTTTTATAGAACACACTTAGCATCATAAAATTTCCGTTCTCATGTTAAAGGCGTCGTAATGCTTAAGGAATGCATTTGACCCTGGGTCATTAACAGGTATATCTTGAATTATAGTCTCATAGTGACTCTCCCTACATTTGACATCAACAAAATATTTTCTTTTTCTTTTGTCGTCAATCATAATTGAATATAATTTCAGTATAAACATGAAAACAATTGTCAAGTCTGGTTTTCAGCATATTTTCATGGCAGATCTTGACATTCCAACTATGCAAAATGAATTCCAACAAGTGGACATGAGAGTATTGACAAAACTCAAGTGGCAGGGATTATCCACAGAGAGCTTTTATTCGCCCTATTTTTCTGATTTTAAAAAGGAAATTAGCCTTATAATGCCATTGTCTTTCTTTGCCATCCTCGCGGGCGAAATGTGAAAATGATGGACAAGGTCATGTACATTTGGATTATAACAATGTCATAAAATCACAGAAATATGTAAATTTCGGTTGAATTCAAATTGACATGTTTATTGGTCAGCATCATCAATTATTAATGTGATTTTTAAGTGAGTGACTATGTTGGGTCAAAACTAAGGGTGACAGCCTGGCGACTGACGACTCAGCTTGATTAATGGCAACCGTGATCAATGAAAATATGATAGTAGGAAAAAAATGAAATCGACAGGTGAATGGTTGAACAAAGAAGCTATTTTATAGAAGGTGGTGTGGTTTCACAAAAGTGACCCTTTGGTCAGCATGACCTCATTGTGACCTTTTGTCAAAAATTATCTTTGATAAGCGGCAAACTGTTTTTATCGGGCATGTTAAAAACATAATCCGGTGCAGAAGCCTCCAGGCCTGCGCTTGCCTTTCATCTTCTTTCCTATCCGCTATTTTCATCTTTGATGCTGCATTAAACAAACAGAAAATAAAAGGAAAATTTCACACCTCACTTGTCATTTTATTTAGACCTTTAATAATTTTTCAATTTTATTGACTTTTGATGTGTACGACCACCTACGTTCAGAATACGTTGTCCGTTTTCTGTGTGAAAAAAGATGTACCAAACAAACATCGAGCCCTGTAGCTGCACACCATGGCTCCACATATCCTTACTGTTTATTAGATCCAATAGGCCAACAGCTAAATGGAACATGGACCGCATCAAGCACGAGCCAAGCAAAAAAGGTGCTCAGAGATAATTCAAACCTGACTGTTTACTCACTCTATTGGTATTGAGCGTTTCTGTGAAGAAACTTTGGGATCGAAAAAAACTCGAGGAGCTTCCTAATGAAGCATATCGAACATCCGGATCAGCTTGCGCAAATGCGCAGGTTGATCTGAGTCGTCGCTGTGCGCAATTGCTCGAACTCGCGCCCCACTTGCCGCTTGGCGGTGATGTCGACGGTGATGCGACGTTGTGTGACGTTGGGCGCATTGATTTGGGCGCACTATATTTTATGGATGTTATGCAACTTGTAGACAGCCAATTTGCATTTCTTTTTGTTCATAGACTTGGTGTGTTGGTGCAAGTCTCCCCCCCCCCCCCACACACACACACACTTTTTGCATCTTGTGTGGGCCTTCATGACACTTACTCTTTTTTTTTTTCTTTTCAAGCAAGTTTTTTTTTTTTTTTTTACTTCTTTGTTTTGTTACAGAAGGAGGGCAAAGTCGGTTCTCTTTAAACACCTGTTGCCAGGCTGTTAGAAATGGTCGGTATCATCTATTGAAAAAATACATTATGAAAGATCTAACAGACGACTACAGTATGTGGGCACTGTAACTCACCTTTCCCGGCAGGTATCTATTTACGACAAAGTAATGAACAGGCCATTTTGAATTTAATGTCCAGATAAAATGTCATATTTATCGCGACTGATATAGCTTTTTGGTTCAGTGTCAATAATAAACATACCGTGCCAAGCTTTCTAGGGCCTCATTTGAGCCCGTATTAGACATTAGTTTTCATATAATTAAACACTCGTCTTTATCCATGAATTTTCTATTATGCTCATAAAATGCAAGTGGTCTATAATTAGTACGACGTGTAACCATTATCTGCTTCCGGTATTGGTCAAATGACCAATGAATGCACAGGTCAAAGAATGGCAGACTGTCATTAAAAGAAATGGAAGCAACCGACTGCCGTGACAAGACGTTTTCTGTTATCTCACAGCCGACATTAATACTAATACCATGCAGCTGCTGCTAATGAGAGAGAGAGAGAGAGAGAGAGAGAGAGAGAGAGAGAGAGAGAGAGAGAGAGAGCGCATACGACTAAACTATATGACATATTCTGCTATTATGACCACCTAAATTAAGACTATTTATTCTTTAAAAAGCATATTATGAATTTCTTTGTGTGTTTCTATAGCCTGTATCCTGTAGTGGGAGACCGCCTTTTGGATTGTTCAAAAGTCGTCTTAAAGACCACTTTTGAACAGTCTCAAAATTGGTTTTAATGTACTCTTCCATTTTCGACAAGTCCATTTTCAGTTCAGTGAGTGTCAGCCTGATCTTATTTGGTTATAGTTTTTGCGAAACGTAATGCTCTTCTAGGAAGCAGTATAAACCAGTCTGGCCTGGAACTGTCCTGTTGGCCAGTGTCTCTTGTATGGGACCCTAGGCATTTATGGGTTAAGCACGATGCTATTCAGGAACATTTTATGACATTTTATATGTACAAATTGTTTGCTCAGCAATCCCTGTCCGTTTTTCAGTCAAAAAGTCTATTTGTTATCGTCCGTTATCGAACATGATATTCCACTATTAAGACCGATCGAGATTAAGACATGTTCTCTTTTTAAAAGTATGCATTGTATTTAGAAGTTATTTATTCTTTCTGTGTTTTCTACTGCCAGTGTCCTCTAGTAATATACCAACTTTGGAACTGTTCAAAAGTGGTCTTAAAAGACCACTTTTGAACAGTCCCAAAGGTGGTCTGAATATATAAGAATTTTACAGTACCTGAACACAACATGCAGTGCTGTCATGGAGAAAAACAGGTTGACAAGGTTATATAACAACAGTCTAATTGCATGGTCATGTTTCGGAAGCTGGCAACGTCACTGACATCAATAATCAATGTATTAGAACTAGTAATTAATATAATATCTGTCTGCACTTTGTAATTAGTGCCTAACTACGACCTTGAAGACTAAATTAGGTGAATACAGATACATTGAATGCAGTAGCCGTCATTCTTCTAAAAAACTGCTCACAGAATGGTTTTCTTGTATACATTGTACCAAATAAGAATTTCCGACATTTGCAGATGCGATAAAATATAAGATTCTGCCATGAGATGCATTCGAATAAGCGATTCAAACCCAAGTGTTGCCCAGATCGAGACTCCACCAATCATCAAACATGCCTATTTAGTTTTGACCCCCTTGAACCCTACTGTTATATAGTATGGGTTAACCATATTTTTCTTATTTCTGTTCATAAAATATGATTGTGGTATTCGTTAGAACCGCCTTGCCGAGGCGGTTCTAACGAGTATCCACAATCTATGTCTTGAGCAGAAATATGAAAAATATCAGGATTTTTATCTGAAAAAAATATTCATTTTTGGTGGTAAAATTTTACCAGTATATTTCAATAATGGTTCAGCTTACCCGAACGGCAACATCGAAACCATACAAATAGAAGTTTCATTTTCTTGCATAACACAACTTTTTTCTTCAATTTTTTCATTTCACGCAAAGCCTAATTTCTTTCGTTGAACTGAACCGGTAAACCACAGGTACGAACTCGTATGTGCAAGTCACTACGTTTCAAGGTAAAATATGACGTATGGCTTTACGCTATAAATAATTCTTCGTGAAAATAAGGGAAGCTAGAATGAAAGGCAAAAATGCCACTGTGTCATTTTCATGTATTTTTTTTTTTTTTTTTTTAAATGCGAACTTTTAACTCAATTGTAGTTTTGTCTTCGATTGGCAGCATAGCCTGTTGCAAATAGTGTAAATGAACAAACGAGGGATATTTTGTGATATATCACCATGTCAGAATTCATATACAGCATATAAATACAAAGTGAATGCAACTCCCATCAGAGACACCAAAGGGAAAGCAACACCAACATGAAATAACTAGACCCTAATGGAAACATCAATACTTTCCCACAAAATGGCAAATTGGCTATCCAAAACAAAAAAGATATAAGCGATACACACACTCAAAGACAAACCACAACAAAAATAAATCGCGACAGAAAACCCGCTTTGGAACGGTCAGTGAAAAGAATTTTTAACTTGTATGTAAGAAATTCTTGTCTTTAAAGCTAAAATTACACACTTTATATCTTCCTGTCAATGTTCATTCGATTAATGTTCATTCTTCAACAATGGATTCCCTTGGGCCAATATCTCGTAGACACCAAGACTGGTTTAACGAGAATGACGAAGAATTCTGGGACCCCTTGAAGAGCAACATTATAAACACAAGGCATGCGTCAGTGATTCCAGCTCAGAATTTATTCATGCCGCTTATTCAGATATATACAAGAGAGTTCGTACAAGACTCAGATATATGCAAGACTCCTGGCATAGCAGTAAGGCGGATGAAAACAGTCCATTGCTGATAGAAAGGATATGAAGAAGTTCTTTTATGCACTAAAGTCAGTTTATGGTCCTCAGAGCTAAGGAACCACCACTCTTTTCGGTGCGGTTAGAACTAGTCTTCTGACTGACAAAGAAGCGGGCTGGACACTTTGATGGAATTCTTAATCGGTCATCCTCTATCAAAGATGACGCTATCAACAGACTTCCTCAGGTGCAAAGAAAATGACAAAGTTATGTCACCTTATGTGGAGAAAAGAAGCCATAAAACAAGAATTCAAGGATGCGTCAATTATTCACCTACTCAAACGGAAAGGGAATCCTCAGGTCTGCGACAATCACCGTGGCATCTCTTTATTGTCAATCGCTAGGAAGGTCCTTGCAAGGCTCCTACTTAACCGACTGATTGAGCACATTGAACAGTCAGAGCTTCTACCAGAAAGCCAGTGTGGATTCAGAAAGAACAGAAGAACACTTGACATGATATTCACGACAAAGTAGCTTCACGAGAAATGTCCAGGAACAGAACATGGACCTCTGTACGACCTTTATTGACCTTACAAAAGCATTTGACACAGTCGGCCGTGAAGGTCTTTGGAAAATTATGGCAAAACTTTCCTGTCCATAGAAATGGTGAGGCTGTTCCAAGATGGTATGCTTGCACGAATCCAAAATGATGGTGAGTTTTCAGATCTATTTCCTGTGACAAACGGGGTCAAGCAAGGATGTGTACTAGCCACAACACTGTTCAGCATTATGGTCTCTGCCATGCTCATAGATGTTTTCCAGGATGGTGACAATGGTATACCTATTAGGTATCGTTTTGATGGGAAGCTTTTCAACCTTAGAAGGTTGCAAGCCAACAGAGGTGCTAGATGAGTTCCTCTTTGCTTGTGGCATGGCAAAAGGTGCTACAACAGAAGAGAAGATGCAAAAAGGTGTAGATCAAATATCCGTCTCCTGCGACAACTATGACCTCACAATCAGCATCTAAAAGATTGAGGTGGTCTATCAACCAGCACCTGGTAAGCCATACAAGGAGCCCACCATCACAGTGAAAGGTCAAAGACTGCAAGTGGTTGAAAAGTTCACTCACCTTGGGAGCACACTGTCAAAAACTGTGGATATAGATGACGAAGTAAATGCCAGGATCGCCAAAGCTAGTGCAGCATTTGGCCGACTACGTGGTAGTGTTTGGGATCGAAGTGGAATCAGGCTTGATCGAAGTGGAATCAGGCTCTGTCTCTGGTCGAACTCATCGGTTTTCTTTTGCTCCAGCATTTCAGTGGTTTCTTGCTGTCGAGTCTTCACCGTTGTTTCATCTCTGCGGTTGTTTGATTTTTGTGTTCACGGAGATGTTGCACTGATGAGTTAGGAGGCCTTCATGCGGACTGAACAAATTATTTGTCTAAATCGCGACGGAGGTAATTGCGAAGATTGTGGCCACGTAAAATTGATTTTGACCCCCCCCCCCCCCCCCCCACACACACACACACCAGTGGAATTCGTTTCCGCTGACCGTTCCAAGGCGGTTCTTCTTTATTTTGGATAGCCTATTGGCCATTTTGTGGGAAAGTAGCTGTCCTTTTGACTTTCCACTATTGATGTTTCCATTCGGGTCTGTTGTTTCATGTTTGTGTTGTTTTCCCCTTTTGGTTCTTTTGGTTGGGAGTTGTTGGTTGATTGTAACGATTCCTGATCATTGCCTCCACTTCTATTTTGAGGTAGTGAGGTCATAGTTGTCACAGGAGTCGGATATTTGATCTACACTTTTTGGCATCTTCTCTTCTGTTGCAGCACCTTTTGCCTGGTCACCAACCCTATCACGGTTGACAACTTTGCTCCCCTATTTAATCGCACGCCGGTGGGTCAGGCCTCAGATTCTTTGACGGTTCCAGCGTAAAGGCTAACTGAGAATTGAATTAGAGGGGATTTAATTTTATGTAATGTTGTTGGTGCTGATGCTCTTTCTCTGGTCGGGCCGATCGGAGTCTAACTGTTTGTTTTCTTTTGCTCAAGCATTTCAGTGTTTTTTGTGCTGTCGAGTTCTCAGCGTTGTTTCATGTCTGTGGTTGTTTGATTTTCGTGTTCTCGGAGAGGTTGTTCTAATGAGTTAGGAGGCATTCATGCGGACTGAACAAATTATTTGTCTAAATCGCGACGGAAGTAAGGGCGAGGATTCTGGCCGCGTAAAATCGATTTAAGCCCCCAATTGAATTCGTTTCACTGACCTTCCCAAGGCAGTTCTTCTGACGGGTTTGTTATGGTTTGTCTTTGAGTGTATGTATCGCATAAATATATTTTTGTTTTGGATGGCCAATTGGCCATTTTGTGGGAAAGTTACTGTCACCAACAATTTGGCTTTCCGCTATTGATATTTCCATTAGGAACTAGTTGTTTCGTGTTTGTGTTTCTTTCCATGGGAGCTGTGGGTTAATTGTATCGAGTCCTGATCATTGCTTTCACTTCTATTTTGACACAAAGCTGAAAGTCAACAGAGGCGTGGTCCTGTCAACACTATCATATGCATGTGAAACATGGACAGCTTACCAACGGCATGCCAAAAGACTGAACCAACGGCATGCCAAAAGACTGAACCAACGGCATGCCAAAAGAAATCTCTTAAAGATTAAGTGGCAAGACAGGATTCCAGACACAGAAGTCCTGAAAAAGCAGGAATACAGAGTGCACATACTCTTCTGAAACTGGCACAGTTAAGATGGACAGGTCATGCTACCAGGATGCCTGAGGAATGGTTGCCAAAGAAAATCCTCAATGGAGAATTAGAAGCAGACAAACTCTCCCATGGTGGTCAGAAGAAGCGTTACAATGGCACTCGCAAAGCCTCCCTTAAGGACTTCAATATACCGACAGAGCCTTAGGAATAAATTGCACTGGACCGAGTAAAGTGGTGAGGCCTCATCAGAAGGTGCGCTAGTGAATATGAGGCAAAAAGAATCAGGGAAGCTGATTAGAAACGGATACAGCGCAAAACCAGGGCTAAGGCTGTCTTCCTCTATCCTCTGCTACTCAGTATTTAACAGACGGTTCAGAGCTAGAATTGGTCTCATCAGAGTGAGTGATAGTGAGTGTTTGAGTTTTACGTCTCACCAACAGCAAAGGGCATAAGGAGACGGGACCTCGGTTTAAATACTCATCCGAATGTCTGGAGAAGCCCGGGACCGATCATGCGACCCCTGGTTTAGAAGGCAAGTAGCATGTCATAAGTACTACACCACGGAGCCTTCTATGGTCTCGGAGATGTTACACTGATGAGTTAGGAGGCCGTCATGCGGACTGAACAAATTATTCGTCTAAATCGCGACGGAAGTAAGGGCGATGATTGTAGCCACGTAAAACCGATTTAAGCCCCCCAGTGGAGTTCGTTTCCGCCGACCGTTCCAAGGCGGTTATTCTGTCCCGGTTTATTTTTGATATGGTTTGTCGTTGGATGTTTGTGTCGCTTATATTATTTTATTTTGGATAGCCTATTGGCCTTTTTGTGGGAAAGTAACTGTCCTTTTAGCTTTCCGCTGTTGATGTTTCCATTGGGGTCTGTTGTTTCATGTTTGTGTTTCTTTCCCTTTGGTGTCTCTGATGGGAGCTGTGGGTTAATTGCATCGAATCCTGATCATTGCTCCACTTCTATTTTCTATGGTCTCATCAGCCTTCTTAGAACATACAACACTAGAATTTCTTGCATGTGATTAAGATTGGTCATTGTTAGTAATGACAGACGAATTAATAATTAAAAAAAACAACACTGGACTCTTTAAACATTTTCCATCTTTAGTGTGTTCATCTCGATTTTACACTTAACCTCTCTGTCACGGAGCACAATTTATAGCTTTAAAAATTCGCCTCTATTGAACTCATTGTCATACGAAGAGTCTGATAATCTAAATTTCTCTTAGCAGCCACCCAGAGAACACTCAAACGGCTGCCTGAAGGAATTGGCTGTGGAGCAGAATATTATTTCTCAATTTGAATTTGCGAAAATAAAAATACATGTAATATGATGTAGAGGTGTGAGACAACACTCCATCATTTATTTTTCTTCTAATTTATATAAAATAGTATTAATACTGATAACAAAATGGTAATTTTACGAGACACTAACACACCGGAAAAGAAATTATTCTTGTTTTAACTTCCGTTTTTGTCATGGAGTTAACACTCGCTGGTAATAGAGGGAGTTGACTACTGGCAGAAGATACCTAATATTGAAAAGAAAAACACACATCTCGTCAGACATTATTAGTCTAGGAGAAGGAGAGAGATGGTTGCTCAGCAGATATTTAATATAAAGCGATAACACACCCGTGCGACATTGTGCATTTTTCTTATCTCCAAAATGGCTACTTTTCTGGTGAAAATCCGTGATATTTTTCTTGATTATACTGCAAACATAGGTGGTGGGTCGCCTCACTGAGGCGGTTCTAACGAGTATCCATAACATGTGTGTTGGAGCAGAAATAAGAAAAATAATTTATACCCCCTTAAACCCCAGTTTTTTTTATATAAAGTGGGGTTTAAGGGGTGTTCATTTCACGGACTTGTTCTCGTGATGTAAAGTAAAATGCCGGGGTTGTGGTGGGGGATGATTGTGGCTGTTGAAGACAGGCTGCTACTAAGCAGAGATTACCGTTACTGAAGGTTTACTTATGTTTCTACTCAAAAAGGAAAGTTTTCTTTTAAGTGAAAGAAGGCTCCATTTTTGGAGGTGCTTCATTGCAGGAGAAAATCTTTTTACAGTAGTTTATATATGGTTGGGGTTGAGTCCTAAAAACACGTTCATACATATACGTTTGGTATAAAACAACATTGCTTCAATTTTTGGTATCATTTGCTCATAATACTGTTGATCTTTTGTTGGTCAGAACATTCCATGAAACTTTCATTAGCCTTATTCTGCAAGAATTGAAAAGTGTTCCAGAGAACTAATGATAACACTATTTGTATAGTTATGAATTAATTCCTTTATATCAATGATAAACGAAAGGAAGTCAACAAGGTTTGTTTGTTTTGCGAATGACTTTCCATAATAATCTATCAAAGTGTCTTTACTCTCGTCTGCTATTATCTCGAGAGTTTGTGGTCAGATTTCTATACCAAAGCCAATTTAGTAAAACAACCACTGGGACTGTACAAAAGGTGGTCTTTAAAATGACTGTGTAACCGATTACCGTATGATATGGGACCCCGCCCATTCGGGCTTGGCGAAATAGATTGGAATGCATGATGCTTCCACGCAGAGCTGGAACCGACCGCTAATGAGTACTGGTAACCCATTTAGAAGGTCTAAGTCTGTCCAGGCAAAGTGGCGCGAATCGGACCGTCCCTGCAAACCCTATTGGTTTGTTTGGGTTGTAGGGCTTGAGATGTTATTTCATCTCAGTATCGGGTAAAAGTCCCATAAAACTGGAAGTGACGCCTTCAAAATGATCTGAATAGTGATGACGGGGACGTAAAACCTCAATTCAAACAAAAATCGTACGAGATGCAAGTACACTTTTATAGGGCTATCACCCTCCCCCGTTAGCTTAACGAAGTCGTTAGTGATCTAATTGGTATCTGTTCTAGTAAGTACATCTACTATAGTGGCATTTTTGCTGATAAAATATGAGCCGCATTCGCTAAATAGAAGCGAATGAAATGATCAGGAATCGATACGTTTAACCCACACAAGCGACACACACACACACTCAAAGCTCAAAGACAAACCATAACAAAAATACACGCAACGGATGAACCGGCTTGGAATACTCGCCCTTGATTCCGTCGCGATTTAGACAAATATTTTTTTTTCAGTCCGCATTAAACACTTCCTAGCATCTCCTAGTAGCTCATCAGTACAACATCTCCGAGAAAATAAAAGTAAAAAGACCACCGTGATGAAACAACGGTGAGGACTCGACTCACATTTGTTCTGCAAAAATATCGATATATTAACATTACGCTGAACAACTGGCCCTAATAGGTGGCATGCTCTGTCTTTTTCTCTCCATGATGGCATTCCATACAAACCATTGCATTGATTACGTAGACTTTCCATCCATGCAATGGAATTCCTTGTAAACTCTAATTAATAAAGAGAAAAGTGATTTTTACAAGGGGTATACATAGATTGTGGGCTGCTCATTGAAGCGGCCGTAACCTAAATAAGACATGAATTTCACCGAACGAAGGCTATGTCGCGCTTGCGGGGCGCTAAGTCCTTAAACCATGAAATGTAGGTCAAGATCAAACATGGATGCTTGTATAAAAGTTGCCATGCCTAGATGCAAGTTTGTACCAAGTATCATTAATAAAGGAGAAATGGACTCTTCCATAAGATTGTTGCAATATTTTACAAAGTCGGTGGACCATGAAATGTAGGTCAAGGGCAAATATGGATGCTTATGATTAAAGTTGCCAAGATGCAAGTTTGTACAGTGTCATTAATGAAGCTCTAATAGTTCTGAGAAATGGACTCCGACAATAGGGTGAACGCCAGGGTTTACGCAATATTTAACCAAGTCAGTGACCATGAAACACAAATTAAGGTCAAATATGGATGCTTGCGTTAAAGTTGCCTTTTCATGTTGCACGTTCGTACCAAGTATCATTAATAAGGCACTAATAGTTCTTGAGAACTTGTTTGTTTGTTTGTTTGATTTGAGGTGTAAGCGTCTTCAAGCCCCGATGGGTGCGGGCCATCTTGAGAAATGGACTCTTACATTAGGGCGAACTCTAGGGTGAACACAATAGTTGACGGCTTGACGGGCGGACGAACGTTCGGACGGAAAATCGGGCCCCTATATCGTACCATGTTTAAAGCAGGTCCGACAAAAAGTAAAACCTTCAGTGGAAACTTTAGAGTCATAGAATAAAGAATGATACGATATTGGTGTATAATCTGTATCTTAATGTAACTGAACGTTACCTCTGAACTTGAGGACAGCTTTGAAAATCTTTCTTTAGAGTCTGCATCCGTGGCTTCCACAAAACAAGTTCTTTGTTATGAGGGACACCAAGCAATGTGGAAATATTCAACAGAGGAATGTATTTTCGGAATTTATAAGCTGTAAATCAACCAAAATGGCCTCATTTCAGATAATTGTGTATTGGCATTAAGCATGTTAGCTAACATCTTGTTCTTATTAAAGCTGGCTCGCTTCACCGTAAATGCCACACCCCTTTACTCTGGCAGTTGTTTCTTTTACAACTGACACCACAAAACGCAGCTTCCACCATTATGCTAATGGACGTCAGAAAATTAGTCAAGAGTTTTGTACACATCTGTCGCTCGTAAAAATATAAACTTTCCGGGAATCGAGCGACAGATATGCGTTAACCTGTATCAGTTTTACAAAATATTGTAACTGTCCGCGGTCATTACTCGAAGCTAGGCACAGGAAAATATGCAATAAGGCATGTGCAACAAGCGATGAGTCTGATCAGACTGCGCGTCTGTGCAGTCTGGTCAGAGTGTTCGCTGGTCGGTAACGTCATCTGCGGTTCCTTGCACATAAAGCAACGATGAAGAGACGCTGATATAGCTCTCTGGATGCGCATGTTGAATTGAATCTTCGCTGGTCAAACATGTCAGGTCGCCTCTTTTCGTGTGCGCAAGCTCCCAAAATGCCAACAGTCAACTGTCATGGTGAGTATATTTTGAATTTTAATGGGAGTGAATTCAGATCGTTTTTACTTCTAAATATGAAATAGGTTTGCAATTATGACAACTATTGGCGGACTCGATCTACACGACATTCTTGATCGCTAAAATAAGTTTCAGGGACAAAATGTGCAATAGAATTATAAATTAAAGTTAGTTTTGAAAATTTACCATTTCGATAACACGCCCATGCGCCATAGGGCATTTTTTTTCACGTCTCCAAAATGGCTACTTTTCTGTTGAAAATCCGTGATGCTTTTCTTATTTATACTGCAAATATTGGTTGCGGGTGCTCTTTAGAATCGCCTCTTTGAGGCGGCGCTTCTACAGAGGTGCCACAACCTAGGTCTTGAAGCAGAAATAAGAAAAATAAGGTATACTCCGGTAAACCCTAGTTTTCTCTATAGAAAGCGGGGCTTAGGGGGATATTTATTTCACGGACTTGTCTTACGTGATGCCGTTAGGAAACCAGAATCATAACAAAGAAATAAAACATAAATCTGGCTCAGAACCAGAATAGGAAATGTTCATGGTGACACGTCAGATGACATTCATTCCCAGAACCTGTGATATGGGAAGTTTTTCCCTATCTCTCCAAACACGTAAATTCAGCTTCTCTACCATATGCACAATCATTACACAAACACGCCTATAGAAATACATTACCACCTTTATCGCCGAAAAAATGAAAATTTTATGATGAAAAATTGTGATATTTTTTCTTATTTCTGCTCATAATATAGATTGTGGGCACTCGTTAGAACCGCCTCATCGAGGGAGTTTTAACGAGTATCCACAATCTATATTTTAGAGCAGAAATAAGAAAAATAAGGTATACCCCCGGAAACCCCAGTTGTACTAGATAAAAGTGGGGTTTAAGGGGGTCAAAATTATATAGGCGTGTTTTAATGATGTATCATCGAACCAATCTCTAATGGTGCGAGAGAGAGGGGATCCTCTGCAGCGCCTATTTGGGACAATAATGCTGGCGGCACCGTTTGAATCTTTGCACAATAGTATAAGCCTACTGTCTATTCTCGTTTTTAAGAGGCTCCCATATTATTTTTTCTAGTGTGTGTGTGTGTGAATTCGGGTTTAACGTCGCTTTCAACAATTTTTCAGTCATATCACGACGGTGTCTGGTTGCGACAGGGAGCTAAATGCTCACGTTTATAGTGCTGCCTCACTGAAGTATCATGTCCCAGACACATTACATGATACCACACCCAGTCACATTATCCTGACACTGGATCGACCAGTCCTAGCTCTACCCCGTAAATCTGAGTGCCAAACGAGGAGCAGCTAGTACCATTTTTAACGACTTTGGTATGTCGCGGCCCGGGATCGAACCCGAGACCTCCCGTTCCCCGGAGCGGACACTCTACCAACTGAGCTATCGGGGCCGTTTTTTTTTTTTTTTTTTTTTTTTTTTTTTCTAGTGTTCCAGCCAGTCATAGTCCAAGTTTCAAAGCAGTAATTGCGAGCTACAAATCTAGCAGCCATATTCTGAACTTTCCACATTTCTTCTTGAAGGATCACTGCCGGGATGAGATGTCGGGGTGGGGCTGGGGGATGTCCCAGAAACAAATTTCATATTCCAAGATTGGGCAAACATGTCCTTTATATACTTCCCCTTTACATCCTTCGTCTGTTTCCTGTTTATTTAAAACTGTATCTCTAGTTCGCTTTTATAAAGGGCAATGGACATTTTACAGCCGAGGCAGCTAACTGTTTTAACCCATTTGGTACCAGAAACCCAAAACGGGTACCCTGGCAAACAGTGCAGGCTCAGAGCAGAACGCGGCGTCTGATCAGGGCCTCCACTGTTTGCTAAAAGTCCTGTCATTTTCCAAATAATTTTTGATGAAAACACGACCTGACACCCCTAAATTTTGAAATGGATTCATGCTGTATATAAGGAGGAATATACCATTTGGTACAAAAAGGGTTAATGAACTAATTATTTCATATTTTCCTCCTTTTCTTGTCATCTGTATGTGACCTTCCATGCATCGTTTCTTGTGAAATTAATTTCTAAAACTTCATACCCATATACATGCATATTTCAGATGCACTACTGCTATATATATAGTGGAAGATTCCATTCAAACAAAAGGGTTAAAGACCTCCGTTAACTATGGACACGACAGTTGCACCAGTTTCTGTCATTGTCTGCACTATAAAAGCGATCTTATCTTTTATTCTGCAAGATATTGTATCTGATTGTGCATTACCTGTTGGCAGCATGATTAATTGTTCTGACAATCTATAGCATCATTAATGATTCTTTTTTTATGTAAACTGCACTTTTATACGACACTGAGCCCGAGTGCAAATAAGTTATATCGGCGTACAATACCACCACGAAAACACGCCTATATAACTTTGAACCCTTAATTCCAACTTTTATATAGTATAGATTACCTACCATTTCATATGTACACTATGGATCAAGTGAGCGAACCAGAGCCATCATGGCCCTCTTGTTGAAGTTCTGTTATCCTGTCAAGGTTTGTTGAAGAATATCCACATACCACTGACCCATAATCAATTAATGGCAGGATATACAATTGGTAAAATTTCTTTTGGATGTTGGTATATAGGGACATTATTCAACAATTCCCTCAATAATAATATTAGAGCATAGATGATCTATGTGAAAGACCAAGTAAGTTTATTATCGACATGTACACCAAGCCACCAATGCACGTATCACGCTTGCACGTGCTGCCATATCGCATGGGCTTTATCATACCCCAAAATCCATATCACAACCCTTTATCGCACCCCTAAGCCTTTATCATACCTCTGACGTCACCCTATTTGGAACACGTGGCGTTCTTCCTTTTGCGGCATTTCGCATTTGTTGTTCAGGACGCCATTTGCAATTTGCAATATTTTCGACTGTTCGAGCCCTCGGGCTGATATGGGAGTCTCGGGCTGATATGGGGTATGATATAAAAAATGCCATATGATAATCTCTATTTATCATAATTGATATGCATTTTGTTCCGTCGAAATTTGGGTCATAGAAATTTGAAAAAAAAAAAAAAAAAAAAAAAATGGGAGTCGATTGGCAGTGCCAGTTTCGGCGATTGCTCTACACGCCCCATAACCTCCTAATGGAGTGGTTCTTCCATTGAATCAGCATTCGTGGATACTACGACCTTTCTGGTACAAAACATGACAGTATTTCTGTGATCAGCGGTACACATTTCGTTTAGGACGAAAATATTTTGGCCTGTGCGGAAATCATGAGTCGGCCTTGGTTTGTTGCCATGATAGGAATCCTTAATGATTTGAATGAATTTGCATCACGTGAACAAGTCCGTGAAATGAAGACCCCCTAAACCCCGCTTTATATAGAGAAAACTGGGGTTTACGAGGGTAAACATTATTTTCTTATATCTGTTCCAAGACATAGGATGTGGGTACTCGTTAGAACCGCCTCATTGAGGCGGTTCTAACGAGCACTAGCAACCTATGTTTTTTATAAGAAAAATAAAAATATCACGGATTTTCGTCAGTTTAGTAGCCATTTTTGAGATGTGAAAAATGCACTATGTCGCACGGGTGTGTCATCGTTATGTTAATGCTCGAAAGAAGCCGTCTCTTGCCAGAAATGTTTAGATGCAATGTGTCATTTTGATAGAATGAGGCAGGCATTTGAAGCGATGCAAGTAGAAAACTGTCATAATTTTCAATGAAATAAAGGTCGTTTCCATCACAGATGGTTTTCCGGAATGTCATTGTAGGGTTTCGATAAAAAAACTAAGAGGTTGCCTTTGGAAACAAAAAAAAAAAAAACAAAAAACAAAACACAAAAGAACGAAAATCGGAGACTCGGTTTTATTAAGTCTCTTCATACACAGCAATATAGTTTGCAAGGCTGCAGCATGCGCCTTCTAGCACCGGCTTAAGCGACATTCGATTTTCAAAGTAATCAGAATGGGCTCGTTTATCCATATCTGCACTATGATGGAGCACGGGAAGACTTTTTACGGCCGCCACACGGCACTTAACACCAGCTGCAGTGAGGTAAAATAAAAAGACTATGATGCGGCAATTACCAGCCCATATCGACAGAGTCGTCGTCGGTGATGCCTTTACTTTCATGCTTTGAGTTAAGGAGGTTGCAAGGAATCAACGCGCATCGTCCTATCAAAGTCTGTAATTACTGTTTCAGATATTATGGTATTATGGTAGACTTCTTTCGAGTTGATACTGAATCGCGAGCTCCTTTCTGTAGCTGATATTTGGCCCCTCTGTCAAGCACATTTGAGCCCCGCCAAGCGAATTTGTGTCTTCGAGCATTCCGTCATGACAAATTTTAACTGCGCATGGCCAGCCATTAAGAGGGGGCACGGAGATGGCTTTCTGTCTGAAGGTTCCTCTTGATTCACTGCTTGTATGAGCGAGCAGCGAAGGTTCTGGCGAGACTGCGCGGATGCGCAGGCTCGCCTGAACCTTCGCTGCTCGCATAGGCGATAAGTACCAAAATCGCTTGACGGGGCCCATTTGAAATACATTGTGTTGGACTCATCAAATTCTCCGGCTCTTTTTACTTGTCCTTGCTGAATTTCTTATGTTCTGTTAATGATTTCTGTATATGTTTATTTTTTAATGTGTCTTCCGTTTTTAGAAGTTCCATGAGACGGTTCTAACGAGCACCAACAATCTATGTTCGTAGTATAGATAAGAAAATATTTACACATTTTTTTCGGAAAACTTGTCATATATGAGATATGAAAGAATGTGCTATGTCACACGTGTGTGTTGTAATGAATGCATCTGGAAATGTCGTCTGTTTTTGTCGTCTTGCAAACTTTTCAAATCTATTTTTTTGCGTACGGGCAAGCAGTGTAGACCCTTATTAGACTGCTCCTAAGTAAGCACTCTGAAATGTGTTCACAGATTTTGCAACATTGACTTGCTAAAGTAACCCGCAAACAACAAAGCAGACGACATTTGTTTTGATTGGCATATTAAGGGTGACCATTGTTTGGACTTCCTCAAATCAGATACTAGTAATCTGTCCAATAGGAAATTTATGCGCTACTCAGACCTATTTTGACATGCTTGGTCCCAAATGTCAGCTTATGTAATTTTCATGTGACTTTTCCATTTATGTCCGAGCATGACAAAACGTACAAAACGATCTGTGCTACCAACGAAAAATTAGATCACTCATGGCATCTGTAAGGCCTTTTGGGTGAAACGCGGCTCATGCGAACAGCAAAGACCCTGATCATTCTGCGCATGCGCAGACTGATCAGGGTCTTTGCTGGTCGCACACTTCCTTCCGTTAGGTTTGTCGAGCTCCGGTTCATCCACGTTAGCTAATTACAGGGCTGCTGCCGACAGGTGTAAAATCATTCGGTACCTGTCGGCTCTGAGCCAGAAAAGAGATTGCTGAGACCTAGTTGGCTCCATGTCGAAAACATGCAATTTTCAGAATAACTATGTTTTCTAGTTTTTATAATGTACGTTCAGAAATGTCAGAATTTGTGCAGCTTTCAACAAAACGTTACGTGCAACGCGTTTTGAAACCGATTACTTCTTGTCGAAAGTGATTACTTGTTTTTTTTTTTTTTCCGCAAACGCTAACGGATATACAATACGCTAGAAGAGAGTGTTCTGATCCAGCTGTGCGATTGTCCGGTCGATGGAGGCTTCTCTGGTTGCACACATTCACATTTTGTGATGGTTTCAATGGCATGATTCTCAATCCCAAGATTCCCAGCGAAAAATCTGGAACTTCTAGTGGCGTAGTGTGAAATATTAACTAATATTTTACGTTACACAGGATGAACAATAAAATCGGTAAAAGAATTTATCAGAGATTTTTCCATGCAGTGGAATGTAGAGTGGTTGCCAAAGATAGTAGACTAATTCTACAACTGGAGGAGTCACATGATCAATTGCATGTCACCTGTTCTGTTGTGATATGCAGAAGGCCAGAGTTAACAATAAGACATGCAGATTTGCCTTTGCCTTAGCATTACGATAACACATCTCCAAAATGGATAATTTTCTGATGAAAATTTGTTTAAGAAATAGATCAGCTACAACTGTGATTTGTTGAGTAATAATTCACAGTTTGGAGGTCAGTTGTAATGTAGATCAAATCACGAGCGCGTAGCGCGCGTGATTTGTCTACTTACAACTGACCGACAAGATGTGATTTAATACTCAACAAAACACAAACTAGAGCTGTTCTATTTCGATTCAAATATGCTGAAAATCGGCAATAATGCTGTTGTCTCCTTCAAATTCTTACAACTTTTCGTCATTGTTAGAGAAATCCCGCTAAAATTATCGACTGAAACATATGCATTTATATCCTTTTCTGACCTATCAATGAAAAAATATTCATTTAGTTTTGTGGCTATCGATTGGGGATCGGTGAGGTGCTTTTCATTAAGGCGGTTCTAACGTGTACCCACACTCTATGTCTTGGAGCAGAAATAAAAAGGACAGTGTATTCCACTATAAACCCAAGTTTTTTATATATATTTAAAGTGGGGTTTATAGGAGTGATCATTTCACGGGCATGCTTTCCTGATGAGTGCAACTCTAATTTACACTGGATCTGTCAGACCTGTATATCTGCATGTTTGCATAAACTGCATGTCTGCTATTGGATTGAGTGTTTGCCAGTTGACCCAAAGTTACTGAATGAATATGAGTTATGTGTTATGTTTCTGGTGTCCACGTGACTATCTCCGATCGCGCAAAAATCTAAGTAGGGCCTAACGTTTATTTAAAGCCTCAATATTCTTGCCCCTGTCACGTCACTAGCTTGTGGTAAAAGAATGGTTATCTTTTAAGTCAGTACTGACTAGTATACCGGGACAGTGACAGTGCAGATCCAGATTGAACGCCGCTAAACAGGGTCTTTACTGTTTATTTAAAAAGATACAGGAATTTAAGGGTTAAACCAAACATTCTCTAAGTCCCCGTTCAAGACAGTTTTCCAGTCCTACACTCAGAGATAATCGACCGATGAGTGTGGAACAATTCAGAAATAACAAGAAGTAGCTTAGAAAAAGATATTCGGTAGACTGTAGGTCATCAATTCAAAGTTAAACCCCTTTAATGACAATTAAAAATTTCAACCTAAAAGCTTTGAACGGCAATACTAGGGACGTCATGTTTATTTCATTCTGTGCAGTTTTCAAGTTTTACAAAAAAAAAACCTTGCGCCAGTTGTTAAAAACGTCGTTAGTCAACGAATCGTTAAAACTTCGATCATTTTGCTGGAAAAAAACGAGTAGGTTTTGCTACTTACATTTTTTCAGCAAACATTCCAAAATTTTTAAATTTTGTTCCTGCTAGGAGAGTTAACAATATGACCGCTAACAAGCTCATTAATCTAACGAGGATTGGGACAACCGGACCATATATTTGAAGCAAATATAGTGTCTAGTGACGGTCTACACTGTTTTGTAAATGTTCCAATTTGGAAGCTAGGCATGTGGATAAATATTGCGAATGTCAAACCATGTGAAAAATGACCAGTATTATTCTCTTAGTAGCTATGAACAATTCAATTTTCAGTCTTAGATTTGTTGGGATTGCTATTTGTTGACAGTTTATTCCCTCGGCATTTAGCGGCATCTGATCTGAAGCTAATATCCTTTTTTGGAACGCTATGCTTGTACGGGTTAAATGTCACAAACAAAACGTAATGAAAATAAAAGCCCATCCTATACCGGTATTGAATTGTTTAAACGAAATAGTCTAAATCTAAGCCCAGGACCATTTTTTTCCCGCCGACACTCAAAGAAAATCGATCCACCAGTGCTGTCAGGACTTTGATTGTTGATTATCTACGCTCACGGGCGTAAACTACCGAAGGTTTACTTTTGCTCCGGAAGCGTTTAAGAAAAGGTCATGACTGGTTGAATGCTATTTTCTATTATTGACTGTTCATCAGTGTTATATATCATAATGATTAAAACACGGGAGTGACCGGAACGCTTCCTTATATTTATCACACGCTCTCATGCTTACTTCTTGGTTAACATTGACTTTCCTAATATAGTGCAGGTGTTTTTCTGTTCGTTTTCATTTTTTTTCTTTAAACAATGTTAGAGAGGTTCTTTTTGTGTGTGTTTTTGCCAAATGTGAAATAAAAGAAAATGTAAATGTAACACATGAACAAATTTTGTCATTTTACTTTCCAATTCTCTGACTAAATTACACACATTTATGTGTAATATGCGAAGACTCGAGCTTTTTATAAAAGCTAATACTTGTGTAAATATTAAAGATAAGATCTCAATGAATTTATAAACTGATCTCAAATCAAAGCACTCACAACATAAATGCCATATGGGTCGCTAGCATTGCTTGTGTAAACTGATCCCAAATCAATGTACTAACAGCTTTTATGGGTCGCTACCAATGTTTGATTTTATAAACTGATCTCAAATGTGCACACACATCAGTTATGTGTCGCAAGCAATGCTTTTTATAAACTGATCTCAAATCAAAGCAAAAAAAGACAGCACATACGCCATATGGGTCGCTAGCAATGCTTGGTTTTATAAACTGATCTCAAATCAATACACTGGCAGCACTTATGGGTCGCTAGCAATGCTTGGTTTTATAAACTGATCTCAAATCAAAGCACTGACAGCACTGATACCTGCAAAATTATCTCTATTACGCTTATAAGGAGCAGTGCTTGGTATATATAGAGGATCTTACATGAGTGCTTATGCATTATTGAATGTATTAAACGAGTTGAGGAAAAGAGATGAAAGGCAAGGCTTTGCCGAGCATTTCATCTCTTTTCCTCGACGAGTTTAATAAATTTGTTAATACATGAGCACGAATGCAAGATTCTATTTATCATATGACATTAAAACGCACTTTATTCACGATTCGTTTTAAAAATGTCAATATTCCGCCATTAGTAATCGCGACGTCGTTAAGGACGTCGAAGGTGTAACGTTACGGGGCGTATCTAACTAATTTGCATATTTTATCAACTAGTGGATTACTTAATGTCATATGATAAATATACATGTATATACTAATCTCATATCAAAGGGCTGGCAGCACTGATGGGTCATGGTCCCTCAGAGTAGGCTAAAAAAATGGTGCTGAATATGAACTTAGAGACTATTTTGTTTAACTCTAAAATGCTGTATTTTAAGCAATCAGTGTAGAACCTGATCAGACGCTGAGTTTTTCGGCTTCTGATCTGGATCTATACTGTATGCCAGTGCCCTAGCACATGATTCCGGGCCTTACTTTGCGGATATTAATCTCTGCTCTGCAGCGGCAAGAATAACGCGGCTAAAAAGAAAAATAAACCATAACTTGGATTTTGTAGCCACTAGCACAATCGGGGAAGGTTCTTGAGAGTAAAATGATTTTTGGTCGACTGATAAACATTCGCTCCAAAAAGGAGTCTTTTCTTGTAGGAAAAAAAAATTCTTATCGCATATGCGAGCAGAAAAGTCTCATGCAAGACTGCGCATAAGTTTCCATCTGTTTTGGCTTTCATCTAACACGTAAAGCGCTAACCTGGACTAAAGACTAAGTATTCATTCTTCACATTCAGAGAATTCTTGATCTTACATGAGAACACACAACATAAGCCAAACAGATCTAACATCGTTACTCTCTCTCTCTCTCTCTCTCTCTCTCTCTCTCTCTCTCTCTCTCTCTCTCTCTCTCTCTCTCAGAAAAAATATGTAGAACAGGCTGTGGTCAACACAAGGAGCTTTCGTGTTTCTTCAAGAGTTAAAAGTATTCGACTGTCTCTAAATACTGTTGAGACGATGTACCGAACAATATGGTACCAAATTGCATGAGATATTTTCTTCGTCTGGAATGGAAGACTATCTTTTTTATTTATATTATATAATATGTACCGTACATTAAGTTGGTAAAACACAATTTGCTGCAAAACTAGACAAACACATAACCCTTGCGAAATCAGTTTGGACATGTAAACAAACAACATATTCCACCGCAATGACAGCTTTACCAGCATAGGCACGCCAAAAAAAAAAAACATACTCAACTCGCTTGAGAATGAAATTTGCCCTGTCCATAAAAAGAATGCCAACATATGAACAGGACAAATGCCATTCTCAGCCTATCTGAGCAAGAAACGTATTTAATCTGTTCGTTTTGTTTGAGTTGAGGTTTTACGTCTCCGTCAACAATATTAAGGTCATTTGGAGATATTGCTTCCAAATTTATGGGACTTTAACCCGACATTGAGATGAAATGGCATCTCAAGACGTGCCGCCCAAACAAACCGCTAGGATCCGACTCGAACCACTTTGCCTGGGCAAGCTTAGACCTTCTAAGTGATTTACAAGTACTCATGTTCGGTCGGTTTCTGCTGTGTGTTGAAGCACCATGCAACCATATATATTTCTCCAAGCCCCAATGGGCGGGGGCGATTTATCTGTTTTTAATTCAATATTTAATTGCTTTATACATTTTGTCCTTTTGAGTAAAGTATGAAAATAGTTTTTAACACGCCAGGCTGATGCGGAAGACCGATGCCCAGACAATATGCCCGTTTTAAGGTTGACTGGGTGCTTCCTAGGAACTCCCAGAAACATTAAATACTTCTACAGAAAAGGACAAATACTTTTCCTCCAAGTCGTACTGATAGAAGTGCCACTTCGCAGCGTTATGTGATGGTTGGATATCCAAAGACGCAATATAGCAACCAATTGCCTGATCAAACATTTTCTGTCGATGACACATCCAGCCTAGAAGATTGTAAGCTGTTTCTAGGTGACTTATCTGTAAGGCTGCCACGATTAATCTTATAATCGATTAATCGATCGATAAATTCCACAAAAATGATTATCATTTCTGATTTGCTTTTAGTCGATTACTTGATAGGTACAATTTACTATCCAAAGTTATGCCTAAAATAGCTGGATGAGTGGCAAACAGTGCAGACCCTGATGAGACGCCGCATTATGCGGCGTCTCATCTGGGTCTACACTGTTTGCTCAGGCCTGCCTGTTCAAATATACATATGGTAAAGTGCAGCATATGGTAAGAGTCATGCTCAGACAGAAAGCCAGACAGGTAAAATAATGACAAAAATCTTAGCGATTATTAATCGATTATCGATCGCAATGACAGGACCGATAATCGATTATCTTTCAGCTCCGATTAGTCAGCGATAATTATCTGGCTATCCTTTTGTCGTATGACCGTTAACATATTTTCAATATCCTTCACAACATGTGATGCCATATTCAGCTTTTTGTGGTTCAGGTTTAAGAGAAAGTGCAATAGGACCTGCGCATCTACAACAACCCAGGCGTACCAGTGATTGCCAAACTTTATCGGTTCAGTTTCCTCGGCCGAACGAAACATCTCATAACGCAGAGGTGTTGGCAAAGTCTTGCCCTCATGAGGCAGGAAAGCTACACATGGTGTCAGAAAATTTCTGAAATGATAGTCTAAGGTAACATTTTGACCTGTCAGTGTTTCTAATGTCAACGCGTCATTATCCGGATAAACTGCATGTTGACTATCACAGTAGCAAACTGGTAGGAATTTAATTTTTTCTATAGATGAAAGAATATGCAGCGAAGCTGTGTAATAGCCAAGTACGTGCAGAAATGTTGATTGCTTAAGCTTTGATGTAACTGGATCTGATATGGCACTTATTTCATTCCACTTTTTCGACGACAAGCACGTCCATAGGTTGTCGGCACTTTCATTTGCCTTTATCTTTAAAGCAAGGCTGTTACACACTACAGATTGTTCTAAATATGGTAAAATAATATTTAGAGCTCTATGCGTTTCCTCAGTTGTATTGCCTGCTAGATTTGTTGATGATTTGAATCGCCGTATTGTATCTATCATATTCTGAATACATATTTCCGCGTCAGTATTGTAATTCCTAAACAAAATGGAGTTTCTTATTCTGAATACGCTCAAAACATCGGCCCTGTATATTTTAAAACTACGGGTCTGTTTTACGTCACTGGACTCACCAGCTTCATTGAATTTCGTTAGCGTTAAGCTTGGTGTACATGCCTTTTCAAGGCTTATGCCCAGGTCATCAAGCCTAATTTGTGTAAAATATCTACAGTCTGTTAACAATAAACTATTTAAAACTTGATGTAATTTTGTTCGAAGAGGCCTACTGATTCTACCGTCAAACATGTTTTCACTTGGAAGAAAGTAATTTGGACAGTTACCCGCCTCCAACCACAGAACTACTAGTTTTAAACAGCTATCTACACAGTGCATTAAATTATCTGGTGTCCAAAATTTAGGCGGGGTTGTTTCTATCATATAAAGCATGCATGTTTTAAGGTGGTATGAACTAATGGATTCATACCCTACACGTTGTCGTATTATAGCTTTCTTAATCATCTTGAGTAGTATGTAACATTTCATTTGCACAGAGTTAAAGTTTATTACCAGCAGTCTTTCTTGGTGTGAGAAGGATATTCTCCATTCTTCCTGATACTCATCACTTCTTCTGTGCCCAACAGGTACAAATAAACACCCAAGAGATTTACAAGACTCGAGTAAACATTCGTCTGGCCATCCATAAAGCCTGTCTCTCTTAAACCATGGTTCTATACAGTCCGGTAATTTTTCACTTTTGAAAGAGAAAACATAATCTTGTTCAATCAGGCCCGTTTTCCCATGCGTTTTAAAAGCTGGCCCCTGTCTTTGATCATATAGATACTTAGGAAATGATGCTTCCTTTAGCTTGATAACTGGTCGTTTATATTTGTCAAAACTTGTTTCAATAATTTTTTCATATAGCTGATCCCTGTTGTTAGTGGTGTCACCATCGTCAAGACCTTGTGACTTGTGTCCATCAGTTTCAATCGGCTGAAGTTTAGCATATCCGGGAGGAGTGTTATCATCTTGAACCATCAACAGACATTGCTTTCCCTCCGTGTCAAACGGCTGTAATACTACGGGAACATCGAATACAACAACTTGGTCAATATCTGAGTCCATTCCTTCTGTCCGTGTTCCTTCATACCAGCTACCGAAGCAATGAACAGTAAATGCTGACTGAATACCAGGCATGAAAGAAAACGCTGTTCCAAGTATTTCGTCGACTTTGCTGCTTTCAATCCTGCATTCTCTATTGTCAGTTGAAGCACCTATGTTCTCCATAACTTGATACAGACGCAGAGATATACCTTTATAGAAGAAAGGCACGTCTCTTGGAAGGGCTTTGTCAACTGGAAAACATTGAAAACGCAATGTCAGTTACTAAGGGCATTACAATGTTTCTTATGGTACTGTCTCTTCCAAAATTTATGATAAAAGAGACGATTTTAATTTAGGAATTGTAAATTTTCGTTTCTTGGATGGTGACGTCCCTAAGGCTTTGTCTTATCAGCACGTGAACAAGTCCGTGAAATGAAGACCCCCTAAACCCCACTTTATATAGAGAAAACTGGGGTTTAGGGGGTATTCTTTTTTTTTCTTATTTCTGCTCCCAGACATAGGTTGTGGGTACTCGTTAGAACCGCCTCATTGAGGCGGTTCTAACGAGCACACACAACCTCTGTTTTGAGCAATTTTAGGAAAAATATCAAGGATTTTCATCAGAAAAGTAGCCATTTTGGAGATGTGAGAAATGCACTATGCCGTACGGGTGTGTTATCGTAATATTGGGTTTATATGTCACAACTTATTCTCATGTTGATGACTTTAATGATCGAAACAGAATTTTAACCCTTATCTTGCTGAATATTCATTTAAGCCACACCCATTTCTGTCAATCAACCAATCAAATTACTTGATGTAATTTATTGCTACAAATTCATAAACTGAATGCCAAACAGTGTAGATCCTGATCAGATGGCTTCTTCAGAAGCCATCTGATCTGGATATACACTGTTTCCAAAGATAGGGGTTGTCGTGAACAGCAAGATAAGCGTTAACAGCTAAACTTCTAAAACAAGGCTATCGGTATCATAAACTGCGCAAAACTTTTCAAAATTTAATCGTCGACATTACGACATAATTTCTACATATGGCCTTTCTTTGAAGACACTTCTGCAACAGGGACTGTCGAAACCCGAGTTTTATTGGGATTTAGTTTATAAATTCAGAAGAATACTAGGTAGTGATATTTTTTTCGGTCAGTTTAGAAAAAATGTTGCTAAATACAAGAAAGGTGGTTATAGCATGGATGTTATGCGACAGACTGCGTGTTTGGTTGTCGACCCTTTTACAGTGGACAACTTTGCTTCGCTCTTTGATTGCACGGCGGTGGGCCGGACTCCGGACTCTTTGATGACGGTCCCACCCTAAATCCTTTGAGTTCGAGAAGGGTGGAGCCGGATATTTCCTGGGTTTGACCCTCCGTGATCTAACTGGTGGTTTTCTTCTGCTCTTACGTTGGATTGTTGTTGAGTCCTCAACCCTGATTCATGATAATATTAATCCATACCTAACCATTTTACCATGTATTTTATCATGACTCACTGTTGAGCTAGAAAGCCTCCATGCGGATCAGTTTGTTAGATACCCCCCACCCCCCACCCCCACCCCCAGTAGCTTTACTACTGGCCGTCCCAAAGCGGTCGTTCTTTTGCAGTGTCTTATTTGTGCCGTTGGTTCATGTTTCGTCTGTTTTTGTGTGTGCCTCCATGTCACTTTCTATAGGTGACTTGAGACTTCTATAGGTGACTTGAGACGGCTGCGTTCTTGGATTTTGGCCTTTCCTGGGTGACCTTTTCGTACTAGTTTACATAAGGCCTAAGTTTTATTATCATACTCTATAATACACACATTAGACACATCTTACTTCCCAATACAAACCTTACATATTTCCTTTAAACTGCTTTAAAATGTTGTCATTTGCTTTAAAATGTTGTCAAATATATGTTTAATGACTTTGTTTGATATAATAAGATTTCAAGAAACTTACTTGGCATAGTTAGTCTTCACACACTGAACTACATAAACACAAAATGGCGATATCGACCAGCAAAATTCCCAGTGACCTGAATATTACTTACTACAATACGACACATTATTTAAATGGGCCGCGCGATCGAGGTGTCTTCGAGCATGTCAGATCAGCCTGTGCGATATATGGATGACAATTAAATAGAGCTTTCTTCACACAAACTGAGAAGGCTGCATTCTTAGTTTGTGTGAAGAAACTCTACGTGTTTACTTAAGCTGATTTGTGTCCTCCCTGTGCACACACTCGAAGCCACATTTTTGCTTGGCGCGACCCATGTAGTATAGTAGACCGGTTTTGTCATTACCCGCAGTTCTCGTTGCTCTCTAAGAGAAAGTCGACTGTACTTATTGTACGCTAATCACTGAAACATGATTTGTTTGTTTGTTTGGAATTCGTGGTCCATTCAACACTATTTAGGTCATATCGAACAGGTCAGTTTACCTAACAACTTTTCCAAGACAGGCCCAGAAAACATGCACACTCCATATTTTTCACTTCTGTGGTGTATTCCTTGCTTCCAAAGGATAACCCTTTTATATAACATATTTAACTTCACTACAGCTTGTATGTGGGAATGTGTGGCGGCGGTAAAACGTCTCCCTGCCCTACATCATAGTGTAGATTATATTTTCTTGTCCTTTGGGATCATTGAGATTCCATTGTGGAATTTTGAAAATAACTCAGGGTCACTGATGAGGCCTAATTGGCCGAAACTAGCTAGTCTGGCCCAGAAAACATGCACACTCCATATTTTTCACTTCTGTGGTGTATTCCTTGCTTCCAAAGGATAACCCTTTTATATATAACATATTTAACTTCACTACAGCTGGTGTTAGGGAATGTGTGGCGGCGGTAAAACGTCTCCCTGCCATACATCATAGTGCAGATTATATTTTCTTGTCCTTTGTGATCATTGGTTCCATTGTGGAATTTCGAAAATATCTGAGGGTCACTGATGAGGCCTAATTGGCCGAAACTAGCTAGTCTGGCCCAGAAAACATGTACACTCCATATTTTTCACTTCTGTGGTGTATTCCTTGCTTCCAAAGGATAACCCTTTTATAGAACATATTCCAAAGGATAACCCTTTCTAGAACATATTTAACGTCACTACAGCTGATGTCTGGGAATGTGTGGCGGCCGTAAAAAGTCTCCCTGCCCTACATTATAGTGTAGTTTGTATTTTCTTGTCCTTTGGGATCATTGATTCCAGTGTGGAATTTTGAAAAAAAAAATATTTTGAGGGTCACTGATGAGGCCTAATTGGCCGAAACTAGCTAGTCTGGCCCAGAAAACTTGTACACTCCATATTTTCCAGTTCTATGATGTATTCCTTGCTTCCAAAGGATAACCCTTTCCAGAACATATTATACAAAAGCAGTTCACCAGTACCTGCAGTGCATATTCCTTGAAGCAGCGGAAGGGAGTGAAGGCCGTTTAAAAATATTTCAGTATTAATTTCCACGCAAGAATATTGCCGACCCCAGCAAGCATCGAACCTGCGACATAAAAAGAATGTGAACTTTGAAGTATTTTCTGACCAAACATAATTCTGATGATTTTCTGACATTGCCATCTATGGTTGTAATATAAATGGTGATGTAGTTCTGTGAGTTCTGTTGGCGTACAATACACCTGTAAATAGTCTAACGTCAACTGATGTCGACATAACGTATACAATAATCTTCGTAAATCTGCAGGGAAAGGTATGACGATGTGACCAAAACTAGTCTTTAAACTATCAATTCACGATTTCTCTGCTCTGTTTACCGCATTACATCATTACTTAATCAAAATGAGTTTTTGCTTTGATTGAACATACATTTCAACGTAAGAAAGTTCCTTACTTGTCTGTAATGATATTTTTTTCATACCTGAAGTTCGTAAAAATCATAGTATAATATTTACATTTCCAGTGTAAAGTCTAATGTAAACCTATAGAAAACAATTGCGTTCATACTTCCATGAACGCATCGAATCACATGATTTTAAGTGACGTTAAGTGACGTCATTCTAAACCATTGTTCTCTACGGGGGTTGATGACGTCAACGCTGCTCCGCTCTTTGTAGAAAAACAGCGTGTAAATGTTTTTCAGCTTTAAAAGTTTTCCCTACAAGCATTTTTTCGCCCGGTAATGAGGGGAAAATAATGTAAATATAAAAAATAAACTTAATTTTTCTGCTTTTCATGAAAGTATGAACGACAGTGGGTCGCTAGCAAAGTTTACATGAACCCCTTCGGGGTTCATTTACTTTGCACGCGACCCACTGCGTTCATACTTCCATGAACTGCAGAAAAATAAATTTCATTTCTTAAATGATCCTGTCAGAAAATTTGCGAAGCTCTTCTTTATCTTTCCGAAACTACAAGACACTAATCGCGTTCCCCTTGTGGCTGATTTGTTTTTGTTTTGTTGTGAGAGGGACTTCATCTCTCAGGTGAAAATCAAGCTGACATTTACTTTGCGTTCAGTTTTATCCCTAGGTATCGAATATTGATACCCTTATTTTGAACATATGGTTAAGAAGGTATATTCTGCCGAACTCCAGTTAAATAAATAAATAAAATAAAGATAATACATCTGATACCGAAGCACCTTTTTATTTGACTTCATCAATGGTAATGGAATTTTTTCTTCAAACATTTATGATAAACGGGATGATTTTGATCTTGATAGTGTTACATCACGAAAACACGCCTATATAATTTTGCCCCCCCCCCTTGAACCCCACTTTTATATAGTAAAACTGGGGTCTCCGTGGGTATACCTTATTTTTCTTATTTCTGCTCTAAAATATAGATTGTGGGTACTCGTTAGAACCGCCTCGATATCTAACGAGTGCCCACAATCTATATTTTGAGCAGAAATAAGAAAAATATCACAATTTTTCATCTAAAATTTATTTTTTTTCGGCGATAAAGGTGGCAATGTATTTGTATAGGCGTGTTTGCGTAATGATTCCCCGTTCCTTAAGACGTCCTTCCTATGGAGTTTGTATGGTATCTCAATTTATTGTAAACGACATATCGACGTTGGCTCGGCGTTTTATGCTGACTGGGTAGGTACTTGGGAATTGGTCCCATCACTTATGAAAGGTCACTTCTGAAACAAACAAATGTCTATAATGAAAAAGTAATTTCTGTATGACAAGTAAAAAGACAAAAGTCAACCATTATCGTAACAGATGAAGCAAGGTTTTATGTTAATGACGACAAATGTCCATATTTTACAGGGTAAATTTTATATGCATATTATATCGGAGACAGAAAAAAACCACATTATTTTCACTAGAAAGGCGCCATTCGCAAACAAAAAATTGCTAACCTAGTTTTATTGAGTTTTCTAAATTGAAGTGAAGTCACACCTCCCATCCAGACAGAAAAAAACAACAACATTATTTTCACTAGAAAGGCACCATTCGCAAACAAAAAGTTGCTAACCCAGTTTTATTGATTTCTCTAAATTGAAGTGAAGTCACACCTCCCATCCAAGACACCAAAGGGAAAGAAATACAGATATAAAACAACTTCACCATAATGAAAACTTCACAAGCGGAAAGCCAAAAAGTCAGTTTCTTTCCCCACAAAATGACCAAACGGCTACCCAAAATATACAGATATTACGAATTATATACATTAGCAATGCTGCATGCATTATACGGTGTACAACTTTGTTTCACTGTTTAACTGCACGCCGGCGGGTCGGTCCTCAGATTCTGATACGGCTCCAGCCGAAAGACTTTCAAGTAAGTCAGTTTGTGCTTTATGCTCTGTGTCTAGTCTGGCCCACCGGAGTCAGACTTCTTGGTTTAGCTGTTCACATTGTTGTTTGATTTGTATGTTCTTGGAGGTGTTGCATTTATAAATCAGAAGCCTCCGTGGTGCAGTGGTTACGCTACTCGCCTTGTAAACCAAGGATCGCAGGATCGATCCCGGGCTTCTCCAGTCTTTCGGATGAGTCTTTAAACCGAGGTCCGTCTCGTATGACCTTAGCTGCTGGTGGGACGTAAAACTAAAACTCACTCACTCGCATTTATAAATCAGAAACCCTTCGTGCTGACTGACTACAAATTATAAACCAAAAGGTAGAGCCATGGGCGAGGTTTGTGGTCACGTAAGATGGATCTAAATCCCCACTTCCGCCCCCCCCCCCCCCCCCCCCCCCCCCCCCCCCCCCCCCCCCCCCCCCCCACCCCCCCCCCACACACACACACACACACAGTAAAATATTTTACTGGCCGTTCCAAGACGGTGCTTCTGTTGTGTTTTATTATTGTCATTGTTTGTCTTTGCATATATATCCTGGTATAATATATATGAGCCGGGGCATTTTCTACAACTTACATGTGCGCCCAGCGAATAATCAGATCAGCCTGCACATCCATATAGTCTAGCCAGAGACTTCTCTTGCTGCATAAAGGAGCATTAATTAGGTCCTTGCATAACGAAAACTCTGATCAGACTGCGCGGGTGCGCAGGCTGATCTGAGTCTTCGTTGGGTGCACATATCTTATTGTAGGTTTTGTCGTGCGCTGGCTCAATTATTGTATTTTCGATAGCCGTTTTTTATTTTATTTTATTTATTTATTTATTTTCTGTGTGTGTGGTTGGGATGGGGGTTGGAGGAAGAAATTGTCTTTTGGGCTTTTAGTTGTAATGTTTATTCATTATTTCCTTTGGTATTTTGGGCGGTATGTGTATCGATATCCTGGATGCATTCCCATCTAATTTACCCTAGGACTTTGCACCCAGCAAAATCGTTCCTCGAAATATCACCTAATGAGAAGCAAGGAAAATATTCCGTGAACTGGACATTTACTTATATACTTATCTGGTTCTGATCAATCGTTTTTTTTAAATCAATGGACTGAAGGGCTCGGCGCTCAAAAATGACGTAATAAACCGCAACAATTGCTTCGAACTTCCGACAAATAATGATATCCTCCATCCCAGAACAGAATGCCATTTCCTTCTACTATAAATTAAACATTATCAAAACATACCAATACAATCAGGGTTCGATGTTAGTAGATTTAGATGAACATGTATAATGATCTTTATATACCACAAGTGTAGATTCTGTGTGCTCATTGGATACGTTCAATTCCTATCTTAAGGGGAATGGGGAACCTTCAGGGGAAGCAACGCCTGCAACAGTATCTTTTGCTCCCATGTCAATGGGGGTCAACTCTTAAAGGACAGAATTTGTTCCGCGGGAGCAAATTCTTTCCTTTAAGAGCAGATCCCTTTTTCAGTGGGACGGGGCTTACTTTTGCCACGATGCGTAGAGTTAAAACTCCTATCTTAAGGGAATGGGAACACCTTCAGGGCAGGCAACGCCTGCAAAAGTATCTTTTGCCCCCATGTCAATTGGGGTCAACTCTTAAAAAAACAGAATTTGCTCCCTCTTTCCTTTAAGAGCAGATCCCTTTTACAGTGGGACAGGGCTCACTTTTGCCACGATGCGTAGAGTTAAAATTCGAAAGAAAACAGTTTATTTGTCAAGAATTCGGTTAGTTGAGTGCCTGCCAGGAAAGATACTACTGTATCGTACTTCGTTGTATCCAATACGATCTTAACTATACTATGACAAGTGACTTGATTGCCAGCCATGATTTTGCAGGGAAAACAATTTTGAGATTTACTAATACCGACAAAAGGATGACCCTCTTTACAGAACACTCCCGCCTAGACTGAATAACACAGCTAAAAATATCTGTTACCTGAATTTTCTACAAATCCTATTTGCACGGTCAGAGATAGTCATGTGGATATAAGTAACATAACTCAGATACAGTAAGTATATGGGGCAACTGATAAAAAATAGTCCCAGAAAGTACATCGGCCCAAATATGACACTTAACAGCCTTGGGCAGATCTATATCGATATAAGGGGTGTCTTGTCAATTTCGTTTAATGTAAGGGTTACAAAAATAATGCTTTTGGCAAACAGTGTAGACTCAGATCAGAGGCCGCTTTTTGCGCCCGTCGATCCTGGTCGCCACTGTTTACCCACGTCACTTGTGGGAATGGTAGGCATAGATGGGTAAGTAAAAAAGTAAAAAAGTTCATTTCTAAGTAAAATGGACAAAACCATGAATCCATGTTTTGGCGTATTTTCGTGACCATTCCTTATGCAAAGTGTTGCTTGCAATCTCTGGTGATATAGATATATTAACAAGTATTAGTTTTTACAAATACAGCTTTTACAAAAAGCTTCAGTCTACGCTAAGCACACATCGGTTTGTGTAATCATGACATTGGAAAGTCAAATGACAAAGCTGTCCATGTGTATCCGGTATAAGTGTGCCAGTAAATATGGAAACCTCTATAATAGGATTTCAAAAGTTGAAATTTTATATATATAAACAAAACTACCGATCTTTTACTATGACAGGAAACGAAAAGTCAGTAGAACGGATACATCTGCCTTCTTTTAGTGAAAACAAACAAAACTAGATGTACTGTTTCATCGTAGGGAAGTCAACATCATGTGAACTCAGGATAGCAATAGATATCAGACACCATAGAACAGGATCGACACCGTTTGCTTAAAAATGCAGGGTTTTAATTCAGGACCATTTTCACAGCCTTTTTTCACAGACAAACCGTGTTGCAAGCGCTTTGTCCTGATCTGGTAGAAATTTTGCGAATATTGCTGTTTTCTTTTCCTGACCATTTGTAGATTTGTGTCGTTACTATGAATTAAAATACATGTATACGCCTGTTTGATGAAAACGACAAAAGACACAGTAATTCTTGTGAATTTGACTTTTATATCTTACTTCGGAGAGCTGAACTGGATAAAATTATGTAGGTTGGGAGTCCGTCCCACTTCGAGTTGGCATTAAAGACACTGGCAATATGCCTAGTACATCTTCGCAGTAATGGAAGATGTGTGGGAATGAAACTTGGTCTGAATCTATGTAATAATTAGCTCCAGCCAGCACTGAATCCGCCCAGGATCGGGGATAAGTGAGACAATAGGATGTAGCTCAATCATTATTGTATAGTGTCATGCATTTTCTCTTCAGTCTCTGGTAAAACGCTTGATACACCACCGAAGACATTTACTCTTATCCTGCTGAATAAATTAATAAGCCACACCAATTACTGACCATCAGGCATCAGCCAATCAAATTATTTGATATATGTTTAATTACAAACTGCATGACAATGTAGATCCTGATCAGATGGCTTCTGATCTGGATCTGCATTGTTTGCAATGGCAAGGGCAGTTGTGTTCAGCAGAATAAGGAATAACTCTTACCATGCTGTTCACGACAACCTCTATCTTTGGAAACAGTGTAGATCCAGATCAGATGGCTTCTGAAGAAGCCGTCTGATCAGGATCTACACTGTTTGACATGAAGTTTATGGATTTGTAAAAATAAATTACATGAAGTAATCTGATTGGTTCAAAGTCAGAAATGGGTGTGGCTAAACTGAATATTCAGCAGAATAAGGATTAAAAAGATATATGAGATATGTCATGGGAAAGTAGAAGAGAAGGCAATGATCACGAATCGATACAATTAACCCACAGCTCCCATCAGAAACAATACAAACCCTAATGGGAACATCAATAACTGAAAGCCAAAAGGACAGTTACTTTTCCCACAAAATGGCCAATTGGCTATCCAAATCCAAAACAAAAACAAAAAAAGACAAACCATAACAAAACCGCGACAGGAGAACCGCATTGGAACGGTCAGTGAAAAGAATTTAATTTCACGGGGGGGGGGGGGGGGGGGGTTAAATCTATTTCAGTCTGCATGGAGACCTCCTAACTCATCAGTGCAATATCTCACAAATGGCGCTCATAATGATCTGTCTCATATTGATTTTCATCGTTTGCTATCCTGTTAATGGCAAAACAATAGATGCATGTGTTTGTTTCGTAGTTTAACGGCCAACACTATTTAGGCCATATTGAGCCGGTCAGTTTACCTGTTCACTTTTCTTGGGCAGGCTTATACGTTAAGCGGTCAGGCAGTACTGTGCGCATTCCTTCGCCAGAAACTGACAAGTGCCCTTCTTGAATCATCGGAAATGGGAGAATGAACGTAGAAGAACGTAGAAGACTCGCAATAATGAAATCCGTTTGTTTGTTTGATTTGAGGTTTAACGTCCCCGTCAACATTGTAAAGGTCATTTTGGAGACGTTGCTTCCAATGAAATGACATCTCAAGCCCTGTCACCAATGAAACCGATAAGGTTTAGTAGTATGGGCGGTCCGCCTCGCACCGAGTTTCCTGGACAGGCTTAGATCCTCTAAGCAGATGAAATCCGTTAAACGAACAATATTACTATGTACTTATAAAAAGTTTTTACGCACTGCGACATATCCCAGATGTTTATCGGTACTGAATCAATCCATTGTTAGGTTAATGAATATCAACTACCCGGATCAACTAGCAATTATACAGGGAGAAAATCATCAGTTTCAATATTTGAAGAATCAGCCTCATCTCTTTCTTATCTGACCATGGGAAACTTGTCAGAAACCATACTGAGAGGTAACAGAAAGTACGTATACATTACGGGCTGTGTATTCGCTCACCCTGTTATCTTTTGCAATTGTCCTGTTGAATAAACTGATTTTGCCACACCCATTTCAATATCAGCGAATCAAATTGTTGTAATTATGTATTCATTCTTGACAAATATTGTAGATTCTTCCGAAGTCTTTTTAAAAGGCAAGTGTTGTCATGTTAAGGTTTTTGTTTGTTTGATTTGAGGTTTAACGTCCCCGTCAACATTGTAAAGGTCATTTTGGAGACGTTGCTTCCAATTTTGTGGGACTTTTACCCGACATTGAGATGAAATGACATCTCGAGCCCTGTCGCCCAATGAAACCTATAGGGTTTATTAGCATGAACGGTCAGCCTCGCACCGCGGTTCCTGGACAGGCTTAGATCCTCTAAGCGGTTTACCAGTACTAGTGTGCGGGACGGATTCAGCTCTGCGTGGAAGCATCATGCAGCCCATATATTTCTACAAGCCCCTATGGGCGGGGGCGCTGTCATGTTCAGGTAAACAACCGGTGTCGATTTTAAATTTCAAGAACATGTAATCAAGATGTCTTTTTGCGCTCACATTACGATGACATGCCTATACAAATGCATTGTAAATTTTACCGCCGAAAAAATACACTAAAATTTTAAGATGAAAAAATGTGATATTTTTTTCTTATTTCTGCTCAAAATATAGATTTTTAGAGCAGAGATAAGAAAAATAATGTCTGCCCCTGTAAACGCCAGTTTTACAAAAAATAAAAGTGGGGTTCAAGTGGGTTAAAATTATATAGACGTGTAAGTCTCAAACCAGTCAGTACAGAAACTTAGAATACAATTTTGTCTGTCTATATAACTCTGGGTAAATGGCCACCCGTACATAGATTTGTTATGTTTGTTTGATAAGAGATTTAACGTCCCCCGTAACACTATATAGGTCTTTATTGCCACATAATTATAAATGTGGGATTTTTACCCGATATTGAGATGAAATGACATCTCAAGGCCTGCCGCCCAATGAAGCCAATCGGTTTTACATGTATATGCATGGGCGGCATCACGAAAACACGCCTATATAATTTTGACCCCCTTGAACCCAAGTGTTATATAGTAAAACTGGGGTTTACAGGGGAAAACCTTATTTTTCTTATTTCTGCTCTAAAATATAGATTGTGGGTATTCGTTAGAACCGCCTCGATGAGGCGGTTCTAACGAGTACCCACAATCTATATTTTGAGCAGAAATAAGGAAAATATCACAATTTTTCATCTGAAATTTTGCGTTTTTCGGCGATAAAGTTCACAATGTATTTGTATAGGCGTGTTTTCGTAATGGGTCCGACTCGCACACTTGGCCTCCTCTTAGTGGTTTACTAGTATTTATGTGCGGTGTGATACAACGCATAATGTAGTAATGTAGTAATTTCTTCATTTTGATTTTTTTTACTACATTATGCGTTGGCATAGTCGACGCGAAATGAAGTAAAAAAATTATTTCATTTCGCGTTGATATGCACCATATCGACGCATAATGAAGTAATGATGGTAGAACATAGCTGTCTTCGAAAAGACTTAGGAAGCAATACAGTTAAATTCCTACAATTTAGACCACATTTGAGACGGTTCAAAAGTGGTCTTTAAGACCACAGTTGAACAGTCCAAAAGACGGTCTTCCACAAAAGCACACTGAAGGTCAAAATCACAAAGAAAATGTAGCTTTAACCTTCCAAATATGCTTTAAAAACAAAATTTGTATTAATTTTAGGTGGTCTTAATAGACAGACAGAATGGACAAAAACTATATACCCCCTTGCATACTTCGTATGCCGGGGGTATAAATAGATGGGCTGCACGATGCTTCCACGCAGAGCTGATACCGCCCGTACATGAGTCCTCGTAATCTGCTTAGAAGGTCTAAGCCTGTCCAGGAAAACTGCTGCGAGTCGGCCCATCCATGCATATAAACCCTATTGCTTTTAATTGGACGGCAGCGATTGAGATGTCATTTCATCTCAATATCGGGTAAAAGTCCCATAAAATTTGAAGCAATGTCTCCAAAATGACCTAAATAGTCTTGACGGGAACGTTAAACCTCAAATCAAACAAACAAACTGTTGACGCATAATGAAGTAAAATTAAGTATGCCACCCATCGCCGCAAAATGAAATAATTCTTTCATTTTGCTCAAACCTCTTAGTATCGACGCATAATGAAGTAAAAACGACATTTTATTTCATTTCGCGTCGACTATGCCAACGCATAATGTAGTAAAAATTTCAAAATGAAGAAATTACTAAATTACTACATTATGCGTTGTAACAGCGGTGCGTGGAAGCACCATTTCTCAACGCCACAATGGGCGAATACCCCGGCCAGACTAATTGATGATGTGGCTCCAATCAATATCCAGTCTTTGACTTTGAACAAAACTAAGGCAAAAATCCACAACACGGGCCTTTCTTTTTTATATAAACAAGTATCAGCTTTAACAAAAAGCTTGTGCCTGAGCTTAACACACATTCTATATCCCTGCTAGCATTCTACATAAATATACAGCGGGCCGTTAGCGGCCCGTCAGCTAACGGCCCGCTGTAGATGTATGTAGAATGCTTACTGGGATCATGTTTGTCGGCAAAATTGAACATATAAGATTTCAGAACAAAGATGATTTCAATTAAGAAGATTCTTCATCTTTTATCATGTGCAACAGTCTTCATTCCCATGCCATATATAAAGCACTACCAATATTTCACTTTCAACTACAGTCGCTCGTACATACAATACAGGTATCTACAAAGACCTTTCCTTCTATATTTGCATTTTATTCTGGGCTAGCCGTCTAACCATATGTTAAGTGAAAACTAACGAAAAGGATTTCTGTATCTTCGGGCAAAAATCACACTTTGTAAGCTAACATTATGCAAACCTAGAATACATATTTATTTCGTAAGCATGAGAACCAAGCACTTAAGATAACGTGCCGGTCATTCCGGGGTTTTAATACAAATAACAATATCGGTAGGCAAAGATAGTTTGTTGATATTTAACCAGTTTTTTTTACCCCTTTTTTCTCATTCCTCCTGTACGCGTAATGTTAACAATTGAAATTACTGTTGTAGATTTTCACCGCTATCTCTTATGACAGGCTGGCGTTCATTAAGAAATAACACTATAAGTCTGGTACAGCTGCAGTATTCCTGCTCTGACGCCTATCTTTCTTTGTGTTTTTGCAGCAGATTTGGCAAAAACAATGTGTGAACAAAATAATCTTGACATATTACGTAACATTATCGTTTGGTAAAGTACAGAAACGATAAATGTCAGAATTAGTTGCTTTCTTGCAAAGCACGGCAGAAGTTTTTGCTTCTCCTATTTTCAATTTGTATAATTTGTTTGCATTGAGGTTCAATGTCCCCATCAACACTATTTAGGTCAGACGTGGCTTCCGATTTTATAGGAGTTATTACTCGACATTGAGCTAAAATGGCATCTCGAGCACCGCCCAAAGAAACAGACTCGCACAGCGTTGAGCAGGCAGGCTTAGACTTTCTAAGCGGTTTACCAGTACTATGCAGCCAAACCTATTTCTCCAAGCCCTAATGGGCGGGGCGAGTCGATTCATGTACTCGGAAAGTAGGCCGTGTTATTAAGTCCGTTCAATGAATGCTCTCGTAAACCCAACAAACCGGGTTAACAGGGATATTATAAGAATCTGATATGGGGTTTTGTTGTAGATGAGCGTTTCCAACCCGAGGGATGACCGTGCTGAGCGGAACCGAGGCTACGCCGAAGTTCCGCTCAGCACGGTCATCCCGAGGGTTTGAAACGCCCATCTACAACAGAACACCATATTGGATTCTTTTTCTTGCACAACACCTCCGGTTAGTTTTGACAGCTCGCACATGTATATTGTTTACAAAATAAAAGTAGTGCGGAAGTAGTTCCGGCAGTTGAATAGAATTGAAGCGCATTTATGTTAGTTGCCTGGGTCGGAACACGAGGGTCAGAACATAAATTTCTATCCCAGGGTAAAATCACGGATTTCCTTGTCTGGTGTGCAAGAAACATTATTCCATCCCTTTCTGCTCCAAAACATAGACATACTGGTTGCTACTGGAGATAGATTTTCGGAGTAGTCCAATTGCAGGGTCGGCACAAAAAAATCAGGATCGGTCGGGTTAGCGAAAAAACACGTATTTTAGGCCTCGGGAACTTAACCCTTATCTTGCTGAATATTCATTTAAGCCACACCCATTTCTGTATATCAACCAATCAAATTACTTGATGTAATTTATTGCTACAAATTCCTAAACTGCATGCCAAACAGTGTAGATCCTGATCAGATGGCTTCTTCAGAAGCCATCTGATCTGGATCTACACTGTTTGCAAAGACAGGGGTTGTCGCGAACAGCAAGATAAGGGTTAAACGCCGTTTCATATTAGCAGGTGGACAGGTTAATCAGGGTAAGTAATCTAAATTCCAACATCATTCATTTGTTTGTTCTCACATTCCAAACAACCAAGATCTTGCCATTTTACGAACTATCAGTGGCTTTTTTCACACATCTCCAGCCGTAAATAATGATCAACTGCCAAATCTACAAAGAGAAACAATTTGTAACCAGTAAATGACTTACGATACATTCGTCATTTCTCCGCCCATGTGAATCGCAGAAGAAAAAACGTCTGGTAAGAAAATAGATGTATGTGGACAAATATGTCAGACAGACGCTTTCATAATTCATTACGACAAAACTACGGGTTTTCTTCAGTTTTTTACAACATACTTCTTGCTGTATGCCTATGCTTTCTCGTTATTGCGTAGTACTGAGGATTTTTCAGAATGCCTACTTTTTTGGACGATAGTTTGTCAAACGATGCAAATAACTAAACGCAGTAGCTTTACGTCCTGATTTCTTCATGACTATCACCGATGTGTACGAAATCCATAAACGGACATTTAAAGCCGCGCTTTTTTATCGTTATGAGGTCAATGTTGTGTAAAGAGGGTAACCTGTAGAATCGATTTGGACTGTACTCGTGTCTTTGATTAGCAGAAAACAATGTATGATCAAGATCTACAATGCCCTTTATAACTTTTTAAGGATCTAAATGTGCAAATCGACTCGAATAATGAACAAGTGTACGAGGATTTAAATTTTTCAGAAAATGATAATGATGTCATTTTAAATTCTCAAATTACTGACGCTGAAATTTTAAAATGTATAAATTCATTGAAGAACAATAAAGCTTGTACCAACGATCACATAATTAACGAGTATATCAAAAGCACATCGGACATAATGTTACCTTTATATAACAGCTTCTTTAATCTCATTCTCGAGTCAGGCATTTTGCCCGATTCTTGTCTTGAAGGCATAATTAAACCTATTTATAAAAACAAAGGCGACCCCCTTCAGCCAGAAAATTATAGGCCAATAACTATACTGAGCTGTTTTGGGATTTTTTTTAAGTCTGTTTTAAATATGAGGCTCCAACACCACGACATTCTAGATGAAAACCAGGCTGGTTTCAGGCCGGGATATTCAACCACTGACCACATTTTTGCTCTTCACGCGCTTATTGAAATACTCAAATCTACAAAGACAAAACTTTTCTGTTCATTTATTGATTTCAGCAAGGCTTTTGATTCTGTTTGGCGTGTTGGTTTATGGACAAAAATTCTAAAGCATAACATCAAAGGAAATTTCTTTCGCATAATTTACAACCTGTACCAGGAAATAAAATCGTGTGTGTCCTTTAATGGATCCGACTCTACCTTCTTCCAAAGCTATGGAGGGATACGACAAGGTGAAAATCTGTCGCCTGTTCTTTTTGCACTGTTCTTGAATGATTTGAAAAGTTTTCTTACAGAGAATAACTGCAATGGTATAAATCTAAAAATGTCGGATGCTGACCTTAGCATTTATATCAAAATATTTATTTTGCTTTATGCTGACAACACTGTAATCTTTGGGACTGATGAAGTTAATTTTCAAAACAATTTGAACACATTCTTTGAATACTCACAAATCTGGAAACTTGACATAAATTTCGATAAAACTAAAATACTTGTCTTCGGAACACATAATGACGATAAGTTTAACTTCAAACTTGGCGAAAACACCATTGCTATCTGTAATGACTTTAAATATTTAGGTGTTGTTTTCACGAAAACTAGAAGTTTTTATAAAGCTAGGAAACATAATGTTGATCAGGCTAGAAAGGCCCTGCATCTCTTATATAAAAGGGCGCGAAATCTGAATCTTCCTCTCGATTTGCAGCTGCACCTTTTCGATCACACTATTTTACCTATTGCTTTATACTCATGCGAAGTCTGGGGATTTGAGAATATACAGCTCATTGAAAATCTACATAATGGGTTTCTAAGGCGAATAACAAACCTTAGGAAAAGCACGCCTTCTTATATGCTACATGCCGAACTAGGACGTAAACCAATTGAAATTAACGTAAAAACACGAATGATTGGCTTTTGGCTATCCATTGTTAATGGAAAAGAGACTAAACTGTCAAAGATATTATACCAAAAAATGCTACATGACTATAATTCAGGAATTTACGAACACAAATGGATACGGTGTATCAGAGACATGTCTGTCGGTCGCTTAGATCTTTTTTACAAAAATTTTGTCGATAATCCCAGATCTGTCAAGATGTCAATATCCCGAACACTATTTGATTTACACATACAAGCGTGGGTTCAAAAACTTAATGACTCGTCAAAAGGTAAACTTTATTCTAGTTTCAAGCAAGATCTTACTTTTCAAAACTACTTATCAAAGCTTGGTCCAAAACACTATTTACCCATCATAAAGTTCAGAACAAGTAATCACAGATTGCCGGTCGAGACGGGTCTGTGGGAAAATATCCCACTAGATGAAAGGAAATGTAAATTATGTACAAAAACAGATATAGGCGACGAGTTTCACTACCTTCTATGTTGCAAGTTCTTTGAGTCGGAACGAAAGCGTCTCCTGAAACCTTATTTTTACATAAGACCTAACATGATAAAATTTAAAGAGTTACTTTGCTCTGACAATTCAGTGATACTTAAGAAGCTTTCAGAATTTGTCAAAGTGATTATGAGCACGTTTACATCTTGAATGCTTCATTTTGTTTGTTTGATTTGAGGTTTAACGTCCCCGTCAACACTGTAAAGGTAATTTTGGAGACGTTGCTTCCAATTTTATGGGACTTTTACCCGACATTGAGATGAAATGACATCTCAGCCCTGTCGCCCAATGAAACCAATAGGGTTTATAAGCATGGGCAGTCCGCCTTGCAACGCGGTTCCTGGACAGGCTTAGATCCTCTAAGCGGTTTACCAGTACTAGTGTGCGGGCCGGATTCAGCTCTGCGTGGAAGCATCATGCAGCCCATATATTTCTTCAAGCCCCCATGGTCGGGGGCCGTTGAACGCTTCATATGTATATACTATGTTATGTATAGCTTGTAAATATTTTTGTTGACATCTGTCTGTTTGTATTTGCTCTTACGCCACCTCTGTGTGGCCTGAGTTTTGAGAGAATAAAGTTCAGTTGAGTTCAGTTCAGTACTCTTAGAATTTTGAATTATCTGGAAAAGGTTCATGCAATACCTGTCAATCTGCTCTAAAACTCGTAACAACGAAAATATAGTTATTCAAATATGTTAAAATAACACCACAAAAATGTTTTTTTTTATTCAGATAAAAAATCTGACATTTTTCTTATGTCTGCTCAAAACACATACCTAGATTGACGAGGCGGTTCTAACAAGTACCCTCAATCTATGTCTCTGAGAAGAAATAAGAAAAATAATAGATACCCCTGTAAACCTCAGTTTCACTCTATAAAAGTTGGGTCCAAATTATTTAGGCGTGTTTTCGTGATGGTGCGAATGATAATGAACGCATGCTCTCTTGAACTATTGCTTACGTTCGCTGGTCAACACCTCTAGTAGAATTACCTACGCTCTAAAAGCACTGATCAACATCTTTTGCAGCATAGCTTGGCCGGTTGTCATCTCTAGTGGCATCACTTACACTTATAGCGGTACTTTTCAACATCTCTAGCATCACTGCCTACATGTCCAGCCGTATCGTCATTGTCAACCTGTCCAGCCGTATCGTCAACGCCTTCTAGAAGTTCTGATCAACATCTCTGACAACACTGCTGACACCCACTGCAGTGCTGCTCAACTTTTCTTGGAGTATAATTAACACCTTAGACCTACTTGCAGGCATGCTAGTAGAACTATCTACACCCTTCCCTAAGGTCAGAGGCCCCGATACTGATTTTCAGCAGCACGGTTATCTTTCTCTTCTCGTGTCCACCAGCACAGCAACTTGTTTCAATGGTGCAATATTTTTCGATGCGATGTTGTCGATCGTGACATCCTTTTACAAAAACTAGCAGAGTACGGAATTAAACTTAACTGGTTTATTGGAGTTAAAAGGCCCAGTCAACACTATTTAGGTCATTTTTGAGCCGGTCAGTTTATCCTTGGCAGGCTTATACGTAAGCGGCTAACCAGTACAGTGCACTTTCTTTCACCAGAAACTCTGCCCTTCTTGAATCCGCGGAAGGGAGAGAATGGCAGTAGAAAGTATTCATGATCAGTCTTCACGAAAGAATGTTGCGGATCCCGGCAGGTATCTGACCCGCGTCCACCTGATCATGAGTCAGACGCGCATCCGACTGAGCTACCGATTTTTTAACTGGTTTAAGTACTTTTTGTCAGACAGGCCCCATTGTATTGTAGATGGCTTGAATGTGTCAAAATCTGAATGTCACAAGCGGTGTGCCACAGGGTTCTATACTCGGCCTTGTTCTGTTTCTGATATTTATAAACTACATTCCCCTGTACTTAAAAACAAATGCTGACCTTTATACTGTAACCCATGCGGCCGACAAAAGCCTGACAGTCGTAGAAACTAAACTTCAACGCAGCGCAATAAACTTCGAGGCATGGTGTGTCGACCACAATGTGCTTGTAAATTGGCCTAAAACCCATGCAATGATACTAGGCACGAAATTCATGCGATGTGGCGGTGGACCAATTTCTAGTTCAGTGAATGGGCAAGCGGTTGAAATAGTCAACTCGGAAAAACACCTAGGGCCAGTTGTTCAAAACTAACGACATCGTTAGTCAACGTATCGTTAAAACTTTAATCATTTAATATGGCGAAGATGCTTAAATTTTTGCTGAAATAATGTGAGCAGCTTTTGCAAATGCAAAAGCTGCTCACATTTTTCCAGCAAAAAAAAACAACAAAATTTTAGATATTGTACTTGCGACAACAGTTAACAATTTGACCACTTACGAGCTCGTTAAGCTAACGATGCTTTGAACAACTGGCCCCAGGGCATTACGATTGACAGCAACTTAACATGGGAAGGACAAATTCGTCAGGTTTGCAAAAACAAACTGACATTAATGAAACGTTTATCAAAATACATAAACCAAGAATTCCTCAAATTATATTATAATTCTTATATTCTTCCATTTTGTTGTTGTTGTTGAAAAATATGGGGTCATACCACAGCTATAAACCAGTTAAGACTTGTCAAACTACAAAAGCGTGCTACACAACTCATATAAAAGACTGATATCTGATCGAATGTTTAAGCAACTTAGCTGGCTGTCTTTTCCAAACATACATGCCCCATGGTATATAAAGTATGAATGGACAATCCTCGGAAAACGTTTCATCTATGCTAACGCTCGTCTCAGAACACCATGACCGACGAATGAGATCGACAGCAAAAGATAAACTGAACGTTCCTGTATCGAATACCACGTATTACGACAAAGAATAGCACCCAATATGGAATGTCTATTGTGATTAACGATATATTGCTTGTATCCCCGGACGGTTTGAGAACTGGTTGGCTGGGGCTGTGTTTGGACGCAAGACTAGATCGACTACGGCTGGCTGGCCCGCGGCCTCCGAGGGTCTTCTATAATCTAGCGTCCAAAACTGTCCGATGCCTTACCTTCTGTTCGTTCAGGGACGTGCTGATTTGCGCCCCTCCCACCCACATACACACTCAACCACCTTGACTGGCGCAAATTATCGGGTACCGCCTCATTCTTTCACGTCCACTCTGTCGACGTTTTTCGATGTCTCGATGCGTGTGCCTCGGGGCTTTTTGCTTAAGGTGACTCGAATGGGCAAGCCTGCGACCTGTGAAGTGCAAACGTTGCGTTTAAAAGTTAGACTATCTATAACTTACTTGGTCTATTCTGATTTTTACTAAACAAAGAGAGCTTATCTGCGATTTAAGGGACTATCAAAGTAGCATGGGAGTAGGGACATGCTGTTTGGATATTGGTTTCCGCCACGCACTCCTCGCCCCAGCCTTGATAATCAAGGTCATTTAAACGTTTAAGGTATATATTTGTGAATGTGTTTTAGCTTAGGCGCGGAAAATTTTATCAACAATGCAAACATGCTCATATAAATGTTACAATGAGGACCATATTTTAGACAGGCACTCATGCCAAATACGTTTTCCTCTTGAAATAAAGTTTCTAATTATTTCAAAACCGAGGACGATGTAGGTTTATAATTTGTGGCCTGATATAACATGACTGCTGTGTAAGTATAAAGAAAGCAGCATTATATTCTGACACCTATTCTAATGCACTTGCGTATGTAACGCGGCGTCTGGTTGGATAACGTCAAAAATTTGCGACAGTATATTCTGTACGTAACGCCGCCTTTCATTGGCTGGCATTTGGTTTTACGCAGCTCCCCGCGCTTGCCGCCTTGTGCAAAATAGTACAATTTTAGCTTAACAACCGAAAAAAAATGCATTAGAATGAGGATAACTGTATTGAACATTGTCATTTGGGGAGGTAAATCGTCGGTTTTACGGTCGCCTAACGCGTCGCCGTAAAACGAAATTTCCAACCGTAAAACCTCCGATTTACCTCCCCAAATAGCAATTTTCCGTACTGTTATCCCCTAAATAAGTTCTTGAATCTGAGTGTAGAAAAGTGAGAATGTCGTATTATCCTTTGTTTTCTCGATTACCCATTTTTTTTTCCTCGTATTAAAATATGTAGCGTATGACAGAATTTCATAAGAACATCTGGTAATCTGGAAAAGGAGATTTGTTCTGTCTACGTATCACTATCATGACCTCACAAGAACGCGCGTGTTCTGTATAAAGTTTGTCTGTTTTACAGATCAGATGGCAAAGATATATGGAAAAGGCATCGAGCCGGGTTACGTCTCAGAATTCATTCACCAGCTTAAAATTTATTACTTGGCATGCAATATAATATGTATGGAAATCTAAGAACCTGTTTGTTAGCTTCATTTCTTTTCGCTAACTTTATATGTAGAAAGAAATATAATTTGTGATATGAGAGAGTTTGAATCAACGCACTGAGAGAACTGGTGGCTCGATTGTCTCTGAGTGTTTTGGTTTTCGGTTTTGGTTTTGGTTTTACGGCCCTTTCAAGATTATTGCACTTGCTGAGAGCCGATCGTTAATTAGAGGTGGTACCCAGACAAAAACCTTTTGACCTTCCGTTGCTGAACTTGGAGTCGCACATGTAGCCAGAGCTCGGCTTGTCTCTGAGTGAAGGCTGGAATAATAGTCCTGGATTGAGACTTAAACTATTTTGTTTTACCCTTTAGCAAAAAGTGTGGACCCTGACGCCACGTTCGATCAGAACACGGCGTCTGATCTGGGTCTACACATTTTGTCAAACCCAATCCATGATTCAAGTCCAGTGTCTGTAGATTATCCTGTTTCGTATTGATAATAATAGCGCGGCTATTTTCTATAATAACCTTTACATGGTTTCACGACAAGTCCAGTAATAGTCACGTGGAAATTAACATTGAAAAGCTTACTGTGCTTCATGGCATTGGGCCGATTGATAAACAGTTGACCCAAAAATAGGAGGAAAATGCAATGCGGGAATAGGCACGATTACTCAGAGCAACAATGACTGCACCAGGCGAAAGATATGAAGGAACATGCACCAACATATCTATATTAGGTCTGCCCCCGCCCATAGGGGCTTGAAGAAATATATGGGCTGCATGATGCTTCCACGCAGAGCTGAATCCGGCCGCACACTAGTACTGGTAAACCGCTTAGAGGATCTAAGCCTGTCCAGGAATCGGGATGCGAGGCAGACCGTCCATGCATATAAACCCTATTGGCTTCATTGAGCGACAGGGATTGAGATGTCATTTCATCTCAATGTCGGGTAAAAGTCCCACAAAATTGGAAGCAACGTCTCCAAAATGACCTTTACAGTGTTGACGGGGACGTTAAACCTCAAATCAAACAAACAAACAAAATCTATATTAGGTGTGTTAGTGAGAATATTAGAACAGCTGCAAAAGTATTACTGTCCGTGCAACAATTAGCGTGAAAATGTTATTATTTCTTTCATTTCTCCACTCTCATTCTTATTGTCTTCTATTTTCTCTGTCTCTTTCTTAAATTTTGAGGATTTCCTTTCCTATGTTTTTCTCCCTTTGTCTGTGAGACGACCTGAAAATACCTTTTGTAATACCGAACAAAGTACTGTAAAATTCCACTATTAAGACCACCTAAACTTAAGACTTATTCTGCTACAAGAAGCTTATTTACAAGGCTGCAGTTATTCTTAGTTCGTGTTTCTGCACAAAGTGTCCTCAGGTCAGGGACCACCTTTGGTACTGTTCAAAAGTGGTCTTAAGGACCACCTTTGGGACTGTTCAAAAGTGGTCTTTAAGACCACTTTTGAACAGCCCCAAAGGTGGTCCCAATATAGGAATTTTACTGTATTTACGAGTAAACAAGAGAGAAGCTGTTCTCATGACAGTATATGACCCAAAGGTCATAGGACTTTTTTCATGCTCAGTACAAATCAGCGTGAAATTTTCCTGCTCAGTGATGTTAAGTTGGCATTTTACATCACGTGAACAAGTCCGTGAAATGAACACCCCCTAAACCCCACTTTATGGTCTATGGGGTAAACATTAATTTTCTTATTTCTGCTCCAAGACATAGGTTGTGGGTACTCGTTAGAACCGCCTCAATATAGAAGTATACGAGCATTACAAATTTTATGCTCATGTGAGCTGAGCATAAAAATGTAAATAGTACAAGTCGAAATAGATCACAGATAATCGCAAAAGAAGAAATAAAGCTGATGAACGAAACAGTTGTGAATTTTAAGGCTTATCATGAACGACATTGAATTTTGATTATATAATTAAATTCTTGATATTTTCAGAAGCATGCTTTACTTGCAGATCTCTCATGAAGCAGCAGGGCTCCTGGACACAGCCCAAATATTGCACATTTCTTTAGGGAAGAGAGATGAGAATCAAACTGTATCATTACGAACCTATAAACTAGACCAAACGTTAAAGTGAAGGTCCCGTAAATTCATACGAGAATTAACTGGCCGAAACTAGCTCACCTGACCCAGAATGCTTGAACTTTGATTTTCATTCTCGAAAGCACGCCTTCATAATTTCTACCCCCTTAAACCCCACTTTTATACAGTAAAACTGCTTAAAACATATATTGTGGGTACTCTTTAGAAACGCCTCCTCACCGAGGCGGTTCTTTCGAGTTCCCATAACCTATGTCTTGAGCAGAAATATAAATATATCAGATTTTCTTTTATTGGTCTGAAAATTTTCATTATTTTTCGGTGGTGGTAAAGTTTTCAATATATTTAAATAGGCGTGTTTTCTTCATGGTGTGTTCGTGTTTCTCAAGGCAAATTTCATACATTTTATAGTTAATCAAGAACATCGGATGCTATAACACTTTAACCCTTAAGAAGATAGTCACAACAAATGTCGTCTGCCTTGTTTTCTGCTGGTTACTTTTAAAAGCATTGTTGACAACAGTGTATACCAAGATCAGACTGCTCCTAGAGCAACAGTCTGATCATGATCCACACTATTTGCAAAACGTGTTTGAAATGTTTGCAAGAAAATGTATCAAGGGACATAAACAGAAGACATTTTCAAATGCAGTTTTTCTTGCCGTACAAATGGTTACAGCAACCTTGAATTTAAAACTGGCAAGTTGAAACGCTGTGTTGCAAAAACACTGTTTTACATCACGTTAACATATCCGTGTAATGTTTAAATAGGGAAAGTGGAGTTTTACAAGTGTATTTATCATATGACGTCGTTGTAAGCAGTGGATAACGTCGTGTAATAAAAATCGTATGACCACACGTGTATTAACACTTTGGTGGGATTAAGTAACGTCATGATGACGTCCATGTCGACCATGCATATGTGGTGCAAAATTTCTCAAATTTAAAAGCGAGGAAATCGGATTAAAAGTGGTCATATGATAAACAGTGAAACTCGCCGAAAGCTCGTTTCATAAATTTTATATGAAATGACCACTTGTGTAAGATCCTCTATATATTATATTCCTTATCTTGCTCCAAAACTGATCTGTCAGAGTCTCTAGTCATGATACTGACTTCAACACATGCTATTAATTGTTTACTGCTAAACTTCTTAATCAGGATTATCGGCATCATAAACTACGTAAAGCCTTTTCTAAATTTTTCTAAATTTTATTGATGTCATTCCCATTTAACTTCAAAATTCAAGTTGGATTTAAAACGCTTCTGCAACAAGGTCTGTCGGAGCCCGAATTTTATGGTGACATAATATATACATTCAGAAAAATATAAACTTGCCATTTCGTAAAATCATTCTCCGATACAAAACGATTGGGTACAACATAAATGTCATACGACATACTGCATGCATTGCAGTTAATCCAATCACGGTTGACAACTTAACTGCCATCGGTGAGTCAAACCTCAGATTCTATGACGGTTTAAGCGTAAAGGCTTACTTATGTAATAATGGTTGGTACCTGATGCCTCTGTCTCTGTTTGGGCCCATCAGAGTCTAACTGTTGGTTTTCTTTTGCTCCAGCATTTCAGTGGTTTCTTGCGGTCGCGCCCTCGCCACTGTTCATCTCTGTGGTTGTTTGATTTTTCTGTTCTCGGAGATGTTGCACTGATGAGTTAGGAAGCTTTCATGCGGACTGAACAAATTATGTGTCTCAATTGCGACGGAAGTAAGGGCGAGGGTTCGGCCGCGCTAAATCGATTTAAGACCCCAGTGAATTTTTATCACTGACCGTTCCAAGGCGGTTCTTTGTCGCGTTTATTTTTTTTTTTTTTTTTTTTTTTTTTTTTTGTTATGGCTTGTCTTTGAGTGTATGTATCGCTTATATCTTTTTGTTTTGGATAGCCAATTGGTCGTTTTGTGGGAAAGTAGCTGTCCTTTTGGCTTTCCGCTATTGATGTTTTCATTAGGGTCTGTTGTTTCATGTTTGTGTTTCTTTCCCTTTGGTGTCTCTGATGGGTGTGTTGGTTAATTGTATCGATTCCGAATCATTGCCTTCACTTCTATCGTGGTACTCGTTAACTCAGCGAAGCGCTTCTTACGAGCACCTACAATCTATATTTGATGCAGAAATAAAACACATAAAACAAAATCATCTGACAATAATCTGCTTCGGATGGACTCTGTCATTCGAAAGTGCTATCAAAATGAAAGTACGCGTAATCCTCTTCCAGCAATTCTTCTCAATAAAAAGTGAAAATTATATTTGTCTGGAAGCTTCTAAAATCGTTTTATTGTGATTGTCGGTGTAACTTGGGACTTACGGTGTGGTAGCAACAAGCCCCCTTCTTGGTGGTGATTGTGGTTGGGGGGGGGGGGGGGGGGGGGGGGGGAATCAAATCTGTCATGCATCTTGCATCACTGGGGCGTCCAACTGATATTGGCTTACAGTTTTTTTTTTGTTTTGTTTTGTTTTGTTTTTATGGTTTTGGATTAGTTTTTCCACTTTCTTAAAAGTTTTCCCATGGAGTTGTTAACTAACTCCGGTGTACTCCACTCGCCTCAGACACCGTGCAATAAAAGGTCTTTGTTTTGCTTTGTTTTAGTTTTTCCACTTTCTTAAAAGTTTTCGCATGGAGTTGTTAACTAACTCCGGTGTACACCTCTCGTCTCAGACACCGTGCAATAAAAGTGAAAATAGTCTGTAAGTTACAGTGGTTATTGACAGAGATTCCAAAAGGTTGAGGGCTGTCAATCGCGACTATGGAATGTGATCAATTCCGACATGCAAATCGGGTTCCATAACCTGTGCGCGTCTTCAATTACTCGTAATCGATTATTTTCTTCAAAATTGCACTATTGCAAGTGCTGTGAGCTGAGTGAAACCTAATGCCAGCCAATAAAAAGCGATGTCACGTGCTATTTTTGACACTAGCCAATGCGACGACGCGTTACATACGCAAGTGCATTAGAATGCTGTATCAACGAAACTGTAAAATTACTCTGTAAATTGCACAAAATCGGCTAAAATGTTCTGACATGCTGGATTCGAAGGCAACAAAATAAGTCGGAAGTTCTGATTTTAAGATGTACAAGCGTTGATTGATGACTGTTTGTGTCTCTTCCTATATTAGCGTAACAGCTGTCGGTGTGCTTTATACATTTGCATCTGATTCTAGTTTGTAAATGGCACATTGCGCGTGCATTAAGGATTTTCTTCGAAAGGTATTTCAATTTAAAGTCATCAGTTATGAAGTAACTCAAAACATTCTGCGAAAAGGATTCGTGATAAATTACGTTTTGCAAGAAGCAGATTGTTCCTGATAGCAAAAAATAATGGAATTAGTTGTGTCTCTTTGTAAGCTTGTTGTTAGCTTGATTAGTTTTCTTACTATAAGCTTTTCTAGTGTTGTCTTTCTGCAAGCTTGTTGAGATGTGTCTCAATTTAAAATTAAAAAGGGAAGTGATCAAGAACATATACAATCAGACCCCCCCCCCCCCCAATACACACACACACACACACACACAAACACACACAATATCACAAGGGACATCACAGGGGAAAGAAGTCAAAACATGGTGTTACGACAGTAAACAGACGGCTGGTAAATCGAGTCAGCAGCTCTTTGCCAATAACTGACAACATGCGTATTGGGGAACGGACTTGTTGATATGATTATACTAGTACTCGTAAGAATCTATACACGACTTGTTTGACTTGCCCACCGCATAAGCAAATATTACAAATTGGAGAGCCTTGGACAGTGGTCTTTCTAAAGGAAAATGTATTGCTATGAAAGACCTGATTTTTCTTTTTTTTTAGAAAACCGGCATACCAGTGGTTATTGTAGAAATGCTAGATTTCCGTGACCACGGCGCTTACCCCAGCAAAATGCTAATCCTTATAATTTTACGGAGATAAATTGCAAAGAAAATTTGGTAACTGTAACCTTAATACACTTCAGAAAAGGCATTGCAAGGTTCAAAAAGACAGTACTGTTATGCGACAGACAGTATATGGTTGTCGACCCTTCTACAGTGACCTTTTTGGGTGCACGGCGTGACGGCGGGGGTCTGGACTTCGGACACTGACGGCCATCCTAAATATCTTTTACCATCCTAAATATCTTTTAACCCATATATGACCAGTGGAATCTTCCGCCTAATAAGTTTGGAGTGGTCAATTTCCCATTATAGGCGTTTGCCAATGTAAATAAAAATGCATTATGTGGATAAGAGGGGCAGAACTCGTTATATAACTTGGCCCAAACTCTCCAACCCCACGCCGTGAACTGACCGGTGGGTTTCTTCTGCTCTGAGTCAGATTCATATTGAATCCCATAACATGATTCGTTGTAGTCTTAATTCATTAACATGAAACTTTGAAAGTTTTTATTGATAACTCATATTTACATGGTTAACAACACGAGAAAACAATCAAGCAAATAACAGTGATGCATGACACAAAAACAACACATGCAAGGCTAACGATAGCTCAGTCACCGGCCCCGATAGCTCAGTGGTAGAGCGTCCGCTTCGGGAATGGGAGGTCGCGGATTCGATCCTCGGCCGCGCCCTACCAAAGGCATGAAAAAGGCATTATCAAGGTAGTCCTAGGAAGATAAATGAAGGCATGTAAGTATTTTTTAAAGGATACTTTGTCGCAATAAAAGCTCTACAGAGCTTATGTTATTTGTTTCGGATATGAGACGTTAAATAAAGCTTCTTTATCTTTATTAAGGATCAGATTTCTTCAACTGAAACCCACTGTTCATGCATTGCCAGGTTAATTTGGAGTGTCCCTACCGAATGAATTTTGACCTATCTATTCAGCAGGGACAGTCCAAAGGCAATGATCGCTTTGAATTTGTTCGGATCGTTCAGTAATTTTAAGATATCAGGAGATTGGTAACGCTGAAATATGTATTAAGATTGAACATACGTATACTAGAATTAAACACATCTTAGTTATGAGCTAATTAATTCCTGTTCACTGTGTGTTTAAACACAACTTCCTATCAATGGGAAACTTCGTTTTCCTCTGTATGTTGATTTAGTTGCTCACTTTTGAGCCCGGATTTAATTAGATTTATTTTTTATAGTTAAGCGTATCGTTTAATATTTCATCCCTTGCCGTGCCCTACATTTGCAAACAGTGTAGATCCAGATCAGATGGCTAAAGAAGCCATCTGATCACGACCTTTAGAAGCCATCTGACCTGGATCTGCACGGTTTGTCATTCAGTTTGTGAATTTGAATGAAATCATTATATTATCATGAAATCCGATTGGCTGATAGTCAGAAATGGATGTGGCTAATTGAATTATTCAGCATGATAAGGGTTCTGCGTATTTATGCCTTAATGCCACTTCCGGTCATTTGAAATGGCTGTATTCTTTGGTCCCCGCTGTTCCTAGTTTAGTGTGTGTATGTGTGTGAATTCGGGTTTAACGTCGCTTTCAACAATTTTTCAGTCATATCACGACGGTGTCTGGTTGCGACAGGGAGCTAAATGCTCACGTTTATAGTGCTGCCTCACCTCACAGTATCATGTCCCAGACACATTACATGATACCACACCCAGTCACATTATCCTGACACTGGATCGACCAGTCCTAGCTCTACCCCGTAAATCTGAGTGCCAAGCGAGGAGCAGCTAGTACCATTTTTTAACGACTTTGGTATGTCGCGGCCCGGGATCGAACCCGAGACCTCCCGTTCCCCGGAGCGGACACTCTACCAACTGAGCTATCGGGGCCGGTTGTTCCTAGTTTAGACTTGTTCACTACATATGTATATAGATTTTAACCAATTCAGTACCCGAAACCCTCAACACGGGTACCCTGGCAAACAGTGCAGGCCCAGAACAGACGCCGCAGATTGCGGCGTCTGATCAGGGCCTACACTATTGAAAAAGGTTAAGCCACTTTCCAAATAAATTTTGAGAAAAAAACAACCTGGCACCCCTAAATTTTGAAATGGACTCCTGCTATACATAAAGAGGAAGATTCCATTTTGTTCAAAAAGGGTTGACGAGATCTTCGAAACACACTTGGGAATTCTGAAAATAAAAGTTGCAGGTATTTTTTGCCCCGATTACTATCATTTATCAACTATATGTGATTAATTAAGTTTAGATCAAAGAGCATAATCATAGAATCATTAATATGAGAGTGCAAAGCAAGTCATGGCATATTGAGGTGCATAAAGAGTCATAGTATATTACGCCATGTTGTTTTGTCTAGCATGGAGAGGTTTTCTTATGCTTTGAGAAAATAATAGATGCCAAGGAAAAGCCCAGCTCAAAGATTACAGACTACCAATGGCACCAAAAGGAAGAGATACTAACAATGAGGAAACCCAGAAAAGCGGCGAAAAACGAATCACAACAGGACAGAAACCAGCCCCCTCTTCCCCCACAAGAGGCGATCAAGATGCAACAGGCACAGTTAATAAATAAATAAATAAACAAACAAATTAGAACCAGCTTCTTAGGACGGTCAGTAGCGATAACCACTGAGGCGTTTAAATCGATTCTTTAGGCCAGGTTGTTGTCGATTCAGCCACCTCTGATACATGATTGTCTTTAAGTTGTTTACTCCGATTTTTTTTGTTGTTCTTTTTTTGGCTGGAACGACTCACTGTTGAGCTGAAGGCCTTCTCATGGGTCAATATGCATTGTATCATGTACAAAACTGCATAGCCACTGAAGGCGAGGGCACGTAAATTTAAGTGTTCAACAAAACAGCCGAGTTCTTCGGCTTGGACCACTTTCCAAGCTCAGAAACAATCAACCTAACAGTGCTGTCAGTGCTCTGATTTATGTTTTTGTCTCTCCGTGTTGCTTAGTCTTTCTGTGCTTTGGCGGCTTAAGATGGATATGTTCATTGCTTGTCACTTTTATTACTGATTTATATGTGAAAATTATACTTAAGTGGAATGGGAACACCTTTCGAGACTTCCTGTTCGCTTTTCTATAAGCTGTGTCGCACGGGAAAGGGGTCTACTCTTAAAGGAAAGAATTTGCTTCAGACCTCTGGAGCAAATTCTTTCCTTTAAGAGGTGACCCTTATCAACATCCGAGACAAAAATACATTTGAAGGAGTTGCCTCCCCTGATATGACCTTCATCTTGGGAAATTGGTTACTGAGAGCCAAATAAAATGTCCTGTGACACGATCATACGTATCTCGTCCACATTTCGTTCGTATCAAGTTCAGATCGGACAGAAGTGCCCGTTCATATCACGAGAACACCGTTCCCAAGCAGTTCAAGCCCGATCGCGGTCGTTTTAGATCCGTTTGCAACTAGTTATGTCCCGTCTCCAGTACGGTCAAGCCTATTCTAGCCTGTTTCAAACTCGACCACCTTGTTCATAGAAAGTCCATCCTACTACGTCCTCATCTCGTCCCATGTAATTGCAATCGCGTCCTAGCCCGACGGCTTTTAAAAATCCAGTGCGCTATTGCTAGTCTTCATTCCCGATCGCCGCATCAAGCTGTGCAGATCAAGTCCACCTCGTTATATTCACCTAACCATTGTTATAGTCATCACCCCTGTGTGGTCAATGAAACTAGCATCCTTGTTATCACCTTGCTTCAATTATGGAGCGGGGACAAAAAGACGGACCTGTTAAAAGAAAGCAACCACTATCTCCAGAACCCCACCATGTAGCTCCTTTGAAGCCCAAACGGAGCGATCGCGTTCAACACCTGCTAGTTGATACCTGACTGCATCACGTCATAACACGATCCTTATAGGCTTGAAGTACGGCAGTTCCGTTCAAAGTACGTCCATCTCGTATTAGGTATACGGTCACCTCATTTTAATAGTACGTTGTCAGAATGGAATGGACGGCAAAGAAGTTTGAGCAGGCTCAAAGTTCTGAAGCACCCTTTCCGTCCAATCCGTCCATGACGTTCATAAACAGATCGTAAACTGTAAACTGCTATGTCAACTCCGTTCGGAAACAGTTCGGGTCCGTTTGGCAAAACGTTTCAGAACGTAGTGAAAACGAGTTTGGTGTGACGTGGATCTATGTATACCAACATGTAGAGCTGCGTTCTCCCGTCTTTCGCCACATAAAATAGACTGTATGTTGTGAGTGGATGTCGAGACTAATGAGATACACCTTATTATGGACAAATAACTTTCAATCAACAAGGATTATTTTGATAAGTTTTGGCATCTAGAAAGATGTTGACAAGATCTACCTAATGATATTTCTAATGCCTGATTTCTTTATAAATAGCCCCGCCGAGACTAATATTTCACTTATGGATACGGGCGTTATAACTTTCAAACAGCTAGGAATATCTTGATTAGTTTTGGTATGCAGATGCATATTGACAAAATCTAATCAATAATTTCGTATAATGCAAGCTTTCTTTTTATCATATGACGTCGCGTCTGAGAATGTAATAACGTCATGTAATAAATTCGATAATCCATTAGTGGATTAAATATGCAAATTGTTTAGATACGCTCCGTAACGTTACATGTACGGCTTCCTTAACGACGTCGCGTTTACTAATGGCGGAATATTGACATTTTTGTTAAATAATCGTGCATACAATGTGTTTAAATGCCATATGATAAATAGAATCTTGCATTCGTGCCCATGTATTATTGAATTTATTAAACTCGTTGAGGAAAAGAGATAAAATGCTCGGCAAAGCCTCGCATTTTATCCATTATCCTCAACTCGTTTAATAAATTCAATAATACATGAACACTCATGTAAGATCCTCTATATATAATAGCCTTACCGACGCAAACTATTCACAAAATGAATCGAGACATATCCACAAGGTATATTTCAAACATTTCGGCATGCAGATGTATATATTGACAAGACCTAACCAATTTGTCTTACCCAGATAATTTTCTTTTTATAAAAAATAGCATCGGCGAGGCAAGCAAAATGTTTGCCAGCTGATTATGGACGTATAACTTTCAAACCGCTAGGAATAGTTTGGTATTTTTTGGCGTGCATATGTATATTGACCAGATCTACGACCATTGTGTTTTTTATTATGTTTCGTATGGAACCCGCAAAGTATTATTCTGCATGCCCATCGGGTCGTGCATCTTAACGTAAGTTAATTTTTACATGAGTCACACCATGCCGTACCAAGCCCCCGCAAGCTTCCACGCAGGGCTGAAATCGACTGCATATGAGTAGTGGTAAACCGCTGATGCCTATGCCTGCCCAGGGATCATAAACTTAGAAATTGAGATCAAGGTCATGATCTTAGACCTATGATTGGAGGTGTGGATTAATTGTATCGATTCCTGATCATTGCCTTCACTTCTATTTTAGATCTCTTCGTCACTTTCTCTAGTTAATTTGCCTTAATACGAAAACATGCTTTTACAAATATATTGTAACCTTAATCGCCGAAAACATAAAAAATTCAAGATGAAAAATTGTGATATTTTTCCTATTTCTGCCCAGAATATAGATTGTAGGTACTCGTTAGATCATCGAGGCGGTTCTAGCGAGTACCTACAATCTATAGTTTAGAGCAGAAATAAGAAAAATAAGGCCTACCCTTGTAAACCCCAGTTTTACTGTATAAAAGTGGGGTTCTAGGGGGTCAAAATCATAAAGGCGTGTTTTCGAGATGAGAGCCCTGGCAAGAAGTGAGACAGTTACTAGGGAAGCTGGCATTCTACCACTGGTTCGTTTTGAGATCTCAGCTAAAAATGAAGTTTAAAGACAGGAAATGCGAATAACACAACAACTTAGTTTTGAGTATGACATCTATCGAAAATAAAGGAGTTCAACAAATGGTAACATTTGAGCATTTAATTGAGTTTAAGGTTTAACGTGACTTATTAAGAGCTGATCATATTTGCAAAAGGCAAACATTACGCAATTCTTAATTTTTATTTTATTTTATTTATTTATTTATTATTATTTTTTTGCGATAATGTTTTTTTTTTAATTTGTTGATTAGAAAACGGGAGACCTTTCCTTTGGATTCTGTTTAAAGAAGTCAACTTGTATATTTTTGTTTTTGATAGCCATCTGGCCATTTTGTGTGTGTGTTTTGTTTTTTGTTTGGCTTTCCGCTATTGATGTTTCTATTAGGGTCTAGATATTTCATGTTCGTGTTTATTTCCCTTTGATGTCTCTGGTGGGAGGTGCGGGTTAATTGTATCGATTCCTGACCATTGCCTTCACCTTTTTGTTGTCTCTGGTGGGAGGTGTGGGTTAATTGTATCGATTCCTGACCATTGCCTTCATCTTTTTGTTGTCTCTGGTGGGAGGTGTGGGTTAATTGTATCGATTTCTGACCATTGCCTTCACTTTTTTGTTGTCTCTGGTGGGAGGTGTGGGTTAATTGTATCGATTCCTGACCATTGCCTTCACTTTTTTGTTGTCTCTGGTGGGAGGTGTGGGTTAATTGTATCGATTCCTGACCATTGCCTTCACTTTTTTGTTGTCTCTGGTGGGAGGTGTGGGTTAATTGTATCGATTCCTGACCATTGCCTTCACCTTTTTGTTGTTTCTGGTGGGAGGTGTGGGTTAATTGTATCGATTCCGGCCATTGCCTTCACCTTTTTGTTGTTTCTGGTGGGAGGTGTGGGTTAATTGTATCGATTCCTGACCATTGCCTTCACCTTTTTGTTGTTTCTGGTGGGAGGTGTGGGTTAATTGTATCGATTCCTGACCATTGCCTTCACTTTTTTGTTGTCTCTGGTGGGAGGTGTGGGTTAATTGTATCGATTCCGGCCATTGCCTTCACCTTTTTGTTGTCTCTGGTGGGAGGTGTGGGTTAATTGTATCGATTCCGGACCATTACCTTCACCTTTTTGTTGTCTCTGGTGGGAGGTGTGGGTTAATTGTATCGATTCCTGACCATTGCCTTCACTTTTGTGTTGTTTCTGGTGGGAGGTGTGGGTTAATTGTACCGATTCCGGACCATTGCCTTCACTTTTTTAGTGTTTCTGGTGGGAGGTGTGGGTTAATTGTATCGATTCCTGACCATTGCCTTCACTTTTTGCTGTTTCTGGTGGGAGGTGTGGGTTAATTGTACCGATTCCGGACCATTGCCTTCACTTTTTTAGTGTCTCTGGTGGGAGGTGTGGGTTAATTGTATCGATTCCTGACCATTGCCTTCTCTTTTTTGTTTTCTCTGGTGGGAGTTGTGGGTTAATTGTATCAATTCCTGACCATTGCCTTCACTTTTTTGGATGCATTGTACATTTCTCGTCTATAAAGACAATTTGGATGAGTTGTCAAGTTTTGTTTTCTTGGTAAAAATATAAAAAAAAATCAACAATTTGTCGTCGGCTGAACTTTAACAGAGGGTGGTAAAGGTTAGCTAAAATTAAGGCTAACTCTACTATTAAAAACATACATAGAATGTTTGTTTCTCTTTCTTTGTGGTTTCTACACCCATGCAGTGTCCTCCCTTGAGACTGTGAACAGTCCTAAAGGTAGTCTCTTAAAGACCCCTTTGAACGGTTCCAAAGGTGGTCTTAATGGAATTTTACAATATTTTGATTTTGGGGTCAACTGTTGGTGCCCGTATTTGCTAACGTTGCCTTGAACTACATTCTTGGCGTCCTAAATATTTCTGTAACATCTTTTGTGCGAACATAGTAAATATTTGTGGAAAATGCAGGGCGATTTAAGATTGCTAGTTTTAAAAATATAAATATTTAACAAATTACTCGCTGACAACAACACGTACTTAATGAAAAAATCAACTTTATGATATTTATACCGAAAACGTGTGGGGCCCAATATGTGCAATTTTGAGAAAATACAGCTGAGAAAAAGATGGCAACTAGCATGAAGAGCCTGATCAATAGAAAAGACTTTAATCAACATATACAGCAATTTGAGTCGTTGATCAGCGTAATGGGACCACATACATTTTTTTTATTATACAAATTAGTATACAAATGTCGTCGCAAGACTCGCGAAACAGGGACGCTCTTAAATATCAAAGCACTGTATTATCTTTTTTTATTATCTTTGAGTGTAGACTGGAAAGTTAGTCCTGAACGGGCACTATTTCGTTAAACCCTTAAATTCCTAAACTTTATGCAAATAGTGCAGGCAATGATCAGACGCCGCGTTCTTCGACGTCTGACCTGGGTCTAAACTGTTTGCCATTGTCCCAGCACTTGTGCCGAGTTTAGGTCAAAGTAAAACATGATTTTCATTCACGTCTGGTGACTGTAGATGAGACCTGGGTCCATTATTATGAGCCGGAGACGTCATACTATATAACATTCGTCAAGGATACGATTGAATGAAGAAAACATCTTCCAGAATATTCAGACCAGCTGAAATGAAATTGCAGTTTTGGATAGCCAATTTGCAATTTTGTGGGAAAGTAACTGTCCTTTTGGCTTTCCGTTATTGATGATTCCATTAGCGTCTAGTTATTTCATGTTTGTGTTTCTTTCCCTTTGCAAAATTGGAAGCAACGTCTCCAAAATGACCTTTACAGTGTTGACGGGGACGTTAAACCTCAAATCAAACAAATTTCCCTTTGGTGTCTCTAATGGGAGCTGTGGGTTAAGGAGCTGTGGGTTAAGGAGCTGTTGGTTAAGGAGCTGTGGGTTAAGAAGCTGTGGGTTAAGGAGCTGTGGGTTAAGGAGCTGTAGGTTAAGGAGCTGTAGGTTAAGGCTGTGGGTTAAGGAGCTGTGGGTTAAGGAGCTGTGGGTAAAGGAGCTGTGGGTTAATAAGCTGTGGGATAAGGAGCTGTGGGTTAAGGAGCTGTGGGTTAAGGAGCTGTGGGTTAAGGAGTTGTGGGTTAAGGAGCTGTGGGTTAAGGAGCTGTGGGTTAACAGTATCGATTCCTGATCCTTCACTCCTATTAATGTACCAGTAAAATGACAAATGAGCCCAGCCAAGCGAATTTGTGTCTTCGAGCATTCCGTCATGACAAATGTTAACTGCGCATGCCCAGCCATTCAGAGGGGCCAGGGATATGGCTTTCTGTCTGAAGGTTCCTCTTGATTCACTGCTTGTTTGAGCGAGCAGCGAAGGTTCTGGCGAGACTGCGCGGCTGCGCAGGCTCGCCTGAACATTCGCTGCTCGCATAGGCGATAAGTACCAAAATCGCTTGACGGGACCCATATTATGTTTGGTATGGTTACAAAAAAAATATTCCTTAAAAACGTCAGATTAGTTTGCCGCGAAAGGAGCCTTTTGAAATCAACCGGAATGCGACTTTCTTTTGGCTTTCCGCTGTTGGTGTTTTCGTTGGGGTCTGTTGCTTCATGTTTGTGTTTCTTTCCCTTTGGCGTCTCTGATGGGAGCTGTGATCATTGCCTCTACTTCTCTTTCTTGAAGATGTAACCGAAATTCTGATATGTCATGAATATTGTTATCCTTCGAAATCTCTGATCTGTTTTAGTGGACAGCCGCATAAAAAGTAATCTGTAGTTAGAGACAGAATTTTTCTTGACACCTGGTCTCTTTAGGGAGGCTTAACCGAACTGGACAGTCCAATATGGCAGAATTGCTGCTAAGTAATTGTATTTTCAGTGTGAGCAAGTGGATGTAATATATTGTATTCCGTAGGCGTACAGTTGAAGCCGTAAAAAAAAAATATGCGATTTTCTTCTACGAACTCGCAAAGGCTGTTCTGAACTTGACATATAGCGTGAATATTTCTGCGGTATCTCCAAGCATCCAGTATCCTCTCTATTAACAGCAGAAGTCAACAGAATGCCTTCTTGGTTTATACAAGCAAAGAATCTTCACCTACCCTTTCTTGGTCAGCTTTACTTTGATCTGTCTTCTAAGCAGTAATTTGTCTTCTAAACAGCATGTTGTAGGGTGTGTAGTCTGACATTCCTTTATTTATACGATTTTTCAAGAGGGTTACACATTTAGCAAAGGACTTGCCATTCTACCATTTTCATACCAAATCGAATCTTCCTTCTTATATATAGCAGGAGTCCATTTCAAAATTTAGGGGTATCAGGTTGTGTTTCCTTCAAAATCTATTTGTAAACTGGCAGAACATTTTGCAAACAGTGTAGGCCCTGGCTAGACGCCGCGTTTACGGCGTCTGATCTGGAACAGCACTGTTTGCCCCTTTGGGGTTTCTGGAACATAACGGGTTAAGATAAGACCATTTTTCTGAGTTTCAGCCAGTAGGACGTCACTACATTGTTTCCCGAGTATTGGAAAACAAATGTATTGAAACAAAATGGCGAAACAAGTTCCACCAGTACCCATTCTCCTTAAAGTATCTTCCATGTGAAAACGTGTTTGGTAGATAAGGTTTCCATAATTTTGTTGAAGATAATAAAAAAGCAAGGAAGTAGGCTGTTGATGAATGAAAATTATGATATGTAGCTTGTAAGAGGATGTATTATATAAGAATAACAAAGTATATTTTGCCCTTAATTAAAAACCTTTGTGGATTGTAATGTGTTACAAATGCTTTCAGTTTCATAGTAAGATATTGTTGTTGATATTAACTGCTGAGGAAATGAAATCCCTGGAATTGATTTCCAGAGTTCTGTGCATGATATGTAATATTTTGATTTTATTGCTATATAGTATTGCAAGCTGATGTACAACACATTTCAGCCAACTCATGATGAATGAGTATTCATCGCAAAGGCGAGAAGCGAAGGGTCTGTAGAGACTGCGCATAAGCGCAGTGTTAACAGGGCCTTTGCTGCTTGCAGACATGTAAAGGGGAGCTTAGGTGTAGCTCCATGCAAAAGGTCATGCGTCTAGGTCATTTCACATGCGCATTTGAAGAACATTCATTGGAGAATACTAAGGGTCCTTTTCTTGCGTGTCGCCCCGTTTTATTGTTTGAAACTCAACCCAAGGATATTGTTGCTCATTTCGAACTTGGCAATAAAGTAACACTTTATAGCATTTCATGTAAGCAATGTCAGGGGAAAACGTGTAGTTTGACATTTGTGAACAACAAAGGTGCAGATCAGACTGCGCATCCGCGCAGTCTGATCAACACCTTTGTGTTCGCTCATTGGGTTAGACAATACTTCTAGTATGTGTATCCTAAGTTTTCAGTCTCTTGCTTGTCGATGAAGAGGAGCATGCCGGTTGATGGCTTACCTTGGCGCTAACATCTCTTTAAGCATCACCTTCTAAATTTGAGATGGCATTTCTTTTAACGTAGAATTTACTTTGAAATAAAACTGCAGGAATAAATTGATTTTCTTATTACTGTACATAAGTTTACATGACATTATCTCTGCCCCCATGTCAATCGTAGTTTAAGCGTCAAAGCGTATCTTTGTTACTTCATACCTCGGACCCATCGTGGGTCCGAGTTCATACATATGATGTGTGCTAATAGTGAAAGTTTTGTTGATCTGCGCAGACCTTTCTGAACTGTCTCATAGCATTTTGTTTGTGAAATTGAAAGCACCCACTACGTCTGTTATATATGAAATGACTATTCATCAAGCTTCGTAAAAAAAAATGGCAAGAACAAAATCAGACGAGCCTTCGCAATGAACAGTCTCTCATAACGCCGCTAGACTTTTCATATTGAATTCACTATCTATTCTATCATAAGGCCGCTGCAATAAGTATCTATTCTATCATTGGGCCGCTGCCACTTTCATACTGTATCACAACGCCGTTGCTATTTTCTTATTGAAATCACTATCCATTCTATCCTAAGGCCGCTGCAATAACTATCTATTCTATCATAAGGCCGCTGCCACTTTCATACTATATCATAACGCCGTTGCTATTTTCTTATTGAATTTACTATCCATTCTATCCTAAGGCTGCTGCAATAACTATCTATTCTATCATCAGGCCGCTGCCACTTTCATATTATATCATACCGCCGTTGCTATTTTCTTATTGAATTCACTATCCATTCAATCACAACGCAGCTACAATAACTATCTATTCTATCATAAGGCCGCTGCCACTTTCATATTGTATCATAACGCAGCGGCTTTATGATGAGAACAGTCAACATGCTAGGAGCCACGTCATGAGAAAACGTGCTTTCTCTATATCAGAGCTCAGTGTGTTCAATGTCACTGTTTATTGTTCTGCTCTTAGCATAGCACGATGTAAGGGTTCAAGTTTCCGTCCGTCCGTCCGTCAGTTTGGTTTGCAAGCCATCAACATTTGTGACCACCCCAACGTTCACCCTAATGGCCCAGTCCAAGAACTATAAGAGCTTCATTAATGATACTTGGTACACGTTTGCATCACGGCACGGCAACTTTTATGCAAGCTGGGATAAAGCCCCTTTACACTACCATATTTTCTTGTAAAATAAAACATTTTCTAAGAAAATATTGGCCAATATTTGGGTATTTAGACTATATAAAATATGTTGATGCTATCAAGTCTTTTGTATGATGAAGATCAGAATAGTGTGCATTAAATTCTGAGGTGCGGCTACCCGCAAGGCAGTGGAGGAAGGCCAAAAGAAATCTTTACTTCCGTCAGACCAATCAAAGGGCCGTGCTTTTTTGTCTGTGTCTGCCATTGATGTTTCTGGGGTATTTTCCTGCCATATAATACTATGTGCTTTTGTTTACTATCATAGGTAGCAGTTACACAATTCTGATTGGCTCTTTGATGAAAACTTGACCAAGACTTTGGTGATCAATAGGATCTGTTTCCATTCAGATCAAAGTTTATACCAGTGTAATTGGTCAATACGAATTTGTACAAGAACATGTGAAATTCTGAACACACCTTTAAATTATTCATACGGACTCTTACTGATTGTACACAATTAATATTTATACTGATATTTTGCACCAGAATTGGTTAAGATCCAAGAACTGCAACAATTTCTTCATAATATAGGGACTCCTGCTGCTAGTAACTAAATTCTTCTCTACCGACGCAGTTACGCTTTCGTCAAGGTTATTTGTTTTATATATTGTTATATGAGCCAATTTGCTGAAAGAAAATTTACTTAATGGAGAGCTGGTTCTGAAAGAAAAAAAAAAACTTGAAGATTTTGGATTGTTTTCAGTCAGGATGTTTATATACTATATATTAATAATGTAATTTTTACCATCATGTTGTTATAATAATAATAATGTTCTAAATTAATAATGTAAAAACACTATATTACATGAAAATAATGCCATGTGAATACGAGAATAATGTCATATAGAGTAATATTTTATATAAATAACAATGTTACTCTTGAAACATACAATGTGAAACACCCATAAGCTATTCCCCATTAATAAAAGTTATAGCGATTCTGAGACTTATTTGAAAAAGCAGAAATTGCAGTGATACACTATCAACTTTCAAACTAGGATTTGTCCAAAGTTTAATCGGATGGGTTTAGGCCGCTTGCAATTGCATTTGTCTTTTTATTGATCATCCCATATTTTATGGAAACCCTACAATGGGCCAATGGCAAAGAGAGCAGGTCCAAATCAGGGCCTTCACTGTTTACAAAAAAGGTTCGACCATTTTCTAAATAAATTCCTGAAAACATTACGAAAACACGCCTATTTAATTTTGACCCTCTCAAACCCCATTTTATAGTAAAACTGGGGTATACAAGGGTAAACTTTATTTTTCTTATTTCTGCTCTAAAATATAGACTTTGGGTACTCGATAGAACCGCCTCGACTCGATAGAACCGCCTCATCGAGGCGGTTCTAACAATTACCCACGGTCTATATTTTGAGCAGAAATAAGAACAAGAGTGCCCAGAGGGCCCTGATTCGCTCACCTGAATGTCACTGTCTCTAGTACATTCTATCATTAGCTCTGGTGGCCATCTTGTTCATCAGAGCGGACCGATCTTAGCTATTTTGGTATGGTGTAACCTTGGCAACATTCCTGTGATGATTGAATCGAATCGACACAAGGGTTTAGGAAGAGTTCGCGTTTGAAGCAAATTTACAAAGTGTGTCTATTTTTAGCTCTTTTGGCCATACGGGATCGTTTTAGCTATTTTGGAAGAGAGTCATCTAAGCAATATTCCTACGAAATTTAATGATATTGGCCCAAGGGTACAGGAGGAGTTGTCGTTTGAAGACTTTTTCTATTTTTAGCTCTGGTGGCAGATGGAATGATTTTAATTATTTTTGTAGGGAGTCACCTAAGCAACATTCCTGTGAAGTATGAATCAAATTGACCCAAGGATTTAGGAGAAGTTGGCGTTTGAAGCAAATTTAAGATGGGTTTCAATTTTTAGCTCTGGCGGCCATTCAGAGCAGGTTCGTTTTAGCTATTTTGGTAGAGGATCACCTAAGCAACATTCCTATGAAGTTTGAATGCTATTAGCCCAAGGATGTAGAAGGAGTTGTCGTTTTAATGGTTTTTCTATGTTTAGCTCTCGCAGCCATTTTGTTCGTCAAAGTGGAACAATTTTAGCTATTTTGGTAGGTCGTCACCTACATAGCATCCCTGTGAAGTATGAATCAAATTGCCCAAGGGCTTAGGATGAGTTCGCGTTTGATGCAAATTTACTGGGTTTTTTTTCTATTTTTAGTTATGGCGGCCATTTTGCTTAGCAATTTTGGTAGAGGATCACCTAATCAATATTCCTATGAATTTGAATGAAATTGGTCCAAGGGTAAAGGAGGAGTTGTCGTTTTAAAGATTTTTTTTCATTTTTAGCTCTGGCTGCCATCTTTTTCGTCAGGGTAGAACAATTTTATCTATTTTGGTAGGGAGTCACTTACATAGCATTCCTGTGAAGTTTGAATCAAATTGGCCCAAGAATTTAGAAGGAGTTCGTGTTTGACGCAATTTTTTCTATGTTTTTCTAATTTTAGCTATGGCGGCCATTTTTCTCAGCAGAGCGAGATCATTTTAGCTATTTTGGTAGAGGGTGGTTATCTATGCAATAATCTTATGAAGTTTGAATGAAATTGGCGAAAGGTACAGGAGGAGTTGTCTTTTAAAGATTTTTTTTCTATTTTTGCTCTGGCAGCCATCTTGTTTGTCGGAGCGGCACGATTTTAGCTGTTTTGGCTGGGATTCACCTACGTGAAGTTTGAACCAAATTGTCCCAAGGGTTAAGGAGGAGTTCGCGTTTGAAGCAAATTTACGATGTTTTTTATTATTATTATTATTATTATTATTAGCTATGGCGGCCATTTTGCCCATCAGCGCAGAACCGTTTTAGTTATTTTGGTAGATGTCACCTAAGCAACATTCCTATGAAGTGTGAATGAAATTGGCCCAAGGGTACCGGAGGAGTTGTCGTTATAAATGTTTGATGTGTTTTTTTTTTTTTTTTTTTTTTTTGTCTTGTTGTTTTTTTTTAGCTCTGGCGGACAGCTTGTTTGTCGGAGCGATACGATTTTAGCTATTTTTGTATTGAGTCACCTAGGCAACATTCCTGTGAAGTTTGAATCAAATTGGCCCAAGGGTTTAGGAGGAGTTCGAGTTTGAAGAAAATTTACATTTTTCTATTTTTACCTCTGGCGGCCATTTTGCTCATGGGAGCAGAACCGTTTCAGCTTTCTTAGTAGAGGGTCACCTAAGCAACATTCCTAAGAAGTTTAAATGAATTTGGCCCAAGGGTACAGGAGGAGTTGTAGTTTAAATATTTTCTTTTTTTAGCTCTGGCAGCCATCTTGTTCATCAAAGCCGAACGTATTTAGCTATTTTGAAAGGAAGCCACCTAGGCAACATTCCTGTGAAATTTGAATCTAATTGGCCCAAAGGTATAGGAAGAGTTGTCGTTTAAATATTTTTCTATTTTTAGCTTTGGCGGCCATCTTGTTCATTGGAGCGAAACGATTTTAGCTTTTTGGAAGAGGGTCCCCTAAGCAACATTCCTGTGAAGTTTGATTGGAATTCGCCCTATGGTTTAGGAGAAGTTAGCATTTATAGCAAATGGTTGACGCCGCACGACACATGTCGCACGGCGGACGACGCACGACGGATTACGGACGACGGACATTGACCGATCACAATAGCTCACCATGAGCACTTCGTGCTCAGGTGAGCTAAAAATATCACAATTTTTCGTCTTAAAATGTTCATGTTTTCGGCGGTAAAGTTTACAATGTATTTGTACAGGCGTGTTTTCGTAATGATGACTGGTTCTAACGCCCCTATATTTCGAAACAGATTCCTGTGGTAGATTCCATTCAGTACAAAAAGGGTGCTTTAAAGCGACTATGATTATTTGTATCTTTGCGATAAAGGTGGCTTGATTTTGCAGAAACAGTTGCAGTCCTCTTGGCGCCCAAGTCTGCGACTCACCTGTGATAAATACATTTCTTTTTCGGCAACACACCCTTGATTTCAGACCTGCCAAACAGTTCATTTTCTGATGAAAATTTGTGATATTTTTCTTATTTATACTCAAAAGAGTGTGGCTGTTCGTTAGAACTGCCTCGATGAAGCGGTTCTAACGAGTACCCACAATATTTGTCTTGGAGCAAAACTAAGAAAAATAATGCATACCCCTGTAAACCCCAGTTTTCTCTATATAAAGCTGGTTCATTCCACGGACACGTTGACCTGATCAATCTTTGCAGCGGTCCACTTTGTCATCTGTGTCTATTGCCAGTTGGCTTGCAGAATTATTTCATTCCGGTTATTACTTTTACAGTTATGACTGTAATATTTTACATGCATATGCATGTTCTAGAGTGGTGGTTCTTGTCTAACTCGGCTAAGTTGCGAATCGTTGCTTTATGCTGTTTGTTCTTCTTTTACCAAGCATTTCAATATTTTGTAATATGTTTTGCATTGTTGTCTTGATTTAGCATTTTAATGCCCTCGTTTTGGGAATATGTGGATAGTTGTTCTGACTGGTTCTGCCAAGGACATCATCAATTTTCTGTTTCTTTTTTCTTTTCTAATCGATGTTCCAAACATAGACCGTGGATACTATTTAGCCTGGAACGCCTTTTTATGGCGTTATAAAAAGGGGTCTTCAAGCAGCAATTGAAAACATCTTCTCGAGCAAGGGTTAGACTTCTTATAATACGAGCAGGCTTGCTAAGTGGACACCCAGACATGGTATAGTGTGTTATACATACGTGTTTTCTTCGTGTGACTCAACGACGCATTAGGCATTGCATGCTATACAATTAGTCATAGAGGATCTTACATGAGTGCTCATGTATTATTGAATTTATTAAACGAGTTGAGGAAAAGGGAAAAAATGCGAGGCTTTGCCGAGCATTTTATCCCTTTTTCTCAACGAGTTTAATAAATTCAATAATACATGAGCACGAATGCAAGATTCTATTTATCATATGACATTTAAAACGCATTTTATTCACGATTTGTTTACAAAAATGTCAATATTCCGCCGTTAGTAAACGCGACGTCGTTAAGGACGTCATACATGTAACGTTACGGGACGTATCTAGCTAATTTGCATATTTAATCCACTAGTGGATTATCGAAAATAATACATGGCGTTATTACACTCTCAGACGCGACGTCATATGATAAATAATGCTATATTATGGCTGTATAAATGAAAAAAAAAAAAAGCAAAAATAATAAAAAATATCACAATTGTTTTTTTTTGTGTGTGTGTGTTTGTTTTTTACAATGCATTTGAATAGGTGTGTTTTCGTTATGAGCTGACAGCAGCATCATTCCACTTATCCCACACTCTTTTCATACAAAAGCATGGCTCCATCTCACTTTGAAACACCGGCGTACAATTAAAGCTATATCTATAGTCTAGCAGCTTGGTCTTTTAGAAATATGTTAGTTTGGAGATGCATTTTGTATCCCCGGCATACGAAGTATGCTGGGCGGTATGCAGTTTTTGTCATGTGTCTATTTTTCGTCCGCCTGTTTAGCCTTATAGTTATGTAACTGGATTCCATCGAATTTCAGAGACACAGTCATTTACAGAATATTCCTTCATACATTCCACCACTTAAAACTCATTTCATGATTTTGTGGGAACAAATAGGTTTTTTAAATGACTGTGACATAAAACATGTCATATAATGTCCGTCCTGCCTACGAACCGTTTTCAGAGAACCTGTGTCTGTCCGTTATAGCTTCTCTCCCAAGTTTTGTTTTGACAATTATACTTTGTTAACCATTTGTCTAATTTATTTCATATTTGGTATATGCTGTCTCTATAGCTTTGCCTTTAACATGGGTCAGTGAGACCCATGGGTCAAGTGTTTGGGTTGGGCTAGGGGTCAGTAATTAGGCCATGACCATATTTGTAATTTTAGATTTTGTATGGTTTTTAACTTTGCATTGTAAACTTATATAATGCCTAACTGATATTGCTTTAAAAAAGACAAAAATGGTTCCAGTCGTGTGGCTACTGCTGCTGACAAAAGGTCAAAGTCATAGACTTTTAACCTTTTTGTAAAGTTTTGTTCTTCATTATGCTGATTGTATTGGAGTTTGACATGTCATTTTATACTTCACAGCGGATAATGTACAGTTATAATCATGTGACTGCTGCTGCAGACAGAAGTTCAAGGTCACAGTAATAGAACGTTGCATGATATTCGGTGTAAATCATTTGATCTCTATCTTTTATGTTATTGGGAGTTGATATGTGGTATTACTTTACAGTTGACAAAGTAAAGTAACAATTATTTGACTCCTGCTGTCGAGATCACACACTTTGAATTTTGACTGAGATAGTCATGTTAATGTTGCTTGCCTTTTCATTGCATATCTAAATATGTTCTAGAAAGGGTTATCCTTTGGAAGCAAGGAATACACCACAGAACTGGAGTGTACATGTTTTCTGGGCCTCATCTGGGCCAACTAGGCCTCATCAGTGACCCTAAAACCTATGATTAGGTTTGACATGTAAGCTTTTTAATGGATGCAGAAAAGAAACTGCTGTCAGCAGATCAAGGTCATAAACTCAGAATTTAGATCAAGGTCATAAACTTAGAAATTGTGCTCTGCAATACATGGTGGCACCAGGCGGTGGTATTTGTGACCACTCGGTCACTTTCTCTGGTTTATTTTGCTTTTCCTGCACATAACAGGACTGGCAAGAAGTGTGGCAGTTATTGGTGTAGGTGTCAATTCTATCACTGGTCCGTTTTGACTTCTTAGCTAAAATCGAAGTTTGAAGACAGGAAATGCGAATAACACAAATTTAGAATTTCTAATCCAAGTTTTGAGCAGCACGACTTCTATTGAAAACTAAAGGAGTTTAACCAAATGACAGTAGCATTTTATCATTATTGATGTTAAGGTTCTATGTTTAAGGTTAAGGACATTATGCGTGCGTGCGTGTGTGTGTGCGTGCGTGTGTGTGTGTGTGTGTGTGTGTGTGTGTGTGTGTGTGCGTGTGTGTATGTGTGATAATGCCCTTTTTACTCAGTTGACTTGAAATTAAGCAGCAGACCTTCCCTTTTGATTCTTTTTAAAGAAGCCAACTTGTATAAATATTCCTGTTTTTTTGGTCATGATGTGAATTTTACCAGTTTTTTTTAACTGAGTGAACGATATCACCGTCCAAAATTTTAAATGGTTTTGTTTGTTTGTTTGTTTGTTTGTTTGTTTGTTTGTTTTAGGTTTAACGTCCCCGTCAACACTGTACATGTCATTTTGGAGACGTTGGTTCTAAATTTATGGGACTTTTACCCGGCATGGAGATGAAATGACATCTCAAGCCCTGCCGCCCAATGAAACCAAAAGGGTTTGTATGCATGGACGATCCGACATGCACCACTTTTTCTGGGCAGGCTTAGACTTCTAAGCGGTTTACCAGTACTCGTGTGCGGTCGGTTTCAGCTCTGCGTGGAAGCATCATGCAGCCCATCTATTTCATCAATTCCCAGTGGGCGGGGGCCGAGGTAAGAAATGTTTTCCGGTTATCATGGTTATTGGAGATTTTTTTCGGTTATCATCATTTTGACGCGCAGTGCAGCGCATTACGAATACATGCCTATATAACTGTGACCCCCTTGAGCCCCACTTTTATATCGTAAAACTGGGGTTTACAGGGGTAAACCTTATTTTTTCTTATTTCTGTTCTAAAATATAGATTGTGGGTACTCGTTAGAATCGCCTCCATGAGGCGGAGGTTCTAACGAATACCCATAATCTATATTTTGAGTAGAAATAAGAAAATATCACAATTTTTCATCTTAAAATTTTCATTTTTCGGCGATAGGGATTACGATGTATTTGTATAGGCGTGTTTTCGGAATTGGGTATCCATATCTAGGCTGTCTCCGGCAATAATACCTCAAGTCGTCCTAAACGCCCCGGGTTAATCGTTTTTACTTTTGTCCAATTAGTCCTTTCATACTTTCTTTTTAATGAAGAACCTTTTCGACGGAGAAAAGTTTTCAGGAAGGCCAGCAACAATTGACGAAATTAGCACCCCTTTTGCTGTAACATTAGCTGGGTTCGTTCATTGCTGGCTTTATGAACCGTATTGCTCTCACTGGACGACAGGGCTTAAGATGTCATTTCATCCCATTCTATTACTAAAAGCCCAACAAATAAGGGACAATGTCTCCAAAATGATCGATATAGTGTTGGGGGGGGGGGGCGTTAGACCTTAAACAAATCCTTGAGAACAGTCAACCCTCTTTATGCTGACATTCTATGTGTATTAGTCTCGATGAAAAGAATTCTCAGTTGAAGTTGAGACGGTTTCATAGAGAGTCGTACATGATTATTATTATAATATGATTAGGAAATCTGATATTCATGAAATGCAGTCTTGGTGCAACACTGTGATGGCGTTGATTCGAAGTCCTGACGTCGAATCAACGTCGACCCAGCGTTGCGTGTCCGTTTGGGTATTGCAACCGTCTTTTCTATTATTATATTTTCCCTACTGTCTTTCTGTTTTATGTTGTTGTTTTTCATCATTTCTTGTATTGTATTTGTATTTGTATTGTATGTGACTTATGTGCTCTCCAATCAGTGGAGGAAATAAAGATTATTATTATTATTATTATAAACTGGCGGAAATAGTAAGCTCCATACTTTGCCCTTAACTTTCTTTGCGTATCACTTCATGCCACAATTTATTGTCTAGGACAGCTGGAATTTTCAAGAATCAAGAAAAACACGTTCTTTTTTGACAAGCGAAACGTAGTCTGAAGCATTTGCGTTCAGCGGAGACTTAACCCTTTAGATGCCAAGAAAAACTACTTCTGAAAAAAATGCCTTCTGTATATGTCGTCTGGTGCATATTGTTATCAATTTGGACTACAGACAAACAGTGGGGACCCTGGCCAAACTGTCCGCAGCAATGACTGACCGCAGCAATCGCAGTAACCAGCAGGCAACGAGGCAGACGACAATTGTTGTGATTGATATATAAAGAGTTAAATCAGTACCAAGCTTTGGGTCACCGCGCATCCAAAGTGTTCAGCTAAGACTCTGATCAGACTGCACGGATGTGCAAGATGAACAGAGTAATTGACAGGCGCACATGCTCGAGGAGCCCTAAGTAACCCCAACATAGTTAGACAAACTACCATAAAATAGCTGGTCTTAACAGGTGTGAATATTGTAGAATATTACGAAATTCAGGATTCGAGTTATTTTTTTGGAAATAGCTGATTTTTTTCGTATCTGACGCCGGGTTCTGTTGCGTTTTATCCGGGTCTACGCTGTTTGCCAGTTTCCAGTACAGAATGGGTAAGAATAAATTCACCTCTACCTGATCACATCAGCCATGCTAAGTGAAAATACGCAGAGTCTGATCAAAGTCTTCACTGTGCGTTAAAAAGACTTGGTGATGATGTACCGTATTTTGCAGCAATCAATCAGTCAATCAAGCAATCAATTGACTTATATCTTTTTTATACAGATTCTGATTTACACTTGATAATTTTGCATGCTGCAGATAAAGAAACATCTTAATATATAGCTCTGCCGCCACAAGATCAGCATAGATCAAATCTGCATCTATACTTCATCCCATTGTAGTACAAGTGGACTATTATGTTGTACAAGTCCATCTGTCATTTAAGGTGTGTCAGGTCTATTTTTTGTTTTAGTTTTTATTCTACCTTGATGTGAAATCATGTTAGCAAACAGTGTAGACCCTGATCAGACGCCGCATTATGCGGCGTCTGATCAGGGTCTACACTGTTTGCCTATGTCCTTGATGAGAATGGGTTATTCGATTGATACAGAACGCGTGCCTGAATGTTCTACTGCAGAAGGTATTCTAATTAAAATCTCCAAGAGTTTCTGCTATGAAAATAATTCAAAACATGCTACTCTGTGCTAGCAATAATAAATAACTCGTAGTAAAAAGAGTTACTGAATATGGAATCAATTAGTTTCGTACTTTTCGTAAATTGGAAATAAACCCTGAATTGTATAGTTTTCCTCTTAACATATATGTACGAATTAATCACTACAAATCACATGCTCAAACCAGGCTTTTTCTTCCGTCCCGCCGCTTACAAGGTTAGATACACTTTCTGTACCTTTTTGAGTGAAAAATTAACCTTTTGCTATCCAACCCCTACGTTAAACGACCCTTAGAAGGAAGGCCTTGGAAAACATTGTAGGAAAACGAGACAATGCTAGTAACCAGCATGTTCTTCTTTTTTTCTACAACGTTTTCTTCTACGATGTCGGAAAACTTGAGCTCATTTGAACCATTTTCAAATTTGTTGCATACAGATGCTTTCAATATGGATGAGTCGAGATGAAGAGTTTTGGAAAGCATGCCTTTCTACTGGCTGCAAATCGTTTTGAGCCCCATCATGAGAGGTTGCGACTATATCAGAAACAGCAAGCACCGTTATAATATCCAAGCGGCGAAAAGTAAGGGGCTGAGCACACTGCGCGGAAGCCCAGACTGGTCTTCACTTTATTTGTTTGCAAATAGTAAAAACCTGTTTTCTCATGGTATTATCCTCTACTGACATCACAGTCTGACTAAATACCGAAGCATAATGTTAATGATGTATTGACCTATATAAGACAAATGGAATCGTCGATGTAATAACTCTGGTTAGTCCATTTCGCGTTTAGGGGCATCTTGTATGTTTCATTTGTAATTTGGTTTACAAAACAAAAATAAAAAAAAATATGACAGCTGACGACATGATGTTTTAAAATGGACTTATTTCTATTTTTTTTCTTCTAATAACATACTCCATACAAGAATTCCATCGAAGGCTATGTCGTACCTGCATGGACTAGAACAGGGTTGACGCAAATGTTGACGGATTGCTTTAACACATTCATGCGTGCATTTTTCATATCTCCAAAATGATGGCTACTTTTTCTGATGATAATGCGTGCTATTTTTCTATTTTCAGGTCCAAGACATAGGTTGTGGGTGCTCTTTGGAACATTCTTAATATTTCAGATCCAAGAGATAGGTTGTGGGTGCTAACGAGTACCAACCACCTATGTCTTGGACCTGTAATAAGAAAAATAATGTATACCACCGTAAACCCCAGTTTTCTCTATATAAAGTGGGGTTTGTGAGGTGTTCATTTCACGGGCTTGTTCATGTGATGGACAAACGGATGGCCGGACGAATAAACGGAACATGACTCCTATATCGCACCATGCTTTAAGCAGGCGCGGCAGAACCAACAGACTGTTACTCTCTTAAGGCTGAACAATATGTTGCATTCCAATTATCATTTAAAGAGAATGTCTGGTAAAGCAATTATATATGCGCATAAACAATCACCCCCGTTTGACCTTAGCTGACATGACCTACCCGTCAGGTCAAGATCTAGTTGGCTTAACCTATGCTTTTCAAAACATATGAAACGGACATCAGCTGAACTCTCTGAGCTGCAGTTATGATGATTACCTTGTAGTCAGCCAAAACGTCATGCAGCCATTTAACCTTGCAACTTTCACTGATGCGATTCAAATGAGTGCATTTCGAATTAACCACGATAAACGAGCCGTCTGTGTTCGAGCCACTGAAGTTTCACTATACGTCTCTAAGACAAGAAAAAGATAAGACAGTAACATTCCTCATGCATCCAAAAGCAGCAGCGGTATTTCTTGTTCACGCCAACGGCCGTAGACTATCTGAGCCCCGCCAAGCGAATTTATGTCTTCGAGCATTCCGTCATGACAAATTTTAACTGCACATGCCCAGCCATTCAGAGGGGCCAGGGATAGGGCTTTTTGTCTGAAGGTTCCTCTTGATTCACTGCTTGTATGAGCGAGCAGCGAAGGTTCTGGTGAGACTGTGCGGATGCGCAGGCTCGCCTGAACCTTCGCTGCTCGCATAGGCGATAAGTACCAAAATCGCTTGACGGGGCCCATCTAAGGTTGACTTTTGCTCCGGGAGCATTTAAGAAAAGATCATGACCGGTTGAATGTTATTTTCTGTTGACTGGTCATCAGTGTTATTTGTCACAATCTTTAAAACTCGGAATTGACCGGAAGGCTTCTCTAGCATATAGTGCGAAATGAAAGAAAACGCAAATGTAGGTAGATATACCTGTTCTACTGATTTTTCATTCCCTTAATACGAGTCGTCTATATTAAATTGGAGAGAACATTTGGAATCTTTGACTGTTATACATCCATAAATACAACTTATGAATTCACTTTCCAATCCTAAGCCTACACAAATTAATGTATAGTAAGTGTAGACTCAAGCTTTTTTTTTTGTAAAAGCTAATACTTAGTATTGTTAAGATGATTTGTCAAAGATCATTACGAAAACGCGCCTATTCAAATATATCTAAAATCTTACCACCAAAAAAAAAAAAAAATGAAAATTTCCAGATAAAATTCTTTTTCATATTTCTGTTTAAAACATAGATAGTGGGTCAAACGAGTAACCCACAATCTATGATTTGGGGCAGAAATAAGATAAATAATACCCCTATAAACCCCAGTATATATCCACATTCTATACTTTAGAACCAAAATAAGGGTACATACCCTTTTGAACCTCGTATTTCTCTGTATATAGTGGGGGTTTAGACGGGTGCTCAATTCACGGATTTGTTGGGAAAATAGGACCTGATATTTCTGACTCCATAAACAAACGTGCAATGGCCAACATTATGAAAAATATATACCAATGAGCAAGATAATGAATACGGATTATTTTCCCAATTGCACATCTCGAATTTGGAGACAGTATTATTTTCAGAACTGTTCTTGTATTTTGCTTGGTGGGACATTTTGTTCAGCATTTATCATAACCGAAACCTCCAGTACGTGTAATAGTGCAGTTGGAAGCAGACTACTTGAGCCCCGCCAATCGAATTTGTGTCTTCGAGCATTCCGTCATGAAAAATTTTAACTGCGCATGCCCAGCCATTTAGTGGGCCCAGGGATATGGCTTTCTGTCTGAAGGTTCCTCTTGAGTCACTGCTTGTATGAGCGAGCAGCGAAGGTTCTGGCGAGACTGCGCGGATGCGCAGGCTCGCCTGAACCTTCGCTGCTCGCATAGGCGATAAGTACCAAAATCGCTTGACGGGGCCCACTTATTCAAGTTGAATTGATCAAGGCCACCTAAGGATATTGAAATGAAGACAACATATACAAGGTCGTCACAAGCAGCAACCGACGCATAGCCCGCCTGAAAATCGCAAACAATGCAAAACATTCACAGCTGTCTTTTTATTTATTTTTTTGACAGTTTAGTCAGTTCTTCTTGCTATGGTACAAAAAGTAGTAAAACTGAAAAATAAAACTGGACAAGCTACTCACAGTTTTCAGCAAAAATACCAGAGTAATAGATATTGCATTTCCTAGAACAGTTAACATTTGGCCACAAATGGGTTCATAAAGCTAGCGAGTTTTTGAATGCATGAGCCCTGGATTGTCATAGGCACAAATGAACAAGACACCAACGCACAGAAAGATAATACCATGTTCGCAGTAGCCTTTACCACACCTGGGCAAATTCAGCAGACGACAAACTAATGCTATTTTTTCTCATTTTCCCCTAAAAAACAGGTCTCGTCACGAAAACACGCCTATATATTTTGACCCCCTTGAACCCCACTTTTATATAGCAAAACTGGAGTATACAAGGGTAACTTATTGTTCTTATTTCTGCTCTAAAATAAAGATTGGCGGTTCTAACGAGTACCCACAATCAATATTTTGAGGAGAAATAAGAAAAATTTCACAATTTTTCATTGTAACATTTTTTTTTACGGCGCTAAAGTTTACAATGCATTTATATAGGCGTGTTTACGTAATGTTGGCATTCCATGCAGATTGTCTCCAAGGGAGAAAATTTGCATGAAATGTCACAACCTGCGAAAAGTTAAGATTTCGTCTGCTGATTGTCTTAACGTAAGGATGATGAAATAAGAAATCACTTTCAGTACGCATGCGGTCCTCCGTACTCATTATGAGTCATCATAGCAAAGCACACAGCATTATCAACATTTAAAATGTTTTGAATTATGCATCCGTCTTATATTCTTTCATTGATTTATATATCAGGGCGAATGCATTTTGCTTTTACCAGGCATGCTTTTAATTTCTGTTATTTTTCAGCTTCGTATAATCAGTAACCAGAAGCTTACACACTTCAGTATCTCTGCAGACGACACTTGGCACGTGGGCCAGATGTGCAATATCTGCTGCTCTGCAAAACATCAAAACCATAACATGCATTTTATTGCTTTACAAGTGTTGCCATAGCGTCTGTTACCGTCTCAGTTACATAAAAAGATAAAAAAATGCACTACCGAATTCTTTAATTTGTCTCTACGGCCGCACAACGTAGACCTAACCTCAATTATCTACTCTTGGTAGATTATGCATGGCTTATAGGTTTAGGAAGCATTACACTAAATACTGGAAGGTACCGGGATTTATTACTTTGGGACAGAGCTTTTAGTTGCGTTCTAAATACCAGACTTGCTTCCATTGGATATATATCCCATGTTTTATTTCAATGTGAGAAAATGATAGGTATGAGGGACTAAAATGATGCATGTTTTATAAATATATCTGCAAGCTCAAAGAAATTTTTGCTGATTTTATATGGTCACTTGGTTTTATTTACTCCGTTCTACCAGGTAAACAAACATGATTGACTGTAACTTGAAAATGAGCCGATCAACATGTGGAATTTTTCTCATTAACTTGTTGGGCTAGGATGGCTCTATAAACAAGTAAGGTTTGAAAAGTTTTGTATGTGTAGTTTTTGTGGGAGCAGGTAAAAGGTTACTATTGTCGCCTATGGAAAACATTTAGTGGAAAGCTCCCTATATAACCAACCTTTGAGTCATTAGGTCAATGGATCCCGGGGTCGAATTCCACCACAGGTTCGGTGCTTCTTTCCTTTGTTAACTAACGCGGCATAGTTAGTTTGAACAACTGACCCTAGATTGAGGGTCAATGATGAGGCCTAATGGGTTGAAACTAGCTAGTCTGAACCAGAAAAATAGTCTTGTGTGTGTGGCCACCGCCCATCGGTGCTCAGAGAAATAGATTTGGCTGCATGATGCTTCCACACAGAGCTGAAACCCACCGCACATGAGTACTCGTAAACTGGTTAGACGGCATAAGCCTGCCGATGCAAAGTGGTACGAATCGGACTGCCCACGCATATAAAACCTGTGACAGGGATTGAGATGTCATTCAATGTCGGAAAAAAGTCCCACAAAATTGAAAGCGGCGTTTCCAAAATGTCCTTAACTGTGTTGAAGTGGACGTTAAACCTCAAATCAAACAAAACAAACAAACAATTCTTGTGTGTATTTACTTAGTTTCCAAAAGGAACCTTAATAGCTTTTTTTCTCTTTAAGTGGTAAAACGTCTTCCCCTACTTCATCATAGGGCAGTGCAGTTTATGGCTTCATTTCCTTTACCAATCACGTCTTCAAAATTAACGCTCTGCATGCTGAGTATTTTTTAGCAGACGGCATTTTGAAATAGATTTCTTTTTTTCCCCTAGAAAATAGGATTTGACTATAATTGGGCCCCGCCAAGCGATTTTGGTACTTATCGCCAATACGAGCAGCGAAGGTTCAGGCGAGCCTGCGCATCCGCGCAGTCTCGCCAGAACCTTCGCTGCTCGCTCATACAAGCAGTGAATCAAGTGGAACCTTCAGACAAAAAGCCATATCCCTGGCCCCTCTGAACGGCTGGGCATGCGCAGTTAAAATTTGTCATGACGGAATGCTCGAAGACACAAATTCGCTTGGCGGGGCTCGTATGTCAAATTCTGTTTTCTTGGACAAATGAGATACATAAGAACAATTTGTCGTCTGTTGAATTAGCCTAGCGGGTGGTAAATGTTCTGAAAAAGGGGTACTCCTTTGCAAGCCACGACTACAGAACAGAAGTGAAAACTATGGAGTGGACAAGATTTTTCTCGTCAAAATGAGGGTCTCTGGTTATAACTAAGGAAGCAACCGTGGTGTAGAAGGAAACACGTGGTGTAGCAGTTCAGCTACTCGCCTTAAACTAATAAACTATAAAGGGGTTGTGAACATGATCCCGGATTACTGGCACCAGTATAATTTTGTTGTTGTTCTAAGCCAAGTAGATCACTAATCGATCAGTAATCAATGCAATTACCTCTAACCTTCCGTCCGACACAATTGCATTTATACGAATAAAAACGCCTATACAAATGCATTGTAAACTTTACCGCCGAAAACATGAAAATTTTGCCGTGAAAAATTGCGATAGTTTTCTTATTTCTTTAAGAAATACGATTTACCCCCTGTAAAAAACCCAGTTTTACTGTGTAAAGGTGCTGTTCAATGGGGTCAAACTATATAGGCGTGCATTACAAACAGAAAAACAAACGGACAATCACCAGACAACTAAGACATATTCCACTCAACAAAAGATAATTTTCTTTACCGCCTTTTTTTTTTTTTTTTTTTTTTTTTTTGCATCTGCTGGTTCCTAGTCTGTATGTTATCAGTATTGGGAAAACAGGTAACCAGACCCCCTGACCTGAAGGGATTTGGTTACCTGTTTTTTCAAATATTGATAATATGTAAGCTAGGAGCCAGCAAATAATGCACAGAAATGGTGAATAATTGCGCAAACTGTCGTACTTTAAGTTTGGAGGTGAAATTCATGAACCGAACTTAAACTTTATTCGATTTGACATCCGATGGTCACCAACAGTAACCTGAGGCTAGGGACACCTTTACCACTTGAGCTAAACAGAAACCAAATAAAAGAAAAGTAAACAAACAGTTTTAACAATTGCCACAAACTTTGAAAAAAAATCTCTTCATACCTCATTAGATAGCCCAACACGGTGAATAAAAGTTACTTGGGTAACCAAAGAATGTAGCAATAGCGGATAAAAGTTCGAATGTTTGTATGAAAACCGTGAAACGCTGATGACTCTGGGGTGAAATAGAAACCAATAATTTTAAATGCTTTAAAATGTATCCGTTTAGCAATTTTGATGCTTAAGTACACTGACTTAATGATGACAACAATGGTAGATTTATTTGAAATAAGATACACATGTAGTAAATCAAAAAGCAACAGTTAGCTTTGATTTTAATTAAATTTTAAAGTTAGTCCCAAAGAGAGACAGTATATAAGAATCTAATATGGTGTTCTGCTGTAGATAGTAGTTTCCAGATCGAGGAATTGCCGTGCTGAGCGGAACCGAGGGTACGCCAAAGGTTTCGCTCAGCACGGTCATCCCGATGGTTGGAAACGCCCATGTCCATCAGAACCCCAAAATCAGATTCTTTTTCTTGCACAACACCACCGAAAATGTTCAATTTACTTTATTCAATTTTTTTTTTCGCGCACTGTACTTGAGCTGTTTGCCTGGGAAAGAACACAATTTCTATCACAGGCTAAAACCACCGATGTGCAAAAATGACTGATATGCATTGACAACTTAACAATAACCAATAAGTATTTTGGAACAGTTTTCGGTAAACTGGTCCAGCCTTGTAAGGAGAAGAACTAAGTCATCATTTCGTGCTTCCGTTTGATGTATTCTTTCGTATTGTCACTAGACCATGTACAAGAAGTTAATGAGTTTATAAATACCTGTAGATACTCCTGGAATAACTTGGCAACATAATGCTGTATTTTATAGTTCTACAAATGGCATTTAATAGTCATGGACAGGACAAATTCTATGCGCAAATGAGTTGAGCTTGAAAAGAATTTTCCTATTGGGCCTGGAAATTGGAATCTTGGTGCCAGCTTTGGATCGGACTTTTCCTCTCGTTTTCAGTATTGTAACAGTAAATGACGAAGCCATTCAGTACCAGAAACCCCTACAGGGGTACCTTGGGAAACAGTGCAGGCCCAGATCAGACGCCGTAAAACGAGGCGTCTGATCAGGGCCTACACTGTTTGCGAAACGTTAAGCCATTTTCCAGATACATTTTGAAGAAAAAACAACCTGACACCCTTAAATTTTAAAGTGGACACCTGGTATACATGAGGAGGAAGATTCCATTTGGTACTAAAAGGGTTACCTTCTGGTAACTACACCTTTCTGACAAATGAGGAGGAAGGACATGTTCTTCATCTGTTTTACGGCAATGAGTGATGGTCAAGCTCAAATCTCTTTAATCAAATTTCTACTAAAGAATAGTATACTATTTCAAACAACTCAATTATTCACTTAGAGAGTTTGAAAGTATCTAAAATCATTTGAATCATAAACGCTTTGTGTCGAACGGAAACGGCCTTGTAAATATGCAAATGCTTTTAAACAAAATTAATGAAAGGGAAACATATTCCTCTGATCTCGTCAGTTCATATGTACATGGATTCGAAAAAAAACTATCAGGCCCCGTGTTTCTGCAAGTGGTCGATATAACACTTCATCTTGATTCTGTTCCTATAACCCGACACGACCTATGTGACCAGACATATCAATCACTGCGCCCATTAGTCTGGCCTGCAGGGTCTTTCTATATCGCTCTTTGTTCAGGCCTTCCCATCCTTCCACCATCCTATCAGGTAAGACAGAGTCGGACAGGGCAGGGCAGGAGCAGGAGCAGGGCAGGGCTGGGCAGTGCAGGGCAGGGCAGGGTAGAGTAGAACAAGGCTCGTAGCGCAGATGAGAGTAGGGATTTAGCTTAAGCCGACATCCGAGATAATTTCTGCAAACGTTCTGTCCGTGCCTGTAAGATTAGGGTTTAACGCGATTGCAACCCAATTGTCCGTAACCCCGTAAAATGTGTGGCGATGTCTTACAAGTTAGAAAAAAATCTATATGAGCCCCGCCAAGCGAATTTGGGTCTTCGAGCATTCCGTCATGACAAATTTTAACTGCGCATGCCCAGCCATTCAGAGGGGCCAGGGATATGGCTTTCTGTCTGAAGGTTCCTCTTGATTCACTACTTATATGAGCGAGCAGCGAAGGTTCTGGCGAGACTGCGCGGATGCGCAGGCTCGCCTGAACCTTCGCTGCTCACATAGGCGATAAGTACCAAAATCGCTTGACGGGGCCCATATAAAGTATGTGTTACGAAATGTCTTCACCATCACGTTGACACAGTATAACCTGTTGGTATTCGTTCATGGGTTCTAATGACAGAAGAATATTTATCACAAATTTTCAATATGCCAATATAAGAGTAGTGAAAACATTCTTTCGTGTAGATTGATCATGAAATCTTTACCTACAGTCATTCTCTCCCCTCTGCTGATTCAAGAAGGGCAGTTTTCAGTTTCTGGCGAAAGAATGTGCACTGTACTGGTTAACCGCTTACGTATTAGCCTGCCCAGGAAAAAGTGTGGATAGGTAAACTGACCGGCTCAAAAATGACCTATATAGTGTTGACTGGGCCGTTAAACTCAAATACAAACAAGTAGTGAAAAGACCCATCATCTAACACGGGTATGTTTCCTATTGTATTTTTGCGCTGTCAAACAATACCATCTGCCAATAACCCATTTTGTACTGAATAGAATCTTCCACGGTGTCTCTTTCAAAATGTAGGGGTTCATATTCAGTTTACGTAGAAAATTATTGAACTATGTGTAAACAGTGGAAGCCCTGATCAGACGCCGCGTTCTGCGGCGTCTGATCTGGGTCTGCACTGTTTGGCACTGACCCGATTTGGGATTTCCCGTATAAAATGTGTTAATGTTGTCTGTCACCAAATGACCACTGTAACATAAAACCGAACTACTTTTACTCTGCTATTGCAACAGATGGAACTTCTTTGTCAAGCGAACAAAACAGTAGATTGTGACTTGTTGATAAACCGGTATTTAATGACTGTATTTTATCTCATTTGATCTCTTCTATGCCGTTCCGAACCTTGTACATAGACTCCGTCACCCAGTGTCGTCGTCTACCACCGTAAAACGCTATGTTTGAAGTTATGGATCGACATTTCATGTTTTATGTATGTGATATGCACCAATCATTTGTAACCACTGCCTCACCCCCACCTACGGGGAAGGGCCGGGGATAGCCGGGCTAATATGCGGTGCTTTTACCCTTTGAATGTCCTTGCAGTGCCGTGTAAGTACGGAGACTCTGATTTCGCGCATAAACTGCTGGAATTATAGCGGAGGAACCGCGGTGATTTACCTGTGTCGTACCGGTGTTTAACCCGATTTTAGCCGAGCACCAGCGAGATTTCCCCAGGGGTGGGGGATAAGCGGCAGTGCTTTAACTATCCATTTGACCCCGCAGTGCCGGTTTTTCGGAAAAGCCGTTCGTTTGCGGTAAATGGATGCCAGCTCACGAGAATGGGGCCCTTCCAGCAATCTATCTGCCTGAAAAGGCAACGTGACAGTTACAACAATGACCACCAGCCAGCGGTGTGCTGTGTTTTATATTAATTGCAACAAACTTTCAACATTTAAATAAAGTTTCCTTTTAAAAGGAAGGCTTCCCCAGTCTGTAAAGTTGAAATTCTCCATTTTGGCTCGCCTTTCTATGCTTAGAAATTGACCATTCCAGACTTATGAAGACTTATGAAGGTGGAATATTTTATTGGCATCTCCCCATTGGTAAATGAGGTACCACACACCAGCTTATTCAAAGTACGGAAGTGAGAGCAGGATCTGTTTCTACTGTAACTTGTTTTTATTTTGGCTTGACTTCTTGGAAAAGATTTTTGGTCCGACTTCTTGGAAACGCTCTAGAAACGCTTTATAAATAGACATCGACGGGCGCTGCATTCTTTTTTATCCCGAACGCGTTTTCACGGAGTAAATATGTGGAGAGCAGTCTTATCTGTAGGGCTTTCCCAGTTACGTCATATGACGGTCAGAAATAAACTGGGGTATCACCAATCCAATCTAAATGGCTGAAGCGTTCCGAACCTTGTACATAGACTCCGTCACCCAGTGTCGTCGTCTACCGCCGTAAAACGCTATGTTTGAAGTTATGGATCGACATTTCATGTTTTATGTATGTGATATGCACCAATCATTTGTAACCACTGCCTCACCCCCACCTACGGGGAAGGGCCGGGGATAGCCGGGCTAATATGCGGTGCTTTTACCCTTTGAATGTCCTTGCAGTGCCGTGTAAGTACGGAGACTCTGATTTCGCGCATAAACTGCTGGAATTATAGCGGAGGAACCGCGGTGATTTACCTGTGTCGTACCGGTGTTTAACCCGATTTTAGCCGAGCACCAGCGAGATTTCCCCAGGGGTGGGGGATAAGCGGCAGTGCTTTAACTATCCATTTGACCCCGCAGTGCCGGTTTTTCGGGCTAATAGCTAAGTTACCTCAGTACTATGCTTGTTTGTTTTGTTTGTTTGAATTGAGGTTTAACGCCCCCATCAACACTGTATAGGTAATTTCGGAGACGTTGCTTCCTATTTTGTGGGACTTTTACCCGACACTGAGATGAAATGACAATGAAACCAACAGGGTTTATATACATGGACGGTCCGACTCGCACCACATTTCCTGGGCAGACTTAGAACCTCTAAGCGGTTTACTAGTACCCATGTACAGTCTGTTTCAGCTCTGCGTGGAAGCACGATGCAGCCCAATGTATTTCTCATAGCCCCGATGGGCGGGGGCGGTCAGTATTAGGTCGCTCTGCTTATAGTTTGGAAAATTATATATAGGCTACCCCGGTAGAGCTACACAAAAACAATATATGCCCTGCAAATTGTAAAACGCATACAACTGCAATTATATGGTAATCATAGAATTATCTTCATTGACGAGAATCAATTTTAATTTGTAGACAACATTTTAACTACTATATCCTTCCAGTTAATTCTTGGAATAAAGAACGTCGGTTCATATACTGCCCAATATAGATGTCAATTATTATGAGACATGCATGCGTATGTTCAAGTGCATGCACTTGCTTTTCCTTTTGATGGCATCGAAAGGCTTTGATCTTTCATTTTCTTTCAATGTCAAGTCTTGTTCCTTGAAACCGAACATGCCATAATCAGGTGACATGCAAAGTGAAACTCTTTTTCAAGACAGTTTATTATCATCAACTTATTCTGTCGTCTGCAGGCACAACGTGCAGCTGCATTGTCATCAATAATGGATATGAAATTGTATCCGTGCTGCATCGTCTGATCTATACAATATACAGCCTATTTGATTTTGTACATGTATAGCAAAACTCACCAATTGACACGGGCAACCAGTGAAGGCTCGGATCAGCCTGCGCGGACCACGCAGGCTGACCCGAATCTTCACTGATCGTACAACCAATCTGCGGATCTTGGGGTATCTGTTGAGGTTCATACTGTACAGGTCAGCTGGCTGATTTGAATCTTCGACAGGCGTTTCTAACTTTTTAAAGCATGGTTTTGCCAGTTCCAAAGTCTCTGAATCAGCAGTTCAGAAGGTTGATCTGTTCGTCTGGCCTTATAAAGAAATGTTAAAAGTAGTAAATTGATTTATGTACCGCAGGTTAGAATGCAGAAATGGCCTGGAAATCCACACTGGGCAAAAGTTGGTTCAGTCTTCATCGAAATTTCACTTCCTAGACATGCGAAATGTGTTCTCTTAATTGGAACATTTTAACGTGTACGTAATATGTGTAAACCGAACGAAAACTAATGACCATCCATGACTATGCAATGAAAATGGCATGTGAAATCATGTGCCAAATCACTGTAAAATCATACGTGGAAGGTCGGGGGAAAATCTGTTGGCATTACTTTTGCGAACAAGAAAGGGGCAGAGCAGACTGAGTACCCGCACAGTCTGATCAACACAATTGTGTTTAATGCTTTGTGTTTGCTGCTTGGCTAGTAAAATGTTTTTAGTTTCTGCATGTAACATTTCACAACTCTGTTTACGCGGTCGCAAACCCCGAAGAACATTTCAATTAAAGCAAGGCAGCTGCAATTTAAAGGGATATACACTGCTTGTACCATGGAGACCCAGTGTTTCCTGTCGGAAAAGCCGTTCGATTGTAGTTAATGTTAGCCAGCTCATGGAGACCGGAAAAAGCCGTTCGATTGTAGTAAATGAAGACGCAGCGGTTCCTATCGGAAAAGCCGTTCGATTGTGGTAAATCTTAGTTAGCTCATGGGGACCTAACGGTTCCTATCCGAAAAGCCGTTCGATTGTGTAAAATGTTTGCCAGCTCTTGGAGACGTAGCGGTTCCTATCGGAAAAGCCGATCGATTGTCGAAAATGTTAGCCAGCTCATGGAAACGCAGCGGTTCCTATCGGAAACTCCATTCGATTGCGGTAAATATTCATTGAGACGCACCGGTTTATTTCGGAAAAGCCATTGAATAGCGATATATGTAAACCAGCTAATTGAAACGCAGCGGTTCCTATCGGAAAAGCCGTACGATTGCGGTAAATGTAAGCCGGCTCATGGAGATGCAGCGGTTCTTTTCGGAAAAGCCGTTCGTTTGCGGTAAATTGATGCCAGCTCACGAGAAAGGGGCCCTTCTAGCAATCTATCTGCCTGAAAAGGCAACGTACCAGTTACAACAATGACCACCAGCCAGCGGTGTTCTGTGTTTTATATTTATTGCAACAAACGTTCAACATTTAAATAAAGTTTCCTTTTAAAAGGAAGGCTTCCCCTGTCTGTAAAGTTGAAATTCTCCATTTTGGCTCGCCATTCTATGCTCAGAAATTGACCACTCCAGACTTATAAAGGTGGACTATTTTATTGGCATCTCCTCATTGGTAAATGAGGAAACACACACCAGCTTAGTCAAAGGACGAACGTGAGAGCAGGATCTGTTTCTACTGTAACTTGTTTTTGTTTTGGTTTGACCTCTTGTAAATGATTTTTGGTCCGACTTCTTGGAAACGCTCTAGGAACGCTTTATAAATAGACAGCGACAGGCGCTGCATTCTGTTTATTCCGAACGCGTTTTCACGGCGTCAATATGTGGAGAGCAGTCTTATCTGTTAGGCTTTCCCAGTTACGTCATATGACGGTCAGAAATAGACTGGGGTATCACCAATCCAATCTAAATGGCTGAAGCCAAATAAAAATGCAGGTGTGGCGGGCTTGTTAAAGGGTATGATGAAAGAGTATAAGTATATTGTTGCAGACTAACGTGACGTCACACGTTCATATGGCATTTCATTTACTATGAACAGCTTAATATATACCTAGCGTCCATTGTAGCCCAAGATCAGTCGGCGCAGAAGGTGGCATTCGATCAGGGTCTACATCGTTTGCTTGAAGAACAGATTATTTTGTAAAACTTATGACTCTGACATCCCTAATGTCCAATCCTATTAATGGAATGTTATTGATTAATATTTTAATTGTCTTTGCCTCTCGTGACTGTGTTACATAAACAGGTGCAACGTTGCATACTAATAGGCCTATGTTTGCAGTCACAATACAACTGATGCCACTAAACAGTTAGAAATAGAAGTAGAGGCAATGATCAGGAATCGATACAATTAACCCACAGCTCCCATCAGAGACACCAAAGGGAAAGTAACACAGACACGAAACAACAGACACTAATGGAAACATCAATAGCGGAAAGCCAAAAGGACAGTTACTTTCCCACAAAATGGCCAATAGGTTATCCAAAATAAAATAATATAAGCGACACAAACACCCAAAGACAAACCATAACAAAAATAAACCGCGACAGAAGAAACGCCTTCGAACGGTCAGCGGAAACGAATTCCACTGAGGGGCTTAACTCGATTTAACGTGGCCACAATCCTCGCCCCTTACTTCCGTCGCGATTAAGACAAATACTTTGTTCAGTCCGCATGAAGGCCTCCTAACTCGATCAGTGCAACATCTCCGTGAACACAAAATTCAAACAACCACAGAGATGAAACAACGTTGAGTACTCGACATCAAGAAGCCTCCGTGGTGTAGTTGATAAGCTACTCGCCTCATCAGCCAAAGGTCGTCTGTTCGATCCCAGCTTCTCCAGAATTTCGGATCGGGCTTTAAACAGATGTCTCTCCTCCATATGACCCTAACTGTTGGTGGGACGTAAAACTCTAACATTCTATACTCACTCACCATTAATGTGTTGCTATGAATTAAAAAAGAGCAAGTATGGACGCTCGTACTGATTGGAAGGAATTCGTCCGACAGATAGTTAGGATGAGTGACTCATCATTTTAAAGCCAGACTATTTAATATGACAACAGAGACAATGCGTAGTTCCAGTTTCAACTGAAGCCATCATCAAATTGTCTATGTTATGTGATAGTGCTTGTTTATTAAATTGCATGTTCAAGATTCTGCTTGGTCTGCGATTTTATCTTACGATTCCTGGCGTCAGACATAAGAATTATTGTTGGACTAGTACTGAGCCATCTCATGCGAAAAGAGACCTTATTGCACAAAGACAATGAAGGCTCAGGCGAAGCAGCTGCATGCAAGAAGTCATGCATATAGTCCGATTATTTGCTCTCGGTAGAGCCTCGCATTTTATCCGTTTAATAAATTCAATAATATAAGACCCTCTACATCCGGCATTTGCACAAGATATAGAAATTCTTATATCACTCTCCTTACCGCACCCGCTTGTGCTCTACTTGCAATACATCTTAGTAAAGAGTTTAAAATTGATAAAATTTCAGTTTATAACTATCATCCAGAAATCACGTGTACAGACAAAAGTGAGCTGAAATGTATTTATTTTGCATACTAATGCTGAGATATCTCAGGCGACGGTCAAGGAATATAAAGTTTGGCCAAACACGCTAGGCTGAAAATCACTTTATAATACAAAAATGATAGCGTCTCTGCTAGTCGGTGTTGTATTCATCCGCTCAAAAATGAAGGCCACTGTGCATGAAGGCCACTGTGCGGTAGAAATTATGAATATATGTTGTGGTGTGCAAGGAAAAGAATCGTAGCTTAGCCTCAGTTCCAATCGGACCGGCCTTCACATTACTAAAACACGCCTATACAAATACATGTAACCTTTATCGCGGAAAAAAAATAAGATGGAACATTTTGTCATTTTTCATATTTCTGCTAAAAATATAGATTGTGGGTATAACGAGTACCCACAATCAATATTTTATAGCAAAAATTAGAAAAATAAGGTTTTACCCTGTAAAACCCATGTTTACTTCATAAAAGTGCGATTCGAGTGGGGGTCAAACTTATATAGGCGTGTTTTCGTGATGCCGAGGGTTTGAAATCAATACTCATGAAAGGTTCTTATATTCTTTATTTAATGGAGTGCGGGGAGGGGGGGGGGGGGGGGGGGGGGGGGGGGGGGGTCAACGTGTCCACACACACAGACTCGTTTACGTGTTATTGAATCCATAATGTTGGCATAGCCATATGGGCCCCGTCAAGCGATTTTGGTACTTATCGCCTATGCGAGCAGCGAAGGTTCAGGCATCCGCGCAGGCTCGCCAGAACCTTCGCTGCTCGCTCATACAAGCAGTGAATCAAGAGGAACCTTCAGAAAGAAAGCCATATCCCTGGCCCCTCTGAATGGCTGGGCATGCGCAGTTAAAATTTGTCATGACGGAATGCTCGAAGACACAAATTCGCTTGGCGGGGCTCAAATAATCTTCCTCTCTGTCATTGCCCCATCACGAAAACACGCCTATATAATTTTGGCGTCCTTGAACCTTACTTTAATATAGTAAAACTGGGGTTGACAGGGGTAAACCTTATTTTTCATATTTCTGCTCTAAAAACCGCCACAATTTTTCATCTCAAAATTTTCGTTTTTTGGCGGTAAAGTTTACAATGTATTTGTTTTGGCGTGTTTTCGCAATGCTTTTTCTTACTGAATTACGTCTTCTTCTAAAACTAATATGGTTTGTTTGCTTGTTTGATGTGACGTTTAACGTCCCCGTCAACTCTGTAAAGGTCATTTTGGTGACGTTGATTCCAATTTTGCGGAACTTTTACCCAACACTGAGATGAAATGACATCTCAGGCCCTGCCGCCCAATGAAACCAATAGTGTTTATAAGCATGGACGGTCCGACTCGCTTTGCCTGGTCTGGCTTAGATCCTCTAAGCGGTTTACCAGTACTCGTGTGCGGGTCGGTTTCAGCTCTGTGTGGAAGCATCATGCAGCCCATCTATTTCTGCAAGCCCCGATGGGCGGGGGCCGAAAAAACCTAATATGGTAGGTAAATTATACGAGGCCACTGGTCTGTCCCTAGGCGGTTTAACTAGTGGTTTTCTTTCCTCGCCGTTCTTTATGGCTATGTAAATTCAAGAAAATTTAAGAAGCCACAACCTGGTCCAAAAATTATAGACTTTTTCAAGCTCATCTTAATTGAGCATGAAATTTGTAGTGTTTATAAATTCAAAATGCAAACAAAACAGTTACATGTATATTGTTCACATCAACAGAGAATGTTATTTGTCCTACTCTTTAATTCTAAAATGCCAACAAATTCGTTTTGTATTAGACCTAATAGTAGGGATTGATTGTATAGGAAAGCCAACGGGAGTCACAAACAGTGCCTCCTTTGCAAAAAAAAAAAAAGGCAAAATATGCCAAATGTGCCCATCCTCCTTAATGGTCCCAATCTCTTTTAGCTGCCTCCAAACGTCCACACTCGGTTCCTATTAATACATCATTTACATGCTGATTTTCCAATCCCGCGATTTAAACAATTATCACCCGGTGTATTAATGCCTGATAGCAACAGTGACGTCATCTTCAGGCATGATGCTTAATTGATTGATCATGGAAGCCTAAAGGTAAAAGGCAGAAATAATATTCTTTTTTGGATTTAATGTCATTCCTATTCCAATCCATTGTCATTAATGTCAGTGTTTAAAATAAATGGTTTGTCACATGAAAATAGCAGAAAATAAAACAGAAATAACTATTGAACGAAGTTTACAGAAATAGTGATTTCAAATGAATAATATACTCGAAATAAAACAAAATGATCAAGATTAGATTTGGAATATTAAAATATATTTATATTTCTGCGATGCTCTCTGGGACCAATATTTAAGATTTCTTTCCATGTTAACCCTTCTCAAGGCAGGCAACTCTCAATTTCAAATGTTTATTTAAACCATGTGAGTAAGAGATTCAAAGTATACTGAAAAATTGTCACTGAGTAAGAGATTCACAGTATACTGAAAACTGTCAGTTTACTGCGAATTTTCTTACATGACTGCACTGGAAGCCATAGTTTATGACAGTGTTGGTTACTAATATATATCTCTTGGTTGCATTTTTTTGAAACACTACAATTGAATATACCATCTTTGTTTTGAACAAAATGTATTAATAAAAAAAAAAAAAAAACATCATCAATGCGATATCATCATCAAACCATCAGATCATCTTCTTCTCTCTGGCATATCTTATCTTTCGGAGAAGCCTGCGAAAAGAAAAAAAAAACCTTCTCTTGCTGAATATTCACTTTAGCCACACCCATTTCTGACTTTGAACCAATCAGATTACTTGATGTAATTTATTCTTACAAATTCATAAATTGAATGTCAAACAGTGTAGATCCTGATCAGATGGCTTCTTCAGAAGCCATCTGATCTGGATCTACACTGTTTCCAAAGATAGGGGTTGTCGTGAACTGCATGATAAGAGCTAAGCTCAGTTAAGCATAAAATATGTCTTGCTGATAATTATCAAAATGTCAACAATTTTTGTAACTCTGAAATGTTTCCTGAGGACAAACATGTGTTTTTGTTGCTCTGATTATGCAAAAGGCAATAACTATTTGAATGAAAATTAAGAGCAATTTTAATTGAATGTTTAACTGATTTGTTTTTATTTTGTTTGATCCCGTCAACACTGTAAAGGTCATTTGGGAGACGTTGCTTCCAATTTTGTGGGACTTTTACCTATCATTGAGATGACATGACATCTCAAGCCCTGTCGCCCAATGAAACCAAGGGTTTATAAGCATGGGCTGTCCGACTCGCACCGCTTTGCCTGTGCCTGTGCATGCTTATATCCACTAAGCGGTTTACCAGCACTCGTTTGCGGTCGGTTTCAGCTCTGTGTGGAAACATCATGCAGTCCATCTATTTCTTCAAGCCCCAATGGGCGGGGCCAAAATGTTTAACTGAACTCAGCATGAAAAATAGTATAACCTCGAGGTTTGGTTCCACTTGTTCAAAACATCAGTAGCTGTCAAAATGTTAACTTTTAAAGCAAGTACAGTATCTTTCCAATGTTATTTTTGATGAAAAATGTGAGTAGCTTTTGTTTTACGAGCTATCACGAAAGCATGCCTATATAATTTTGACCCCCTTGAATCCCACTTTTATATAGTAAAACTGAGGTTTACAAGAGTAAACCTTATTATTATTATTTCTGCTCTAAAATATAGACTGCGGTACTTGTTAGAACCGCCTCGATGAGGCGGTTCTAACAAGTACCCACAATCTATATTTTGAGCAGAAAAAAGAAAAATATCACAAGTTTTCATCTTAAAATTTGCGATTTTTCGGCGGTCGGGTTTTCAATGTATTTGTATATATAGGCGTATTTTCGTAATGCATTTTCGGCAAAACTATTAAGTTTACATGCCATATTTAATCACCACAGTTTTAACGACATGTAAACTAACGATGTCGTTAGTTTTGATCAACCGGGTCAATATCATCGGCATATGCAGCCCAGGATCAGAGCAAACACAATGGTCATGTACCCAGGTATTCCATGACAAGAAGCCTGCCATAAAACTGTATCAATACATCTCGTGCAGTGTGAAGTTAATGGCCTGACACTGACCACTGGCTCTTACGACATGTCCATTAATCAAAGAACATGGCAAACAGACCACCCAAAATTTCACTGAGATCGCACGCCCACTTGAGACTTTTATCCATGATAACAAGATATAGTTGTCATCGTAAGCATTTGGACCACTTGCATATTACCATAGTACTGTATTTACCGCAAGCATTCGGACACCTCAACACCTTAACATTCTTGTTCTAAAATTTTTACAACTACATGTATAACTTACTGCTCCATGTTGTGTCTGCAAATAGCTGAATGAGTGGCAAACAGTTTGGACCCTGAAGAGACGCCGCGTTCTGCGGCGTCTCTTCTGAGTCTAAACTGTTTGCACATGCCTGTCTGTCCGAATATGGTAGTGTGTACCGTCGAACTTCAACGGCTCAATCACTTTTGGACCATTTAAATTTGTACTAAATAGGTATAGTTCAACCTATTGACGGTAAATCATAGAGTCAAAGTCAAACGGCATAATGGGGGATAACTCCGAGCTTACTTTAATCCTTAACCTGCTGACTAAATTTAAGAGGCCCCACCCATTTGTGATTATCCGCCAATCAGATAACATGATGTTTTCATTCAAATTCACAAACTGAATGGCAAAAAGTGTAGACCCTGATCAGATGGTTTTTTCGGAAGCCATCTGATCTGGATCTGCACTGTTTGCAAAGGTAGCGCCGGGTCGTCGTGAACAGCAGGATAATGGTTAATTAAAACAAGTTGGCTGCTTTCAAAAAGCATCCAATAGGTTTGGTCTTGTCAGTCTACATTCTGATTTGAGCCAGCTGATATCATTATCCCACTTAATGCATTTTTTGAGTAAAGATAATAAACTTTAATACAAAACGTGTATATAAAATTTCGAAGTCTGTGACCTTGGTATCAGGAGGGGTAGGTAGTGATGAGTATTCTGTGGTAAATTGCTTAACGCCATGGCAAGTATAAACTAAATGTAACTTACATATGGTTTACACATGTATAGCACAAAACTTAACCAAACGAAAATGTAAACCGAATTTTTCAAAGGGTCATAAGTCTGTTAGTATTTGGTGGCATATCTTCACATCTTAGCCTTACTACATACACATTTTAGGCTTGATCGGATGAAAACTGTATAGTAGGAGTTATACGGAAACGAAAAAAAGTTTACGAACGGACGGACACCAACCCCACAACTTAATACGACGGTTTTTTTTTTGTATTTGTTGTTGTTGTTGTTGTTGTTTTTCAAACGGGCATATAAAAAGATTTTTCCTAAGTCATCAGGCCTTCTATAGGGCCTTGGTTATCTATTTCATTTGTAATTGTTAACGTCCCTGTTATCACTGTATGAGTCTTTTCTAAGACATTGCTTCCAATTTTGTGGGACTTTTACTCAGTACTGAAATAAAACGGGCAGATAAAACTCCTTCTCAAGCCCTGTCGCCCAATGAAACTAAATGGTTGAAATGCATGAACAGTCCGACTCGAGCCACTTTTCATGAGCAGGCTTAGACTTTCTAGGCGATTTAACACTACTCATGTGCGGCCGGTATCAGCTCTGTGTGGAAGCATCATGCAGCCCAATCTATTTCTTCAATCCCCGATGGACTGGGGCCGATCAGACCTTCGGGCAGTATATTGGACTGCTGTATTGCTGAACCGCCTAGGAAGATCTAAGCCTGCCGAGACAAAGTGCTGCGAATCAGACTGTATCTTAAACCTCGGCCGTTTCTTTGAGCCTGAAATATGCAATCCTTTTGTATATCTTTCTGGATCACAATTTAATTGTAAAAGAAACTGATTAGTACAACGTCAAGTATTGAGTGGAAATAAAGAACACCACTCTCGGCTTATCAGATACAATAGCTCCCATCGAAAGCGCCAAAAAGTCTTTTAACAACTCAGTCTGCAACTGGTGGTAGGTCACTTAGTAGTCATGAAGTTTTTGAACAGAAACTATTGCTATCTGTGCTGGGTTCAAGAACAATAAACAACGACCCATCAACGTTATGACTTTGTTTCGCTCCCTAAATATTGTATATATTTGGAAGAGTTAGAACCTTCGACATTGGCACTGCCGTTTATTCTAGCAGCAAAGACATGAAATTTTTTTTACACACCCAGCGATCTTTTTTTATGTTTGGTTTTACGTTCCTTTCAAGATTATTTCACTCACGTCAAGCCGATCGTTAATCGGAGGTGAGCGAAAACTAGAGTACCCGATGAAAAACCTCCTGACCTTCCATTGCAGAACTTCTCATTATGTGACCTGAGCCATGCTCAAAGCTACACCGTTGAGAGACCTAATGATTAAGAGTCAGAACTCTTATCCACTAGGCCACACGGAGGCCCGTTACACCCAGCGATCTTTATAAATGAGGAAAATAACGTTCTCTTTCTTTCCAACATTTACGTATTATTAGAGCTACCACCGTACCGAAAGATGTTCAGAATATATACACCTGTTCCTATCTGTGTGAAGTAAACTTTGCAAGTTTTGTTTATTTGTATTTAACGGCCCAGTCAACACTGATTTTGGTCATGTTTGGGCCTGTCAGTGTACCTATCCACGCTTTTCCTGAGCAGGTTTATCCGTAAGCGGTTTACCAGTTCAGTGCACATTCTGTCGCCAAAAACTGACCCCTGCCCTTCCTGAATCAGCGGAAGGGGGAGAATGACCATAGAAAAGATTTCATAATCAATCTCCACGAAAGAATGTTGCCGACCCCGGTAGGTATCGAACCCGAGTCTTCCTTATCGCCAGTCAGACTGCACCCGACTGAGCTACCGCAGCCAGCCACACTTTGTGAGTTCTGTTGTTTTTCGTTTCTATGGCCCCATGGACTTACTCCATAATGGCATTGCAAAACGTAAAATTTGCGAAAATGACTGCTACTCCTGCATTTGATATGTCTAAGGGGTATACTCTTAAAGGAAAGAATTTGCTCATGGGGAGTAAATTCTTCCCATTTGGAGTAGACTCCTTGAGGAGCAAATTCTTCCCCTTTTAGAGTAGACCCCTTTTTCAGTTGGACAGAGTCAACAGAGTAGCAGCAATAAGGTCCTTAAAGTTGTATTTCCATCACGAAATCATGCCTATAGAATTGTGATCCCCTTTAATATGTTCTATAAAAGGGTTACTCTTTGGAAGCAAGGAATACACCACAGAACTTAAAAATATCGTGTGCACATGTTTTCCGGGCCAGACTAGCTAGTTTCGGCCAATTAGGCCTCATCAGTGACCCTAAGATATTTTCAAAATTCCACAATGGAATCAATGATCCCAAAGGACAAGAAAATATAATCTACACTATGATGTAGCGCAGGGAGACGTTTTACAGCCGCCACACATTCCCACACACCTGGCCCCCGCCCATAGGGGCTTGAAGAAATATATGGGTTGCATGATGCTACCACGCAGAGCTGAATCCGGCCCGCACACTAGTACTGGTAAACCGCTTAGAGGAACTAAGCCTGTCCAGGAACCGCGGTTATTAGGTGGACCGTCCATGCTAATAAACCCTATTGGTGTCATTGGGCGACAGGGCTTGAGATGTCATTTCATCTCAATGTCGGGTAAAAGTCCCACAAAATTGGAAGCAACGTCTCCAAAATGACCTTTACAGTGTTGGCGGGGACGTTAAACCTCAAATCAAACAAAACAAAACAAAATTCCCACACACCAGTTGTAGTAAAGTTAAATATGTTCTATAAAAGGGCTATCCTTTGGAAGCAAGGAATACATCACAGAACTGAACAATATGGAGTGTACATGTTTTCTGGGCCAGACTAGCTAGTTTCAGTCAATTAGGCCTCATCAGTGACCCTCAGATATTTTCAAAATTCCACAATGGAATCAATGATCCCAAGGGACAAGAAAATATAATCTACACTTTTATATAGTAAAGCTCGGGTTTGCAGGGGTATACATTAATTTCCGTATTCATGCTCTGAGACACTAGATTGTGGGTACTCGATAGAATCGCCTCGTCGAGGCGTTTCTGTCGACTCCCCGCAATCTATGTTTTGAGCAAAAATAGCGACTTGAGTATTCCAATTTTTCTTTTTAAAATTTCTTTTTCTTTGGCCAAAAAATGGCAATGTATTTGAATAGGTGTGTTTCGAAATACGGTAAAATTGGTAGACTACGGTAGGTGACCAATCAGTTCGAACACCCTAGCAGTTCGAACACCCAAAATTATTTCGAATCTGTGGCTGAAAACTTTCTCAATTAATTCGAACTCCAAAATTTTTCAGAAATCAGAATTTTTAATACTTTGAACACACAAAAAATGCCGAAAAATGCATCCAGAACAAGCATTTCGGACCGTTCCCGGGTTTATCATTACAACATCGTACTGGTCGTATATGAGCTAGCGCACGAAAAAAGAAAACTTAGCATGAAATATGTGCGACTTCCAAAGACTCGGATTAACATGCACTCTGTGAGGCAAATGGTTTTCGCTTCTCTCACTTGGATAGCCCTGTGATAATGGAAGGTTCATACCCTCACCGAATACTGATCAGACTGTGAGAAACGCAGGCAGCAAGTACTTAGATCAACCTTGATGAGCCACAGGAGTTTAGCTTATTTATGTTGTGAAATCCCATCGTCTGCATCAGGCTCATGCGATCAGCGAAGACTCTAATCAGATTGCATGAGTACGCTAAGATGTGTCTTCGCTGGTTTCTCAACGACCTGCAAACACTGAACATGCGCACCCACTACCGGTATGTAAGGCAAAGGGTTTCACTTAGCATTGTGACTTCGTAAGATTTAAGGGTTCAGTAAAGACTGATCACATTGCATCGATGTGCAGGCTGATCCTAGTCGGTGATGTAGCTTTGTGGCCTACAAAGGCTTGGATCACCATGCATATGGAAGTGTTTTCGCTTTGCTCTCAGACTCTTTGGAGCGTAGCTTCCACTTTCATTATTATTTGTGTGACAGTGTTACCCTTTTTCCATGTGCTGCGGCATTTGATTCAATGCCTCTTTGATAGCAGAAGCGCCCCTTTAAATATTAATTGAGAGTTTCCCGCCTTTTTCCACATTACGTCTTTCAGCACGTGCGAGTGAAATTCATGGTTGTTGCATTCAAAAAGGTAGTTTAATTCAGGTTACCTGTTGGGTTACCCTGGTTTTCTGAGGAGCAAGTGAATATGCCCATTTATTTCACGGTGACAAGGTTTTATTGGAAGTAATTTCGGGGAACATGATTAAGAAAATAAGTCATATGCGATGGGCGAAGACTCAGGTCAGCCTGCACATGCATGCAGTCTGAACAGTCTTCGTTGTTCGTATGTGCCTACCATGGCCTTTGTGCTAATCAAAGAACAACAGGTGAAAACAATGGCCACATTTGCGGGATGCGCAGGCTGATTTGGTCCTTCGTTTGAAACGTTTTTTTTTTTCGCCGCGCGCCGGCTTAAAACGACTGTGTACATTTAACCGGCTAAATCTGCTTGCGACATTACAAACACATTCTAAGCTACCAAGTGCAAGGATCAGTCTGTTCAGATCTCCTATCTCGAGTAAAATACTTATTGCGCATGTGCGTACAGAAAAGACTGGTAAGTCTGCGCAGTTGTGCAATCGGGATTGTGTCTTCAATGTTGAAGAGGTTTGAAAGGTTCATCGCGCACAAAGTGAAGATCGCACGTGCACATGTTAAAATTGTGTATGATGTCCGCATTTTCTTTTTCTTGTTACTTGCCTATCTAAATAACATGATGGTTTTGCATCCGCAGTCTAATCAGTCTTCAGCGGACTTCTTCGATGGGCATTGAATTGCTACATGTCCCTTGAGACAGCTTATGAGTAAACAGAGAACACACAAACAACAAACAAGGCTGCGCAGTCTCGCCTGAGGCTTCCCTATGCGCTTAAACAATATAGGTGTGTGTGTGTGTGTGTGGGGGGGGGGGGGTGAAGTATCTATGCGCCTAGCTCCACTGGATAGCTGCACGTGCGCGTTTCAACATCACATCCCACATATACATGTAGCTGGAATTTGTCTGCTGCGGTGTAGCCGGAACAAAAAAAAATATTACAGACTATCAGGAAATTCTTTGAAAAATATATGGGCTTCTCTTAAGAAAAGAATTTGCTCCAAACAAATCAATTTCTGTTATTCCTGAGATCACAAATTGACTTGTCCATTTTAAAGGGACTAGTGATAGTTCAATGGGTGTAAATGGCATTAATGACAATGCGTAACCTTATACTTGTAACTACATGATAAGCTCGCATTCAAAGACCCCCTGCACACACTGACTTATTTATAGATCAAACGGTTCTGCACTGCATAAGTGATATTTATAACTTCTAATCACTTGCGGATTGTCAGGGCCGCGGGGAAAAAACGTAGTTGTTTAAAATATTGAACCCAGCCTGGTCCAATGCATGGAATTCTTTCAGATCAAACAGTTCGAACACTGATAAATTTCCAATCTGATATTTTCTAATAATTGGAACACCCGGATCAGTATTTATTTTTTTTTACTCTTCGAATTAATTGGTCATTTACCGTAACTGCCACACCTGCCAGGTGTTTCCATTTCCCTTAAGATATTTATTGTTGGAGTTGAAACGCTTGCTTTTCGGTCTGTTTCGCTATTCAGACAGGCTGTTTCCTGTAATTGCAGTATAGTATTGCATCATCGTTAAAGCTGATTGGTTGATCGCGTCACGTGCCCCTCCATGGAACAGTTACAATCTGGTCATTATACCCGGTTTGCCCGCCTCATGGCGACCAAACCAATTACGGCGTGTGTACTCATTAGAATCACCTCATCGAGACGCTTCTAATAAATACATTCGATATGAAACAAAAAATCTCCCTTAATTTTCCCAAAATAATAATGGCATATGTATAGCTTTTACAAATAGCTAGGTCTACGCTTAGCACATATTAAATGTTATATCCCAGTAGTGTGTTTTATATAATTAACTGTCTTTGGCAATATTCTAATTGCTAGTCTGCACCCAGAATCCTTCCGACTGAAATGTCAAAGTTGCAAATGCTGTAATTTTGTAAAAAAGTACTTTTTCATATGCGCAACTTCAATATGCTTGTAACATGTCTTTAAATGGAATGCTTGAAAACCGTTGAAGAAGTTAAGACAGCTTTCCTACACTTTAATATAGAAGTCTAATTGAAGATTAGCCAAACATTTTACTAACGACAAGACAAGATTTTTAGCTCATCAGAGCCGAAGCATCCTGAGGAGCTCATATGTGATAGGCAGTGGTCTGCCGTGGTCGAGAGTCTGTAGATGTATATTTTGTATTAGCCGGTACAAATATAACGGATAATATGGGCTTCTACAAATGCGATAGCAATTCTGTGCCAGAGCTGTCTGCGTGAAAGCTTATACATGTGTACTTGTTATTGGCCGTTTTTTACTTCGTGTGAAAGCTTATACTTGTTGAATTATATATAGATATAAAGGTCAACCTGCATTTTGGATAATTAATGGCTACAGTACCGTGTTGAACCCTACCTTTATAAAGTCTACGACCATGGACGTAGACAATGATATGGACGTTATGGGAAATCTTCCTACAGACTCAAGAACGAGATGGAAAACTCAATCTACTCTTCAACCGGGAGCCTTTTTAAAGTTTTAATCCATAAGTTGCCGATCACAACAACTGTCGTCTGCTTTGTCATCTGCTGGTTACTTTTAAAGTCATATTTGCAAATAGTGTGGACCCAGATCAGTCGGGGTCCGCACTGTTTGCCTGTATGTTTTTTTTTTCTTTTTTAAGTTTTCAAGAAGATGCAGCAGGCGACATTAAAAAGGCGACTTTTGCCCTTGCAAGTTTTCTTGGCATCTTAACCCATTTTGTACCAGAAACCCCTAAAACGGGTAGTTGGCAACTAGTGCAGACCCAGATCAGATTCTGCGGCGTCTGATCAGGGCCTACACTGTTTGCGAAAAGTTAAGCCATTTTCGAAATAAACTTTGAAGAAAACACAACCTGACACCCCTTAATTTTTTAATGGACTCCTGGTATATATAAAGAGGAAGATTCCATTTGGTACAAAAAGGGTTAAGGGTTAAATGGGCAACAAGAGATGATTTATTTTTGTTTGTTTGATTTGAGGTTTAACGTTCCCGTCAACACAGTATATGTCATTTTGGAGAGGTTGCTTCCAATTTTGTGGGACTTTTAAACGACATTGAGATGAAATGACATCTCAAGCCCTGTCGCCCAATGAAACCAATAATGTTTACAAGCATTGGCGGACAGACTCGCGCCGCTTTGCCTGGGCGGTTACCAGTACACATATGCAGTCGGTTTCAGCTCTGCGTGGAAGCATCGTGCAACCCATCTATTTCTTCAAGCCCCGATGGGCGGGGGCCGTGAGATGACCTTAGAATATATATAATATATACATGTGGATGTGGAGAAGGTTGCCCGCTTTGGGTGGTCGTATAGGCCTGTCACCTCAAGACAAAACGAAAACACGCCTATTCAATTATATTCAAAAATTTTACCATCCAGAAAAATAAAGATTTTCAGATAAAAAAAAAATCAGATATCTTTCATTTTTCTACTCAAAACATTGATTGTGGTAACTTGTTAGAACCGCATCGGCGAGGTGGCTCTAACTAGCACCCGCAATTTTTGTTTTTGAGCAGAAATAAGAAAACATAATGTATCCCCTGAAAACCCCATTTTTACCGTATAAAAGTTTGATTTAAAGGGATCAAAATTAAATAGGCATGTTTTCGTGATGTTTGCTTGTGCCCCGGGCATGTTGCAGCTGTTTAGGATATAGACACTACAGGTGCCTGCGACATTAGGAGTTGTTACATTCAGTGTCAAGCGGGTGAAAAATGAAAATTGAACTTTGATATCCTGTCTTCTAATTGCATTTCATTTATTTCTTTCACATTTCTACTTTCTTCTACAATTAATTACTTCCATCTTGATTGATTTATTCAGTAAACGACTTGGACCATTAGTCAAACGTCGTAAAGCATGCCGAATGTCGTGAAAAGGACTTGTTTGGGTTACGACATCACCTTCTGGAAGTTAATGACATTGTAACGACACTAGTGGCTTTAGAAAACAACCTGTATCTTAATGAGCTTTGCATTAGTGTCTCTATTCTTTTCTACTGTCATTGTGAAGATGCACTAGACAACGAGCGGGTGTCTTTATAATAAATCAAAGCACTGACAGCCCTTGTCGTGTGCCGATAGTCTCTGACCTAGCCGTAAATCTAGAATTAGTACTGTACTTTAAGCAAACGGTCCTGATCACTTGAGACGGCGTGTTCTGTTGCATCGATCTAATCTGGTTGCCAATGTCCCAGTTTGGGACCCCAGACATATATGGGTTTACCAATTCACAAATGAAAAACGCTTTCGGGTACCTCGGGTCTTTTATTCTCATTGCGAGTTGTTTACTTATTTTCAAATGCTTAGTAATACTCCTGTGGACAAATGCCAGAAACTTTCTTGATCATTTAGTTAATCAAAGCCCTGACAGCGCTGCTGGGTCAATTGTCTTTGAGTGTAGACTATAGAAATCGTCCTGAACGATGACTTGACCCTTCAGTTCCTGTTTTTAGGGGAATTGGAACACTTTTAGGGGAGGCAACTCCTGCAAAAGTATTTTAGTCTCACATGTCCTTTTCTTTAAGAGTAGACACCTTTTCAGTTGGACAGGGTTTATAGAAAAAGGAAAAGAAGTCCAGAAAGTTATATATCCCTTTGAAAAATGGCAGAAGAAACATCTGCCCGGTGCCCCAATTCCCCATGAAACCAACGATTATACGATCTCATCTAGATCTATTCTGTTTACAAATGCCCCAGTACACGAGCCCAGTCCAGAATTTTCGAGATAACCAACACTTTTAACACAGCAATCTTCCAGAAGAATAGCGTTGCTATAAATAGCCGTTACCTAGATCATTACGATAACACACCTATTCAAAGATATTGAAAATTTTACCATCAAAAAGTGAAAATTTTCCGGTCAAAACTTCTGATATTTTTCTTATTTCTGCTCAAAACATAGATTGCGGGGACCCATAATCTATGTTTTTGAGCAGAAATAAGAAAAATAATGTATACCCCTGTAAACCCCAGTTTTACTACATAGAAGTAGGGTTTAAAGGGGGTGGGTCAAAACTATAAAGACGTGTGTTCGTGTTGTTCGTAGTACTGCATGGTCAGCGATAGTCCCATCGACAACAGCAGGCGGGAAGCTTCTGTAGTTAGTAACTTCTAAAATAATCTTCCCAAAACAATTATTACGAAAACACGCCTATAAAACCGAAAAACAAAAATTTTAAGATGAAAAATTGTGATATTTTTCTTATTTCTGCTCAAAATATAGATTGTGGGTACACGTTAGAACCGCCTCATCGAGGCGGTTCTAACGAGTACCCACAATCTATATTTCAGAGCAGAAATTAAAAAAACAAGGTTTACCTCTGTAAACCCCAGTTTTACAATATAAAATTGGGGTTTGAGGTGTTCAAAATTATATAGGCATGTTTTCGTGATGGCACCCAAAAAGCAGCGGTATTAATATACTCGCAGGACTAGAGTTATTGCAGAATGTGTTTGCGCTTAAGCACTCTGTGTAAATTTTCAGCCGACGACATTTTAAAATATCTCTCGTACTTTTTCTCAGAAAACAGGTTTTGACTGACATTTCATGCAAATTTTGTCCACTGAAGACAACTTGCAAGAAATATCAAACCTGTTTTTCGGGGAAAAATAAGAAATAATATCAGTTTGTCGTCTGCTGAAACCGAGCTTTTGAAATAGCCCAGCGAGTGGAAAAACAGCTAGAGATGAGTAAAACGATTACGGTTAAGCGGGCTACCTGGTCCATTGGAGTGTCCAGATCGGTCCCTTTTGCATGATCGACGGATTTGGCAGACACCCACAACAAGCAACTATAAAGATATTTCGATTCAGCAGACAAACTAGACTATCACTATAGGTGATGAATACCCCCGCCATATGGCTCACTGGATGAGTATCCCAGCAGGCACACGTCACTAGGGCAACGTCAAATCAACGTCGGTGCAACGTCACGACGTTGCACCGACGTCGATGTGACGTTGCATATACGTCATGACGTTGAACCGACGTCGATGTGACGTCACAATTACGTCATGTGCCTGCTTGGTAATTTCTAACTAAAATAGAAACTGCAACATTCTCTAAGAAACATATGGCCAAAATATTTAAGTAATTCAAGGAGACATAATTCTGCAAGAATGGGCTGGACCGGAATCCCGTTTCCTTTATGCACACGTTCAATGTATGTCTGAACTGTGTTGCTAGTTTCAATGTCCTACATCAAATACTGTAGGAGGAGTTGCGGAAACGCGAACATTACTATTTTACATCTTATGTTGCACATAAAATGTTTCAGTCGTTCAAGAGGACATAATTCTGCAATAATTGGCTGGATCAGAATCCTGTTTCCTTTATGCACATGTTCACTGCATGTCCGAACTGTGATACAAGTTTCAATGCCCTGCATCAAGTACTGTAGAAGTTTCTGAGACAAGTATAGTACTAAAAAGACATCATAAGACAAACAGATGTACGTACAGACAAGGGCAAAACTATATGACCTCCCCACTTTGTGGCGGAGCTATAAAAATGTCATTTAAAGAATAAGAAACTATCTTAGCGGCAAATTTTTCTGCGGGCCCAAAATAAAAAGTTCATTCCTCCCCCTCTATAGATTCAGGACTTCTCATTATGCTGTAATACTGTTCGACACCGGAAGGCAATAAAATTTGAATAATGAATAGGTTTCTGGAAGTGGTAATACAAGTATAGTAGTAGTGAAACTTAATGTCTCTGTGAAAGAATGATGACGCGTAAAAAACAGTAGTAAAATCGATTATACGACAAAGCAATTATTAACCTATTTATCAACCGGTGCATTAAAGCATGTTTCCGGGTTCTGCCAGGGTTAGTTTTCATGATCCGCCGACGTTAGTCGAAGGGGCTATAGTAATAGGTTCATCTGTCCGTCCGTCCGTCCGTCTTTCCGTCCGTCAGTCCGTCCGTAGACACAATCTTATATCCGCAACTCCTCCTACGGCTTTCTAGGGATTTCGATGAAACTTTCCAGTTATTGTCCCCCATGACCTGAAGATGATCATATTTTATCGATGCCATGTTCGACTGTTGCCAACAGCAAATTCCGCATTCGTCATTTACAGTTTCGGAGACCACTTTTTTCCATAAATTGTTTTCCATAACCTTAGGAAAATTGAAACAAATACATGTAGTCTGTTGAAAGGATTTTAAAATCCACAAACATGGTTTACGACATATATATTATGGACATATTCATCCACATACTGACATGTCAGCCGTCGGGAGACACGACTTCACGCGGTTGCAATGAATACATTTGAAAAAAATGGGGAGTTTAAAGTAGAAGTAAAACAAAGATCAGGAATCGATACAATTAACATTTCTCCACCCATCAAAGACACCAAAGGGAAAGAAACACAAACATGAAGCGACCAGACCATAATGGAAACCTAAACAAAGGATGGCCTTAAGGACAGTTACTTTCTCACAAAATGCTTTCTAAGTTGCAATGTTTTACACACAATGAGCTATTACTTTTTTAGTGTTTTGTATCCAACTTAATAATGGACATGTTGTTGTCCCGCCCAGCTGCGATATTCACCCTACTGGAAACGGAATCTGCATAATATAATAAGTACGGAAGTATCCAACAGCACCTAGAAGCCTCCGTGGTGTAGTGGTTACGCCACTCGCCTTGTAAACCAGGGGTCGCAGGATCGATCCCGGGCTTCTCCAGACTTTCGGAAGAGTCTTTAAACCGAGGTCCCGTCTCCGCATGACCTTAGCTGTTGGTGGGACGTTAAACTAAAACACTCACTCATCCAACAGCACCAACAATCTATGTTTGAGCTAAACATTTTTTCTGTATAAAACATGAGGTCATTACATTGACTTGCTTACGTGTAATGTACTTTAGCGTTTTGTGTCTGTCAAACTCTGTTAGATACAGACAGACTGAAGGCAGGTATTGCTGTTGGTAGAGGTGATGCCGCAGATACAGAGAGATTGAGGGCAGGTATTCCTATTGGTAGCGGTGATGCCGCAGATACAGAGAGATTGGGGCAGGTAGTCCTGTTGGTAGCGGTGATGCCGCAGATAGAGACAGTTTGAGGGCAGGTATTCCAGTTTGTAGCGGTGATGCCGCATATACAGACAGATTGTGGCAGGTATTCCTATTGGTAGCGGTGATGTCACAGACACAGAGAGATTGGGGCAGGTATTCCTGTTGGTAGCGGTGATGCCGCATATACAGACAGATTGTGGCAGGTATTCCTTTTGGTAACGGTGATGCCTACCAATAAAGACAGATTGGGGCAGGTATTCCTGTTGGTATCGGCGTTGCCGCAGATACAGACAGACTGCGGGCATGCATTCCTGTTGGTAGCGGTATGCCGCAGACACAGACAGATCGTTGGTAGCGGAGATGCCGAAGATACAGACAGGTTGGGGCAGGTATTCCTGTTGGTAGCGGTGATGCCGCAGATACATACAGGTTGGGGCAGGTAGTCCTGCTGGTAGCGGTGATGCCGCAGATACAGACAGAATGAGGGCAGGTATTCCTGCTGGTAGCGGTGATGCCGCAGATACAGACAGAATGAGGGCAGGTATTCCTGCTGGTAGCGGTGATGCCGCATATACAGACAGACTGGGGGTAGGTAGTCCTGTTGGTAGAGATGATGCCGCAGATACAGACAGACTGGGGGTAGGAATGTTGGTAGCGGTGATGCCGCAGATACAGACAGATTGTTGGCAGGTATTCCTGTTTGTAGCGGTGATGTCGCTGATACAGACCGGTTTGTGCAGGTATTCCTGTTGGTAGCAGTGATGCCGCAGATACAGACAGACTGGGGGCAGGTAGGTATTCCTGTTGGTAGAGATGATGGCGCAGATACAGACAGACTTGGGGTAGGTATTCCTATTGGTAGCGGTGATGCCGCAGATACAGACAGACTGGGGGTAGGTATTCCAGTTGGTAGAGGTGATGCCGCAGATACAGACGGTTTGGGCGCAGGTGTTCCTATTAGTAGCCGCGATGCCGCATATACAGAGCAGAAATAAGAAGAAAAAAGTTTACCCCTGTAAACTCCAGTTTTACTATATAAAAGTTGGGTTCTAGGGGGTCAAAATCATATAGGCGTGTTTTCGTGATGCGGGGTCGTAGGTTTATCAGCCGACGAATAATTACTAAGCACAGAAGCTCTGCCACGCTGATGTCCACCTGACTATCACTGACTTGTCGGAAATCCTGTTAACGCTTATTTATAGAAAAAGACTCGCACTATTCTTTTAGTTGTGACGTTATTGTGCTAAGTTAAAGAAAGCTTATTGTAAAACATTACCAGAAATTTGCAAGTTTAGGCCCAGGGTCTACAATGATAACAGGTTCTGCAACGGATGGCCAGGTGTTTGGGCTTCGGGTATTGCGATTTTCGCCCACCTCTGATTAACCTTGCTTTTTTTTTTTTTTTTTTTTTTTTTCTCTCCTATTACTGCTCCTCTTTCACAACCTGATACCCCGTAATTACGAGCAGGATTTCCTGGGTGGTAAACAGTACTTTTTTTTTAATTTATTTTTTAAGCAATGTGGATGAAGTGTCTTGCTCAAGGACACAACACTTTGGTCAGCGTGAGGCTCGAACTCGCAACCTCTCGATCACAAATCCAATGCGCTAACACTGCACCAAAGCGCTCCACCCTGAAACAAGTAAAATAATCTTGAAAGGGCCGCAAACCAACCCCCCCACCCCCCCCCCCCCCCCGAAACAATATAATAATAATAATAATAATAATAAAATAAAGATTTAGGGTTAACGAAACAGTCTTAGTCGCCGATCAGCACCATTTTTTCACCCCACTCAGAAACAAACGGCCCACCGGTGCTGTCAGTTCTTTGATTTATTTCTGCAGCCCAGTTGATGTTTTTCTTTAAGTCTGGCACTAATTCACCCATTTAGTACCAGAAACCCCAAAACGGGTACCCTGGCAAACAGTGCAGGCCCAGATCAGACGCCACAAAACGCGGCGTCTGATCAGGGCCTACACTGTTTGCTCAAAGTTCCGTTATATTTTCAAATAGATTTTTAAGAAAACACAGCCTGACACCCCTGAATTTTGAAATGGACTCCTGCTATATATAAAGACGAAGATTCCATTTGGTACAAAAAGGGTTGGAACAGTAAAAAGGATGACGTGTTCTTTTCTCTCATTACCTTTACCTATAGCTAATAAACAGAGGTCAAAGCATTAGGGAAAGACAAAACAGAGCTAATACTGAGTAAATTAAGTACTTAATATTGAGATCACTATGTTGAAAGCATGTGGATAAACACTGTCTGAACCAACATTTGTTTTACCCGCTGAGTATTGTAGTTCATGTCTTGTAGTTTGGCTTCGATTGTCAGTTCCTCGTGTAACATAATACTTCCTTTTTCTCTAAACCAAGTGACATTCTGGTATGGGCTCTGCCACGAGAAAACCTGTATTCGGGATTTGCGGCCAGTTAAGACACAGCTACACATGGTACATGGGTGAAGAAAATCTTACAATTTAACATCACGAAACACGCCTATATAATTTTGACCCCTTTGAATCCCAGTTTTATGTAGTAAAACTGGGGTTTACAGTGATAAACCTTATTTTTCTTATTTCTGCTCTAAAATATAGACTGTGGGTACTCGTTAGAACCGCCTCGATGAGGCGGTTCTAACGCGTACCCACAATCCATATTTTGAACAGAAAAAAGAAAAATACCACAATTTTTCAGCATAAAATGTTAAAATTTACAATGTAAATGTGTAGACATGTTTTCGTAATGAGATGTCGTTTCATTAGAGATATAAGAAGCATTATCCCAGAACTATCGCTGTTTCTCATCCTCAGTTTGTGCTATGAAATCATTTCTGAGAAGATTTCATTTGCAATAAATCAAAACCTACACAGGTGCATATCATCAAACTATTTAATTTTAAAATTTATTACATAAACCAGAGAAAAAATCTGAAAGTGTAGACAGTTAAATCAAGAAGTAATGATTGGTACAAATTTATGACTTATTCGAAAAATCTTATCACACATTTTGATCGCATGTTAATCAACGTTTTCTTAAATGCGCATAATTTTGATGCAATATTGCCAAAAGAAACTTAGATGAAACAATAATGATAAGATTTATAGGATAACAGCCAAGGTGTTACGAAATATTTACCCGCCGGTTATTACTTATTGTTCTTATAAAGCAATATGGCCGCCAGACTCAAAGACCAGAATGCGTTCAGTTAGAATAAAAGTAATTTAAAGGTTTTCTCTTTTATTATGATTCAACCCCATCCCCATAACTTAGTTTTTTATGACGAACATTAATTTGATATCATTGAAAGTTGCATATTTGTCGTTTGTTTTATGTTATGTCGTTCATTTATCAAATTGGTAAAATTCCTAAGTTCCTGAGTAGTAAAAATCTTTATTTATTCGAAATGCATTTCTTCAATGAACTAAAACTGCATATTCTGAATGGGAGCTGCATCAGAAAAAAACTTGTATTAATGCAATAGATGTTCAAGATATGACAAGGAAATATTTCAGTAATGTTTCGTGAAATTAGTTTTGCTATGATGAATTGCCTCCAGAGAAAAAATGAACGGGAGAAAGGGAACACCCTCAGAGTAACTGTAATGTTAACAAGTCCGTAAAACCCCAACTTTTTAAAGAGAAAGGTTTTTGTTTTGTTTGTTTGATGTGGGCTTTATAACATTTCTTATTTTTGCTCGAATACATTGATTGTAGGTACATGTACTCGTTAGAACCGCCTAATCATCACGAAAACGTGCCTATATAATTTTGAGCCCTTTGAACCCCACTTTCATATAGTAAAACTGGGGTTTACAGGGGTAAGTCTCATTTTCCTTATCTCTGCTTTAAAATATAGATTGTGGGCACTCGATAGAACCGCCTCATCGAGGTCGAGGCGGTTCTAACGAGTACCCAAATTCTATATTTTGAACAAAAAAAAAATATGACAATTTGTCTTCTTAAAATTTTCATGTTTTCGGAGATAAAGGTTACAATGTATTTGTATAGGCGTGTTTTCGTAATGTGAGACAGTTCTTACAAGCACTCATACTCTATGTTTGTAGCGAAAGGAAGAAACAAAATTACAAAGTTTCATTAGAAAAATGATTTTAGTGGCATGAAAGAAAGGGTTATCGCAAACTTGTTTGGTATCATTCCATTTAATATACGCAAGATCCTTCACTAGCGCCATCCACCCATCAGGTATTTTTTGGGGCACAGATGGAATCATCACTGAATTTAACCAGCATTTTTCCTTTAGAATGGCTAAAGGGGAATGGGAACACCTAGCACATTTTCCGCCATTTTTCAAAGGGAGATAACTTTCGGAACTTCCTGTTCGCTTTTCTATAAGCTCTGTTCCACGTTAAAGGGGTCAACTCTTTGGAAGAATTTGCTCCTCATTTGCAAATTATTTCCTTTATTGACATGGGAGACAATACTTTTGCAAGGTGTACCAATTCCCTTTAACCGATTGTTGTTTAAGCCAATGGCCTCATCTTGTTTCATCACAGATGTTCGATCTGCCTGTTTTCTGTTTTACGTTGATGGCAAACCACCCTGTTTGAATAATATTTAAACATAGGGCGAAGGTCAATTTACGAGTACAAGCCATTAGTGTCAGTTCTAAGGAGGTCCATTTGGCATTATTTACTTTTGTGGCTTTTTTGGCTGCAGGGTATTCATGATATCATATGTTTCTGGATAGTTGTTTGTCCATTGCTATCATGTCTTGACAGGAAGAGCGAACTGTTGTCTTTTTCTGTGTTTTCTAACCTGTTACATTAGTCTATTGTCCTCTTCTGTTGGTTCCATCGGTAGCTGTCATCGAAAACTGGGCAGATATGTATCACCAAGTAAAATTCCGCCATTAAGCTAAAAAAAGACTGATTCTGCTTTTAAAAGAATACTCAGAAAGTTTCAGATATTCTTTCTACTGTTTTCCACGTATAATTCCTCTGGTAAGAAACCACCTTTTGGGATGTTCAAACGTAGTATGGACCAAAGGTGATCTTTATACAGGAATTTTACTATAATATCTAAAAAAATGCACTTGTAGCGCACGCATTTGTCATTAGCTAAGGGCTCAATGCTCCTTCATGCAGCAAGAGAAGTCTCTGGTTAGACTATATGGATGCACAAGCTGATCTGAGTCTTCGATGGGCGCACATGTCTTATTGTAGGTTTTGTCGTGCGCTGGCTCATATGATAAAATACATGTAGACATGCATGTGCTGAAACCAAGTTCTTCACTATGGTAAACGTATGCATCACTACAACCTCAAAACGTAATAGTTTCAATGTTTTTGGTAACTACAATACTTTAACATGAGACAATGCTTAGATATCTCATCTTTATCTGTAAATCCGTTTCATTATCTATTTTTTCTTGCACGTAAAGTTCAAACGATGCATAAAGAGAACACATCTAATGGCTCGTACTTATAGTAAGAATATTCCATTTGACTGAATGCCAAGTCAGATGTCTTAGAAATTCTCGTTCCCAGGCTCTTGGAACCTCAGTCACGTGACCCCTTCTTGCAAAAGAGAATACCTTCTAATTGTTATGATTCAGGTGATTATGTTTCCTCATTGCATGTTGGAAAATAAAAGCATGTTCGCTGAAAGCTACAGGATCTAGGTCTTCGAAGCGAATTCCAAAACCTTTGGGCGAGTCGCGGTCAACGAAAACGTGTCTTCGGCTATTTCGCACAGCAAAGACTCTGATCAGATTGTGCGTTCGCGCAGTCTGATCAGAGTCTTTGCTGTGCGTAACTGATGCCGTTGACGCGAAATGTTTAACAGGAAACAGTTTTGTTACCGAACGGTTACACACACTGATATGAGTCTTCGCGGAGCGCATGTGCACGATGGCAGATTTTCCAGTGTTGAGTTCCGTTTCATATTTGCCTGTTTCACCATTTGATGTCATTCTGAGACCATAAATTGTGAAAGGAACAAACTCCATTTAATCATTTTAAAGGTGTTGGTACATACACATGGGCAAAACAGGAGAAAAATGACAATCTGTTCCTTGTTGCCACATCACATAAAGTAAGCCTTCCTGTCTCTAGTTTCAGAAAGCAATGATAGGTTCTTTATTTTATCGTAATCATCTGTAGACTACTCCTAGGACCTACGAGTTCTCAGTGGATTGCTACAATCCAAGTATTTTGGCTGTCAAAATATCTCTCTGGGTCTGTGATAATGGAACTCATAAAACAAACACATACTGCCAGAAGGGGATGATTGTCGTTACTACCTGCCTATGAGATTGCAATACTTCAGTACTACAATTAATCTAGCTGACAGCTGCTGGGTTGTAAAACCCCTAAATACAATTTTATGTACAACTGTCTTCACTTTACCTTCTGAATTACTTGCAAACAGTGAAGACACTGATCAGTGTTCAAAGTTCTGGGTCTTCACTGTTTGTGTATGTCCTTTTTGGGTCCAGTATTTATCAATCAACCAATGAAGATACTTAGCTTCCCCACGATTGTACACGTGACCAATAAAGTTAAACTTAGCACATATGAACAGGTTGATCTGTGCCATCTCTGGCTGAGAATGTCAGAAACAACAGATTTTATTGTGACACTGCTCACTCATGTATAATTTCTAAATTTTAGACCAAAACTGTCTTTCATCTATGTGTCCATTAGGGGTATATAAACAATTCAACTTTTACCACATGGTAGTCAACATTAAATCAGTCAGTTTTAATGAGGGATGAAAGGATAAATAAACAGAAACATGTGATCCATCATTTCTTGGATTTTAGGGGTTTGCGTCAGTCACTGGACTGAGACGTCCAATCATATCATTTTTCTCTGTAAGAAGCGATAAAGAGAAACATCGTTTTTTCTACAATAATATTTTCTCTTTTGCTTTTATTCAACAGCACAGAGATGATCAGAAATTAATTGAAACAGAGGCATACCCAATGATTTCTATCGCAGAAGTCAATGAACCCAGATCACATCGAATACAACTAATTCTGAGAGTTTTCTGTTCTCTACAGAGAGTTTGTATACCAGGCCCACAAGGCCAACGCTACAGTTGGTCAAGAACGTATAGCTTCAATTCTGGCTTGTTCTACAAAAGGCTTTTTTCACAGATTAAAGTATAAGCGATATGACATGACTCCCAAAATGCACTTTATCGCAACTTGAGCAACATCACGGAAAACCTGTCTTTAGGGTATGCGGCCTCTTCAGCACACCCGTTTGACATAGTGAATCCTTTATATCCCCAAAATGGCTAGATTTTCGATGAGATTTCGCGATATTTTTTCTTATTTTAGCTCATTGAGGCGGTTCTAACGAGTACCCACAACCTATGTCTTGGAGCAGAAATAAGAAAAAGTAATATATACCCCCTAAACCCCAGTTTACTCTATATAAAGTGGGGTTTAGGGTGTGTTCATTTCACGGACTTGTTTCCGTGATGTAAACAGACTAGCCGTCGTCTTGACGTTTTTGATTTAGAAACTACAGATATCTTACTGTGCTCAGTAGCGAACACTAAGCTGTGGATCATACTATGCGGATGCACATGTTTGTTGTTCACATGTTTTCAAGACGTGGCTCAATTTGCGATATATTGGCGTTAGAAATGCCTAAGTGCGGAAGAGTACCCACAATCTATTTTGGAGCAAAAATAAGAATAACATTTTTACCCTGAAAAATAGAGTTTCTCTATATAAACTGAGATTTCTAGTATTTGTTAACGTTTTGCTCGTATTTATGTTCAAATACGAAGATTTATTCTTCTGAATAGAAATAAAGAACAATGAATACCCTGGTTAACATTATGAATATATAGCCATGGAAGATTGGGTTTCTCTTCCAAACAGCATGACTGACATTTTTCGGATAAAATTAAGCTTCGTTTTTCCTATTTATGCTCCAGCATGGATAAAGGGGGCTCGTCTGAATCTCCAATTTAGCGAAGACCAGAAGGCCACCCCAATCTTTCTTAAATAAAATAGGGTTTAAAATATAAACGACTCTGTCTTTAGTTGGGCCCATTGGGTCCTAACTGTTGGTTTTTATTTGGCTCCAGCATTTCAGTGGTTTGTTACTGTCGAATCCTCACCATTGTTTCATCTCTGTGGTTGTTTTATTTTTGTGTTCTCGGAGATGTTGCAGTGATGGGTTAGGAAGCCTTCATGCGGACTGAACGAATTATTTGTCTAAATCGCGACTGAATTCGGCCGCGTAAAATCGATTTAAGCTCCCCAGTTTAATTCTTTTCACTGACCATTCCAAGGCTGTTCTTATGTCGCGATTTATTTTTGTGATGGTTTCTCTTTGTGTGTGTGTGTGTGTTTCGCTTATATCTTTTTGTTTTGGATAGCCTATTGGCCATTTTGTGGAAAAGTAATTGTCCTTTTGGCTTTCCGCTATTGATTAGGCCATCTAGTTATTTGATATTTGTGTTTCTTTCCCTTTGGTGTCTCTGATGGGAGGTGTGGGTTAATTGTATCGATCCCTGATCATTGCATTCACTTATGCTTAAGATTCCTAGTTTTCTCTGTATAATGTGAGTCTGTTTTAAGAAGGTTCATTTCAAGGACATGTTAACGTGATGAGCGGTTAGTGATCCTTGTTGCTTTTTTGCACTATATTTAGCACTAATGCCTGGTGTTTAAAATCCGTTTTAAATTGCTTTTCACTCTTCCCTTTGGATTCTGACCTAGTTCTACTGACTCTTCATTACAGAAACTGGTTAATCTCTTTCCATAACATGTACACATAGCTTCGAGGGATATGTCGCTTTCAAACTCCCCATTAAGAAAACACGCCTTCTACCGCCGCAAAAACAAAAAAAAATCAGATGAAACGTGATATTTTTCTAATTTCTACTCAAAACAAAGATTGTGGGTACTCGTTAGAACCGCCTCATTGAAGCGGTTCTAACGAGTTCCCATAATCTATACTTTAGAGCAGAAATAAGAAAATTAAGGTTTACCCCTGTAAACCTCAGTTTTACTATATAAAAGTGGGATTCAAGGTGGGGGGGGGGTCACAATCATATAGGCGTGTTTTCATGATGGCATCAATGTAGGTTGACGCATAAAGGAAAGAATTTGGTCATGAGAAGCAAATTCTTTCCTTTAAGAGTAGACCCTATTTCGGATGGGATCAAAAAAGGTTCTCGCCTAGTAAAACAATGATGAAAAATATGTCAAGTATATGTACCCCCCTAAATACAAACTCAATCGTTACCAGAAAAAAATACACATGTAATTGGTGCGCCGTCCGCCAACTTGCCCTCATTGCCTTCTTGACTCGATACTGTCGTGGAGCTGGCTCTGCAGAAAAGATCTCTTTTCTCATTCAGTATATGGTTTTCTTTATCGAGCAAATGACGTAATTACGTTACAAATACTATCCAGTTATGGAGCGCTTGAAATTAGTTTGTTTTAATTAAATAACATGCCGAAAAATGCTACTTCAATTGTTTCCGTTTTAATTACCATTATCTGATTACCTTGCCAACTGGAGCTAAACACCATTAGTAAGTGAATCATCTCCCACTACATTTTAAGGAAAAATAATTTAGGATAGCTATGAAATATACTGTTTTTATGGTGCTAAGAATGTATTTAAGGTATTTGTGATTTTTTGCCTATTTCGACTCAAAACGAAAATTGCCAGTTGTTGTTGTTGTTCTGTTGTAAATCCCGCCAGTCGATGGCGCACCGGAGATCCCTCGTTGAAGAATCGCCGTAACAATCGTCGTTTGTTAATCCAATGAAGCGAATCGTTGACAAAATATTCACAGGTTAACACAAATCAGGCCAGGACTGGAATATTTACAAGCTTGGGCGTTGAGAGGGGACGGCCATATATACAGGAAAAAGAGTTTTTTAAGTTTTTGATAAAAATGTTTGACGAAGTTGCAGCCGATTCATGTGCAACTTATTACAAAATCGTCTACCCAGGGCTTCCAGACGGAATAAGAGGTTACTCTCCCTTTTCTCTGACGTCTGCTCTAGTAGGTTTGTACTGTCCAATAACAGTGCCACTAGCTGATCTCTGGAACGTGATCTCCACCAACTCTGCCCAAAACGACCAGTAAGAAGATCCCGAATCTCCCCCAAAACTGATACTCTAACTTCGTGCAGCGCCGGACACCTCAGCAGCATATGCTGAAGATCTTCTGTAGCTAACCGACATAGAGGACAAGTTTGTTCAACACTGTATTGATTAAATCTAGCCTTCGTTGATTGAAGTATGTAGACACCAGTAAGCATCCTAACCTTAGTAATGCATCTCTTGACATCGCTAGCATTGTTGGATACGGAGTCCCACACCATATGAGTCTTTCCGACTGACATCAAGGCAATATTACAATGACTTAGTGTTGATTTCTCATGAGCCTCATCTCTCAGTTTCACAGACCAATACGTATTCACACTGCGCCTACACAAATTTCTCCAGCGTAGTTTCGAGTATTCAGAGATAACGGGGATAGTTGGTAGATTATACTGATCCAGGACTTGTTCAGTATTGACAAAGAAACTCCCTGAAACGCCCATTGCTAACTGACGGTACATTAGGTCCTTCATTTTCGTGTTTTTAGCATGAATGATTGAATACAACAAACTTAATTGTCTTTTGTGAATCTCCGCATGTAACGGTAAAGCTCCCAGTAGTAAATGAACCACAGAAGACGCCGTTCTGACTGGCAAAGACTGAATATTTCTCAAAGTGGCTACATGAAATCTTTGTAATTGGTTAATATGGACTTGACGTAAGTTCAAAGTTTCTAGGCTGTACAACAGTCTCGGTAAAACATATGCCTGGTAAATTTTGTAAGATACTTTAGGATTCAAACCGTTACTTCCATGAACACCCGTCTTAATAAGCGCATACAGAGTTCTTCTCGCCAAACTTACACGATCCGCGATATTAATGTTAACCTCAGACTTCTCAGTTCTAGACACTCCAAGATGAGTTGTTTTTGAGGCCACTTTAACACTTGTAGAACCCAGTGTCCATTCAGAAACAGTTTCTTGTTTAAGCATATCCTTTGTTACATTTTTACGAACAATAACAGTTTTTTGAGGATGTATATGATAGCGTTTCTCTTGAGACTTAATATATGAAAGGTTGAACATTAGCTGTAACTCAGCATCGTCCTCCGATATGAACAGGAGATCGTCAGCGACAGTCGGGCAGCCAATATAAATCGGACCAATGTACTTTCCAAGCCCGGTCTCTTCCAACTCAGTCAGCTGATCGTTGCAGTAGGTTTTGTAAAAATGGGTGGAGAGGATTCCTCCTTGACGCACCAGTGTTCTTTTTATATCCGCTTAACTGAGATGGTTCGAACGATTCCAAAATATATTTTAACAGATATAAGGAAAATGCCCCCACTACACCAATCTTGTTATATAAATTTAGTTTTCCCGGACGAGTTCATTGCGTGTTCATGGATTGTTCAAACAGACGCTAGCATTGTGGTGCCACTGAAGTCTGAGTATACCCCGTAACTGTGTAGGCTAACTGACAGGTCACGAGTGGTCATTTCATATGAAATTCATGAAAAGAGACTTCGACGAGTTTCATAAAATTCCTTTTTGAAATGACAACGTATGTTAGATTCTTTTTTGTCATAATGGTTTTATCGAAGAAAACATAATTGTCACGGTCGAAGTAATGACACCGTGTATTATTATACGTGCGGTCATATGATTTTTATTACATGACGTTATCCATAACTGGACGTTATTCGATATTCTTGCATAAATACCTATGCGCATGGCTGTTTGAAGCAATTGTCAAATGGAACGAAAGCGGTGCTCAAACAGCAAAAACCATGTTCAAATCATGTAATTCACGTGCTGTTTGAACATGGATTTTGAGCTTTTGATATCATAAGACGGGCCTTGCTTTGTTTACGTTAGGTTGAGCGACGTAACATTATCGCCCTGAACGTAGCGTTTTGGGGTTATGATGACGTCACTGCATAACAACGAAATTGTAAACAACATTCTGAACTGGCCACCATTTTGGTTGCCTGTCGCATTTGAAGAGTTTATATGGAATTTATATGGAGCTTTTGGACGTTTTAGTCAAAATTTGCTGTCGGGTTTGTAAGTTATGCAAGAACAACGATCATCCATGGTTATTTCATTGCATTACCATTTGCCGGATCCCTCGGAAGATATTTGAACATTCGGCCTAGCGGCCTCATGTTCAAACAGCTTCCTCGGGATCCGGCAAATGTTAATACATGAAAAACCATGGTTGATCCCCATAAACATATAGCTATGATATAAACCCCATTCTGAGCAAACATGTTTTTTGTCATTTACGAGCAACAAAGGTGCTGACAATCCTGCGCATCCGCACAGTCTGATCAGCACATTTGTGTCCGTTGCTTGGACAGTGCAATACCTCTTTTTCCCATATTTCAAATTTCAAGACTTGCTTGTCTGGTCCTTTTGGGGTTAGTCTGTTACGCAATGTCTACGAGAAGACTAGGATCTGATATTCAACCATTTGCGCCACGAAGCACTCTCCTCGTGATAAAGTATTGATGGCATAGATGAAACTGGCGATACAGTTAACCCGTTCTCAACTGACTGGTATCTTCCTCACTGGCATGGGTCAGTTTCGAAACTGAGGAGTGCCAGGTCAGTTTGTTTCAGAAATCCACTTAGAAAATGGTTGAATGTTTTCGAACAGTGACGGCGCTGATCAGACGCCGCGTTCCGCGGCGTCTGATCAGCGCCTTCACTGTTTTCCAGTGTACCCGTTTAAGGGATTCATGTCTCAAATGGGCTAAGAAAACTCTGACAATCATCATTAATATCTCATTTCATTAAAGAAAGGTAGTAATTGACACGAAATTTGAGTGGAGAAAACATATACTTTAAGCAGAGAAACGACATTTTCGCATGCGACAATTTAATTCCCGGGATCATAGTTAGCCAGGCCATGTTTAATCTGAACGTGTATACGAGATCCACCGTAGAAAACACGCCGATGTGTGATAATAAAATCTTTCATAACACTGGGAGGAAAGTCAGCTTAAACACTTATCTTTTTGGCACGACAGTCATACTAACAGCACCCAAAACCCTCTGACACGACGACCGTACTGTATTGACTGTAGCCTACCAAAGCATTAACCTCATCAGGGAAAATCTTGGATGCAACAACTGCAAGTCGATTAAACGATCGCAGTTTTGAAAGTGTTTGGATAGATCAAAATTTGAAGAAACTTATGTCCGACCGTCTAATCGGACTCAGTAGATCTGTCGTATATGATTTAGCTCGCATATGAAGCATATGCTCGGACTCTGTTGATCAGTCGTATATGAAGCGTCTGATCGGACTGAACCATTACGAAAACACGCCTATACAAATACATTGTAACCTTTATCGCCGAAAAAATGAAAATATTAAGATGAAAAATTGTGATATTTTTCTTATCATTGCTCGACATATAGATTTAGGGTACTCGTTAGAACCGCCTCATCGATGCGGTTCTAACGAGTACCCACATCTGTATTTCAGAACAGAAATAAGAAAAATAAGTATTACCCCTGTAAACCTCAGTTTTACTATATAAGAGTGGGGTTCAAGGGGGCCAAAATTATATAGATGTGTTTTCGTGATGTATAGGAAATTTTATAAGGCTAACAACAAATTAAACAGAGGCAACACAAAGATGGTAAAATATGGTTAAGCGTGCACGAAGACACGCCGTAATATCCTTCCAAATGTCGAACTTAGACCTACATCCGAATCTTAGGTGGTACATTAATGACGTTATCAGCAGTACAAACTACATAACACCAAACGTATTACGTAAATATGAATTTTGCCAATTTGTTTGGTTAAAAAGCCTGTTAGACCTAAGTACCTCTTTGCTTTAATTATGTAACGTATTTTGTTAGCTGTAAAATCATTCAATTTTTCGTTCATTGCTCCTTTCTTCGCCACAGAACTTGCAGTTTAACTGCCAGTGTGAAGAGTGCTTAAAACTATATATTAACAAGTATTGCATGCTTAGACATAATTAAAAAGGGTAGATCTATATGATATAAAATAAGCTAAGCTAAGGAGTTACACAAAATTAATAAATTTCCATTATTCTAACATGTTTGATTTATGTTGAAAACAGAATGTAATTTTTGTCACAAATGGATCGTTTTCAACATGGTTTATGCTGATCTGTCCTTCTATTCCTTTGTGATATTTGGCAAACTGTGTATTACCAGCTCAACCCCTACAGAATGCAGTGTCTGTTCGGGGTCTACACGTTTTCCTTACATACAAGGAATTAAGACAAACACAATCAATAAAATTAAGAAATTAAGCAGGCATCTGTTAAATTAGTTATGATTCCAAGCAAGTTTTGATGAACGTCCAGAAGTAATAATGTATGTTTGAATTGAGTTTTACGTCCCCGTCAACACTATTAAGGTCATTTTGGAGACGTTGCTTCCAATACCCGACTTTGAGATGAAATGACTTCTCAAACCCTACCGCCTAAACTATATGTAGGTACCGTTCGACTTGCACCACTTTGACTGGGCTAAGCGGTTTACCAGTATTCATGTAGGATCGGTTTCAGCTCTGCGTGGAAACACCATGCAGCCCAATCTATGAAACAATTTAGCCCATAAGTGTGTGCGCTTGCATTCCACCGGAGATGCGACGGCTGTCAGAGAAATACGGTACCTGAAACCACAATAAAATGTAAACACTGGAAATCTGACGACTATTTTGACAGGCTTACACGAAACCAGATGACACATCTTAAATATGCAACAGAATCTAGTACTAACATATGGCTCTGTAAGTTTCTTTGTTATGATTCCAGAACAAAGAAGTTCATATGGGCCTCTGGTAAACTAAAAACGTCACGTGCTAAAAACGAAACTCAGACAAGACTGCATATACATATAACATCGATGTCCATGGTGCCCCACCAGAATAAAGAAAAATCAGGGTTAGAACAAATATTTGCACTTTTTGCTGTTCTGCATTTCATTTGGTTGATACTGATGTAATCTTGCTCACTTCAAATTGCACAAGAGCATTTCTCGAGAGGCTTCCTTTGTCGCCATTCCATCTTTTATCATTAAAAGATATTTCACATCTGTTCAGAAAATAACTATAGATGCTGCTTTCTCAGAACATCAGAACTCCGTCACGAGAAAACCTGTCTCCTGGGTTTGCAGCAAGGTAAGACACACATCAGCCTGCCAAACTGCTCAGACTAGCAAGAGGCTCGAAATTTGATAGATAGAAATCCGGGGTATTGTACAGTAACATTCCGCTGTTAAGACTACCTAAAAGTAAACCTAAATCTGCTTTGAAAAGCTTATTGAGAAGGTTTCAGTTATTCTTTTTTGTGTATTTCGTACACCTATAGTGTCTTCTATTAATGGACCATCTTTTGGACTGTTCAAAAGTGGTCTTAAAGACCACTTTTCAAAAGTTCCAAAGGTGGTCTCAATGTAGAAAATTTTACTTTACTATCCAAGGAGCAAACACTTACGTGCTGATCAGACTGCGTGGGTGCGCAGGCTGATCTGAACCTTTGTTGTTCCTAAATGACAAAAACATGTTTTATAATGACGTGGTCCTTACCAAAACAGCAACGGAATTCCCTGAATCATTCAAAGATGGATGATCTGACGAACGACAGAAATCAACTAGGGCCATGAGCTGAAAGACAGAAAGACAGACAGACAGACAAAAGTTCTGCATTCATTTCAGCCATTATTTCCACTTGGATCAGTTGCGGAAGGTCATTTTCGAGTTTTAGGAGTCTCTTGTACGTTCTAAAACCCTATGTTCTAAACAAGCAGTCTAGGTTGTAATAAGACTGTGCAGGACCATTTTATATTAAAAATAGATTGTGGAAGCCAGTTGAAACCGCTTCTGTAGCCAGTCAAGAGGCGCACCTAGATCATATCTCGAGTATATTAAAAAAAACAACAAAAAAAAACAACATTACATTACATTACAAGCCCTTGTGACATAGTGCATTCTTTCATATCCCCAACGTGGTTGTTTTTCCGAAGACATTTTTTTTTTGTTTTTAGTTATCCTCCAAACACAGGTCTTGGATACTTTTTAAAGTATAAATTAAACATATGATGTATACCTCTATAAACCTCATTTTCTGTATATGAATTGGGGTTCAGAGGGCGTCCATTACACGTGATGATAATAAAAATGTCATCCCATGTGACATGAAAGACTAAGGGATGAGGCCGAGACAAGGAAATCTCAGGGCAAGTTTTCAGTTTATTTAAGTCTCAGTTTATTCAAGTCTCATGCGAGGCTATGCGAAGCAACTGAAAACGAGCCTGAGATTTTCTTGACGAGGTCTCAACCCCCATCATTGATTATGCTTCACCACCTTCTTTAAAGAATGTGTTTTGAATGGTAAAAGTTTTTGTAAAGTTATTGCCATCAGATTACTCGTATACAAAAAAATGTCCCCTTCACACAAATGAAACAGAACAAAAAAGGTACAGCATTTATTATCCTCACCTTAAGAAAGGTGTTTAAACATTTTCCAGTGAGCTGCTTAAATTCATTTTAAAACATCCATTTACATGTAGTGGTACATTTGAAATGAAGACCATTTGTTGATTTCTACAACAGTGTATGTACATTTCGTGATTTCTTCATGACACTTGACAGCAGTATGATGCCAGCACTGCATGTTCCATTACGAAATCACGCCTATACAATGAAAATTTTACCGCCGTAAAAATGAAAAATTTATGATGTAAAATTGTGATATTTATCTTATTTCTGCTCAAAATATTGACTGTGGGTACAGGTTAAAACCGCCTCGTCTAGGCGATTCAAACACCCACAATCTATATGTTAGAGCAGTAATAAGAAAAATAAGGTTTACCCTTGAAACCCCAAGTTTTAATATACAAAAGTGGGGTTCAATGGGGTCATAATTATATAGGCGTGTTTTCGTGATGATTGGATGAAAAGTTGATCAAAGACATTACATATACACTTCAAAGGAGAATAAGAAAATGAACCGCACTCTTTGCTTGGGTAGTATTACTGTCGATCCCTCATCCTTGTGTCAACTTGGCTTTAATTGTGATTTGTTTGTTTACCGAGTTGATTCATATATATAGGTCGATGAATGTTTACTGAACATTACGTCACACGGGCCGGTCCATCTAATACCGTTATCTAGGGATGTCAATGTCCCTAGTGAATGCAAACTTCTTAAATAAAAGCTGAAACTCATCCTCATGCGCAACAATAGAACACATTGTGTGAATTATAAAAGATAGAAACTAAAAAAATATGACAAAATTGTCGTGAAGAACTAAAAACTTAAAAACAAATACCTTACGCAATAATTTGAAGGTAGGCATCGTTTTGAATGTAGGTTTACTGTGCGCGAAAATGCTCTTGAATAACAAATAGCCGAGTGGTTACAGTTACATCACAGAATCATTGAAGTCCGCGAGGTGGTGAGGGCGAGGAGTGGAAGAGACACTCGGACGGTGTAATTATTTTGAAACTTTTTTTTTTTTTCTGCATTATATTTTGCCTGTTTGTTTTTTTTTTTTTTTTTTGTTTTTAATATTAGAATGTAATTCATTATTTCTATTTTCAGCGATTCATATTAACTTGAATTTCATAATTTTAGAATTTCATATTTCGAAATTGCATTACAAAAACAGTTTTGATTGTTCGGCAGTGTCGGTGGATTCATCACCCTCAGAAGCAGTCTCTGTTATCTCTAACGTCACTGTCAGAGTCCATTTGGTTAATGATTCGTTCCATTTCAACAGCGATGTCACTTTTACAATTGTGCTGTTCAGCCCCCCGCCCATTAGGGCTTGAAGATGGGCTGCAAGATGCTTCCACGCAGAGCTGAAACCAACCGCACGAGTACTGGTAAACTGCTTAGAGGATCTAAAAAAAGAAGTGGAGGCAATGATCGGGAATCGATACAATTAACCCACAGCTCCCATCAGAGACATCCAAGGGAAAGAAACACAAACATGAAACAACAGACTCCAATGGAAACACCAACAGCGGAAAGCCAAAAGGACAGTTACTTTCCCACAAAATGGCCAATAGGCTATCCAAAATAAAATAATATAAGTGGCACAAACACCCAAAGACAAAGCATAACAAAAATAAACCGCGACAGAAGAACCGCCTCGGAACGGTCAGCGGAAACGAATTCCACTGGGGGGCTTAAATCGATTATACGTGGCCACAATCCTCGCCCTTACTTCGGTCGAGATTAAGACAAATAATTTGTTCAGTCCGCATGAAAGCCGCCTAAGCCTGCCCAGGCAAAGCGGTGCGAGTCGGCCCGTCCATGCTTATAAACCCTATTGGTTTCATGGGGGGGGGGGGCAGGGCTTGGGATGTCATTTCATCTAAATGTCAGGTAAAAGTCCCACAAAATTGGAAGAAACGTCTCAGAAATGACCAATACAGTGTTGACGGGGACGTTAAATCAAATCAAACAAAACAATAGTCCTGTTCAGCCTTTTCGACATGTGTGAAGCAAGCAGACCATTCTTTTTCAACTATGCTTCCAATGCCTTCTTCGATCAGAGCCTTTATATCTGCCACGCGAAGCTGAAAATTTCATTGGCCAACATATCCTATCAAATTTCCCCAAATCATCTTTTTGGCATTCAGATCAGGATGGTATGGTGAAAGCCGCAGAACTGTGTGCCCTTTTCTCTTCAAAAGCTGGTCAACTCGATAAGGAGGAGCTGGTTTATTGCGTTTGCAAAGTTCCAAAAGCTCAGGCGTCACAGGCTGCATAAAACTGTGTAGTAAAGGAAAAAAAGAACGAGAAATAAAAATGTTATTCAAAATTTGGGATTCGAACCTACTACCTTCGGGTAACTAGGTCGATAAAGTTTATGCATCTAACCAATACCGCCACATCATATTCCTGCAATGATGTCATATCAGAATAATATACAGCAAAGATTTTGTGAATTAACCGAGGGAAAAGTTGGTAACCCCTACATAACGGTTTCCGATGGAATAGTCCGTATGACGTAGTGTTCAGTAAACAGTCATCGAGCTTATAGTTTATCAACGACCTTTGAGAGTGCAACGTTCAAGCGTGACAAGACTATTCCATGTTTTAGGGGAAGCAGGTTTCGGATTTCTTTTTTCACGGGATTTTGAAATTCTAAATACGATTTTTTTATACTGCCATTATGTAAAAGCCGTGGCTAAGTGGTTAATATGATGCAGTACGAATCTCAGTAAACCTATATCGCCCAATGTAAAATCCCACCAAAAGATGACTTACCTAAAACACGGACTAGTCCAAAATTAAAAGTGCAGCCAAGTTTCACTGCATTTTGAAAGACTATACCATCACGCGTATGGGACGCCGTTTTACTATTTAATCCGTATTTATAGATATCCATAAATCGAATTATGGATATCCATAATTCGATTTATGGATATCCATAAATCAGCCGAATAATTGATAGCCATAATTCGAATTATGGATGTCCATAAATATAGTTATGGATATCCATAATTAAGATCGATTTATGGATATCCATAATTCGAATTATGGATATCCATAAACACCGCCAAAGCTTTTTGGTTTAATGATTTCTCCCTAAGACACGTTGCTGTTTAATGTAAAAATCTTCAAGGTCTTCATCATCGCTGGAAGATGATGGCCAGTCAAAGGGACCTCTCTGCCGTGCAGCCTTTTCAGCCCGTAAGGCTTCCAAAGCAACGGACACCATACGCTGAACGCCCGCAACGTGTGCAGTTAAATAACGGAACCAGCCGTAATATCTGGAAATTCCGGCCAAAGCATCCTGTCCCTCTGGAATCGCCTCTATGATGACTGCGCACCTAAGGACACTAAAAGTCGGACGTAAGATTATAATGATCCAAACAGGCAATCCGCGCATGCTTTCTGGAGAAAAATGCACATGGTCGTTATACAGTAAAATTCCTATATTAAGACCACTTTTGAAGAGTTCCTATGGTATCCTATGGCGTTTATATTTCGCAATTAATTCGATTTGCTAGAGTGTGTAGTCATGTAACTGACTTCAACACTCGTAATAAATTATTAACGGCTAAACTCCTTAATCAGGGTTATCGGTACCATAAACTACGCAAAGCCTTTTCAAAATTTTATAGACGCCATTCTGTTTTAATTTCAAAATTCAATAATGGACATAAATCTCTTCTGCAACAAGGTCTATCGGAACCCGAATTTTATGGTGACTTAGTATATAAATTCAGAAAAATATATAACCGCAATGACTTCAGCATCCAATTTCGTAAAATCATTCTTCGATATAAAAAGATTGGGTACAACATGGATATTATACGACAGACTGCATGCATGGTAGTTAACCCAATCACGGTTGGCAACTTTGCTTCCCTCTTTAATTGCACGCCGGTGGATCAGGCCTCAGATTCTATGACGGCTCCAACGTAAAGGCTTATTGAAAATTAGAGAGATAATGTTGGTTGGTGCCTGATGCTCTGTCTCTGGTCGGGCTCATCGGAGTCTAACTGTTGGTTTTCTTTTGCTCCAGCATTTCAGGGGTTTCTTGCTGTCGAGTCCTCACCGTTGTCTCACCTCTGTGGTTCTTTGATTTTTGTGTTCACGGAGATGTTGCACTGATGAGTTAGGAGGCCTTCATGCGGACTGAACAAATTATTTATCTAAATCGCGACGGAAGTAAGGGCGAGGATTGTGGCCACGTAAAATCGATTTAAGCCCCCCCCCCCCCACCCCCCCACCCCCCCCCCCACCCCCCCCCAGTGGAAATCTTCCACTGACCGTTCCAAGGCGGCTCTTCTGTGGCGATTTATTTATGTTGTTGTTTGTTACTTACTGTGTGTATCACTTGTGTCTTTTGGTTTTGGACGGCCATATGGCCATTTTGTGGGAAAGTAACTGTCCTTATGGCCTTCCTTTGTCTGGTCTGGTCGCTTAATGTTTGTATTTCTTTCCCTTTGGTGTCTTTTATGGGTGGAGTAAGTTAATTGTATCAATTCCTGATCTTTGTTTTACTTCTACTTTCCAAAGGCGATCCCTGACCAGATGACATTTTGTTTCAGAATTCACGAAGAAAAATAACAGCACCCTTCTAAATAAGCTTTTTAAAGCAGAATTAGTCTTAATTTTAGGTGGTCTTAATAGCAGAATGCCACTGTATATAGTATTAACATATATCCATATAATACTCTACTTGAGATGTATGGAGTACCAGGCAGATTCAGATATACATCCTGGCCCCCGCTAATTGGTGCTTGGAGAAACAGATTTGGCTGCATGAGCTGAGAGTACTGGTAAACCGTTTAGAAGGCCTTAGCCTGTCCAAAAAAAAGTCGTGCGAGTCAATGGGTGACATATTTGTTTGTATTTGAATTTAACGGCCCAGTCAACACTAATTTTTGTCATTTTTGGGCCGATCAGTTTACCTATCCACACTTTTTCTGGGCAGGCTTATACGTAAGCAGTTAACCAGTACAGTGCACATTCTTTCGCCAGAAACTGACAACTGCCCTTCTTGTGAATGTAATTCTGTATCACCAACAAGACAGTTCACCGACACGCCAACGCGATTGAAAGCACCTTCATCTTTGGTATCTTTGCAAACCGCAATAGTACAAAAATCGACACAAGTTCGCAATACAATAGATTCTCAGATCACATGCCGCTTTTGCACGCATCTAGGCAGCACCAATTTCATATTACTGCATATGTATGATAACCTAAATAACCAATATACATAGTATTCTCCTGTGGAATCCTTGAGTTTTCAATGTGTTTTTGTACAACGAGATATGTGCATCTGAAGCATATGTCGTGCAAAACTCATCAATATTTTTTGGTTTCTAGATTACGTACATTTCCGGTTAATTAATTTACCAGTGTAATTACTTTTTCACGATACATCAGGTACTAGTTTGAAAAGGAAAGTCACATCACATTAACACGGCTGTGTAATGGACACCCCTCTACACCCCACTCTGTATAGAGAAAACAGGGGTTTACGGGGTTTACATTATTTTTTATTGCTCCAAGACATAGGTTGTAGGTACTCGTTAGAACCGCCTCAATGAGGTGGTTCTAACGAACACCGACGACCTATGTTTGAAGTATAAATAATAAAAGTATCACTCATTGTCATAAGAAAAATAGCCATTTGGAGATGTGAAAAATACACTATGTCGCACGGGTATGTTATCATAACTTGTCAAATTATGATTATGTAGATCGGTATACCACTTTCTTGGCTAATTCAGCAGATCACAAATTGTTGGTATTTTTCTTATTTTTCCGAGAAAACAGGATTTGACAGCAACAGGATTTGATATCTCAAGCAAATTTTCTCCATAGGCGACAATTTGCATGAAATGCCATATCCTGTCTCCTTGGAAAAATAAGAAAAATATTTCAAAAAGTCGTTTGCTGGGAAAAATACCCAGCATGCAGAGCGTTAAATAGAATCATCTACATGCTTCATATCCAATGGCGGTTTACGAAAAAAGCAAACAGGGTAGAGCCGGTTTAGACATAGCCTTCGAGATGGTCTAATCTGGGTCTAAATTGTTTGGTAATGCGTTCGTTTTTATAGATGAAGGACATGTACGGGTTAACATGTGAACAAGTTCGCGTATAGAGCACACTTGCAAGACCCATTTTATACATTAATTACGAAAACACGCCTATACAAATACAGTGTAACCTTTATCACCGAAAAAATGAAAATTTTAAGATGAAAAAATGTGATATTTTTCTTTTTTCTGTTCAAAGTATAGATTGTGGGTACTCGTTAGAACCGCCTCGATGAGTACCCACACTCCATATTTTAGAGCAGAAATAAGAAAAAAAAGGTTTACAGCTGTAAGCCCCAGTGGGGTTCAAGGCACGTTTTCGTGATTTGACAAGGCATATATTGTTTTCATATTTAAGTCCGTGTGTTGAGCACCCCCTTCAAGTCCAATCTATACCAAAAAAGTATACATTGTTTTTTCTTATTTCTTCTCAAAGACATAGGTTGTGGGTATGTTGAGGCGGTACTTACGAGCACCCACACCACATATATTTAGTATAAAAAAGGAAAAATTCACATATTTTTTGTAAGAAAAATAACCGTTTTCGAGATATGAAAGAATGCACCGTACGTAAATATTTTCAAAAGAAGAAAGAAGGCCATTTTAGAGTGATAGATTATAAAAGAGCAAATTGGAATTAGTAAAAGGGGTATTTTTGTTTGTTTGTTTTTGGGGTTTAACGGCCCGGTCAACACTAGTTTAGGTCATTTTTGAGCCGGTCAGTTTACCTATCCACACTTTTCCTGGGCAGGCTTATACGTAAGCGGTTAATCAGTACCGTGCACATTCTTTCGCCAGAAACTGACGACTGCCCTTCTTGATCAGCGAAAGGGAGAGAATGATCGTAAAAAGATTTCATGATCAATCTCCACGAAAGAAATTTGCCGTTCCCGGCAGGTATCGGACCCGCGTCCTCCTGATTACCAGTCAGACGCGCATCCGACTGAGCTACCGAGGTCGGCTAGGAAAAGGGGTATTGGACTGTACTTTTAAAAAAAGGACCATTTTGAGGGTATTCGCAATTCAGTTGTCTTTTTAACTCACCTTTGCACGAAAAACTGTCATTTTATCTCAATGTCGGGTATGAGTCCCACAAAAACAGTTCTGACGGGGGCGTAAAACCTAAACACAAACAAAAAGCACACTTAAGCCGACTGCAGTTACCTGTGTACACTTCACAAGTCATAAGAGTAATCCGTGGATACTGAAGCATCTAGAGCGAACCCTGAAAGCACAGTGGCCATACTGAGGCACGCAGCATTACGCTAACACACTCGTGCAACATAGTGCAATTTTCGCCTCTCCTAGATAGCTACTTTTCTAATGAAATGCGTGATATTTTTCTTATTTATACTGCAAACATAGGTTGTGGGTGCTCGTTGGAACCGCCTCACTCGTTAGAATTGAGGCGGTTCTAATGAACACCCATAGCCTGTGTCTTAAAGCAGAATTAAGACAAATATTGTATACCCCTGTAAAGTCCCGTTTTTTCTGTATTGGGGTGTTTATTTCACGGACTTGTTCACGCGCAGGCTGATGTCAATTATCACAGGAGCACACGTCCAGTTGTACATTGCTGTGTGTATCTACTCTACATGTGGGCCCCCGCCCATCGGGGCTTGAAGAAATATATGGGCTACACGATGCTTCTACGCAGAGCTGAAACCGACCCGCATACGAGTACTGGTAAACCGCTTAGAGGATCTAAGCTTGCCCAGGCAAAGCGGTGCGAGTCGGCCCTTCCATGCTTATAAACCCTATTGGTTTCATATGGGGGCAGGGCTTGACATGCTATTTCATATCAATGCCGGATAAAAGTCCCACAATATTGGAAGCAACGTCTCCAAAATGACCTTTACAGTGTTGACGGGGACGTTTAACCTCAAATCAAACAAACAATCTACTCTACATGACACGTGGTTCTGTCGTTTTGTTCTTGGTGTCTGCTTTTGAAGATCGATGGGTTTATTTCTGACATGGAATAAGCCCATATAGGCCTTGCATCGCATTTTTGGACATCTGCGAACAGTGCGAGCCCAGATCAGACGTCTTATCTGGGTCTACACTGTTTCCTTAAATGTCAGACATTTTGGTAAAACTTACAACAAACCAAACAAAGATATTACTCTTAAGATCTAAAACGGACATGTCCGAAGCTAAGGGTGGTGTTTATGGGTTAACCATGCAAACTGACTGTTTACGACACTGCTTTCGCGTGTAGCTCGTTACCACCTTTTGGCTGCTAGTCATAAATTAGCGAATTTATGACAAAGTGTTCATATTTTATTCTTAAATAATTTGCTATTATTGATTACGCCATTAATACATAGCGTCAAGTAAAAAGGTCCTTGGAAATCACTGCAGACCTAGAACACGCGCCTGGTTTGACTGCAGATGTCCTTGGACTGTGCCGAAATCATTCTGCGGCGTCGAGAGCCAGGACCACAGACTGCTGCGCCGTATGACTCCTGGTGGAATTTTTATGTTTGGATGTGATAATAATAAAAGTGATCGAAAAAGATTAGAATTGTTTTATATCGATAATTGAAGCTTGTTAGCCGTGTCTCTTTCATCCCTGAGATATTTGCTGTTGCCAACAGGAGTTTAGCCTAAATTAAAAAATATATATATAAGTATGTAAATAATGCACATCTTGATGTGACCGCCGTCACTCTCGGACGTCACTTTAGTAGGCAATAGAAATGGTACGCACTATACAATTGCATTGTACATTTTACTGCAAAAAATGAAAATTGTGATATTAATCTTTTTTATATAGTTCGACAAATTGACCTGAGACTGCTGAACTCTAGTAACATAATTTCACACCCTTCTGAAATGCATATATTTATCTTCGCCGTTTTCCGATGACGGCGATATTGTTATTCAATACATAGAGGTCGGTAAACAGTGGGTCGCAATTCACGAGATGCCGAAAATTCACGAGAAGTTTACGAAAACCGACGTATTAGGTGATAGCATTGACTAATTTATTCCTTACATAAAGGTCAGTCTCATGTCAAATTATTCGAACTATACCCAAAACGTATGCTGTAGGTGCTCGTTTGACCCACCTCGTTTTAACTGGAGCAAAAAAAAAAAAAAAAAAAGAAAAGAAAAGAAAAAAGAAAAATAGTGTTTACCCCTATAAATCTCAGTTTTCTCTATAGAAATTGCGGTTTAAGGGGATGTTCATTGCGTGGGGCGCTCTTCTGGCAGCACGATTGTGTATGTGTGTATCCTTTCAGCTACCACAGCGTATTGATGTTCAATTGCTGCCCAAATCTTTTTGAACGACACTCATTCCTTTACATAACAATAATTTCCGAATACGGTATTCAGCATGCATATCAGTCATCTAAGAGGTACTAAAAGAAGACCGGAAGTTCTCAAAACCTGCCAGAAAAGACGGAAGATGAAACTCTGAAATTCTTCCTTTGAGACGGCGTGCTGTCTATAGGTAGCATTAAAATAAATACTGGGAGGTGCCGGGTTTTATCACTTGTGGGCCGAGCTTTTGGTTGCGTTCTTAATACCAGACTTGCTTCCATTGGATATATATCCCATGTTTTATTTCAATGTGAGAAAATGATACGTATAAGGGCCTAAAATGATTCATGTTGTATAAATATATCTGCAAGCTCAAAGAAATTGTTGCTGATTTTATATGGTCACCCCTCCTTTAAAAATGTCGGTTTGTATTTACTCCGTTCTAGTAGGTAAACAAACATGGTTGACTGTAACTTGAAAAGGAGCAGATCAACACGTGGATTTTTCTCATTAACTTGTTGGGCTAGGATGGCTCTATAAACAAGTAAGATTTGAAAAGTTTTGTATGTGTAGTTTTTGTGGGAGCAGGTAAAAGGTTACTATTGTCGCCTATGGAAAACATTTAGTGGTAAGCTTCCTATAACAAACAAGGGCGTACACAATAGACACACCGAAAATATTAGGAAAAGGGTGGAATGTACATGAGAGAAGGTACATGAGAGAAGGGTTCGGACAAGGGATACAAGGTAGAGAAAAACGCAAAAAGAGAAGTCAGTGCGAATGTTTGGGCTTAGAGTGACCCCTCCGACATTACCTATTACGTCATCCGAAAGATTTTCTCATACATAATAGCATTGAGGTGGTTCTAGCGCTATGTTTTGAGCAAATAATATTTACACATTTAAACCCCTTTTTCTGTAGATACAATGTATAAAGTAGGGTTTACTTTAGGGCAACTTTGCTTCCCTCTTTAATTGCACGCCGGTGGGTCAGGCCTCAGATTCTATGACGGCTCCAACGTAAAGGCTTATTGAAAATTAAAGAGATAATGTTGGTTGGTGCCTGATGCTCTGTCTCTGGTCGGGCTCATCGGAGTCTAACTGTTGGTTTTCTTTTGCTCCAGCATTTCAGTGGTTTCCTGCTGTCGAGTCCTCACCGTTGTCTCATCTCTGTGGTTCTTTGATTTTTGTGTTCACGGAGATGTTGCACTGATGAGTTAGGAGGCCATCATGCGGACTGAACAAATTATTTGTCTATATCGCGACGGAAGTAAGGGCGAGGATTGTGGCCACGTAAAATCGATTTAAGCCCCCCAGTGGAAATCTTCCACTGACCGTTCCAAGGCGGCTCTTCTGTGGCGATTTATTTATGTTGTTGTTTGTTACTTACTGTGTGTATCACTTGTGTCTTTTAATTTTGGATGGTCATATGGCCATTTTGTGGGAAAGTAACTGTCCATATGGCCTTCCTTTGTTTAGGTTTCCATTATGGTCTGGTCGCTTAATGTTTGTATTTCTTTCCCTTTGGTGTCTTTTATGGATGGAGTAAGTTAATTGTATCAATTCCTGATCTTTGTTTTACTTCTACTTTATATAGTAATTTAGTTCACGGTTTTAGCGGCCGTACTAACTTGACCAAGTAGTGTCATTTCTTTAGCCCATTTCTTTTGCGTCGTGTTTGACTATATAAAATATATATTGAATTGGTTCTTACTGGAAGCAGTAAAGATGTAATAAACTCTCAAACGATTCTAAATATTTTATCTCCACACTTTACATCAGCGATTGTGAGTTTCACCTGATAAATACGATGCTTTTGGTATAAAACAACGTCAGAAACGTACAACAAGCACTAGATGGCTGTGAAGTTGATGAGTTCGAATAGATTCAAAGAAAATAAAGCGATGAAAAAGTCTGGAGATCAGATTAAGATAGCTACACAAACACGAGACCGTGTCAATAGATCGTCACACCATTAACAATCCGCGGTGCGGCGCTGTTGTAGCTGACAGCATATCCGTTATCAAAAGAACCGCGACAACACAAACAGCGAGGATTCAGACCAACCTGTGTATGTATTCAGTCGAAATATAGCCTTTTCTGTCTGGATAGAGACACTTTGGATAAAAGTGTTTCCTACAGCAGCCAGTGGATACTGATCAGACTGAGCATATAAGTCTTCACTGACTGCACATGTGCAAAGACGAACTTTGCTTGCCGCGACTCGCGCGGAGTCACGAAAGCGAGTTCTCAGATCAGCCTACGCCTTCACGCAGTCTGATGAAGCTTGGTTTAGCTACCTCATGTGAAAATTTGTAGAACAGACTCCATAGACTCAAAGACATCTATGACATCACGACCCGCGTATGTCGTTTTTGTAGGTCTGGCTGGGTCTCGGTTCAGCTTCACTATTATCTGTACGAAAATGAAGAAGAACGAGATGTTCCCACAGATTTGGTCCTACACGAGTGCTTTACACCTGTGCTGACATGCAATTCACATTTTTATGAATGAAAAACTATACAACGACGACAAAAGCAGCAGAATTTACAACAACAGCACCAAAATAATAATAGTGGTAATACTATTAAGTAGAAGAAGATGCTGATGATGATGATGATGATGGTGATGATAATTTTGTCACTTTTTCCTAATGCAAAGAAGGGAGCAAAATACTGACACGACCGTTACGAAGACGGATTAATCCTTTCCACCCCGTACACAAATACAGCTAATAGATGCAAACATTGAAGTTCTAGATGAAATGACTGATAATGATCAACCTCTGACATCAGGATCTGCACCGTTTTCCATCCTGTTAATATTTATTGACCAAACCTTCTGATTAAAAGAACTGAGGTTTCCAAATTCAAATATGGAAAAGTCCACCGCAGAAACTCAGGAGTGAAAGTGTAAAAGACTGATACCTGGTCAGTTTTGGTGACACGAGATTTAAGGTGTCACTATGCTGCTATAGGTATCTGATTAACGACAATCACAAACGCCTTATTTTCATCAGTCAGCTACAAGATCTCAGATTAAAACACCTTAACCAAGCACAGCTGTCGTAAAAATAAGTTTTCGGTTACAGTTTGATCCCTTTTGCCAATGTCGTTATAAAACTGTTTCCTGTCAAAGGATAGGGGCATCATGTCACATATAATTGTTGTGACATCTTACATTGATAATGGTGTATCTACGCGTTAAAAAATAGCAAAGAAAATGTTGGAAAATGCCTAACCTCTACCTACTACACTTCTTTTACCCGTTTGGGTTTTGGAGACTAAATTAACAGTTCACAAATTTATGAAATCATTATGCAATTAATTATTGTGCGTGTTAAGCCGTGCAAAGTGACTATTTTATGCATGCCTTATTTCACATGAAACAGTAGAGCGCGCTTATCTTAGTATTGGAGTTGTAGCTAGAATTAAACTCCCACTTTTTCTCTCTTTCAACCCCCCCACCCCACCCCCCCACCCCACACGCGCCCCCTTACATTATTTAAGTTGTGCTTAGTATGTAAGCTTGCTTTTGTTCCTTTTTTGTCGCTTCAGATTAAAAAAAAAATTATAATACGTATTATCATCATTTCTTGGTTCGTTCTCTATTTGGATTCATCACGAAAACACGCCTATATAATTCTGACCCCATTGAACTCCACTTTTATATAGTAAAACTGGGGTTTACAGGGGTAACCTTATTTTTAAGGGGCGCCGTTTTACTATTTAATCCGTATTTATAGATATCCATAATTATTTATGAGTATCCATAATTCGAATTATGGATATCCATAATTCGAATTATGGATATCCATTATTATTTATGGATATCCATAATTATTTATGGATATCCATAATTTCGAATTATGGATATCCATAAATCGATTTATGGATATCCATTATTCCTCTGATTTATGGATATCCATAATTCAAATTATGGATATCCATAAATCGATTTATGGATATCCATAATGAAGATCGATTTATGGATATCCATAATTCCAATTATGGATATCCATAAATCACCACCAAAGCTTTTAGTTTAATGATTTCTCCCTAAGACACGTGATTGTTTAACGTAAAAATCTTCAAGGTCTTCATCATCGCTGCACAATGATGGCCAGTCAAAGGGACCTCTCTGCCGTGCAGCCTTTTCAGCCCGTAAGGCTTCCAAAGCAACGGACGCCATACGCTGAACGCCCGCCACGTGTGCAGTTAAATATCGGAACCAGCCGTAAGATCTGGAAATTCCGGCCAACGCGTCATGTCCCTCTGGAATCACCTCTATGAGGACTGCGCACCTAAGGACACTGGAAGTTGGGCGTAAGATTATTATGTTCCAAACAGGCAATCCGTGCATGCTTTCTGGAGAAAAATGCACATGGTCGTTATACAGTAAAATTCCTATATTAAGACCACTTTTGAACAGTTCAAAAGGTGGTCCCTGACCAGAGGACATTATGTGCAGAATTCACGAAGAAAGAATAGCTGCACCCTTCTAAATAAGCCTTTTAAAGCAGAATTGGTGGTCTTAATAGCAGAATTCCACTGTATATAGTATTACCATATATCCATATAATACTATACTTGAGATGTATGGAGTACCAGGCAGATTCAGATATACATCCTGGCCCCCGCTAATTGGTGCTTGGAGAAATAGATTTGGTTGCATGAGCTGAGAGTACTGGTAAACCGTTTAGAAGGCCCCAGCCTGTCCAAACAAAGTCGTGCGAGTCAATGGGCGACAGGGATTGAGACGTTTGTTTGTATTTGAGTTTAACGGCCCAGTCAACACTAATTTAGGTCATTTTTGGCCGGTCAATTTACCTATCCACACTTTTTCTGGACAGGCTTATACGTAAGCAGTTAATCAGTAAAGTGCACATTCTTTCGCCAGAAACTGAAAACTGCCCTTCTTGAATCAGCGAAAGGGAGAGAATGACCGTAGAAAATATTTCATGATCAATCTCCACGAAAGAATGTTGCCGATCCTGGCAGGTATCGAACCCGCGTCCCGCTGATCACCAATCAGACGCGCATCCGACTGAGCTACCAAGGCCGGCGGGATTGAGATGTCATTTCATCTCAATGAAGGCTTAATGCCCAACATAATCGGATGCAACGTCTCCAAAATAACCTAAATAGTATTGTAGGGGACGTTAAACCTCAAATCAAACAAAACATATCTCTCCTACACCATAGGCCACCACTAAGCCTACCCTACATTACCTCCACCTCCATCCCGGCTTTTATTACACACTCAAATCGTAAACCTGACGCGAAGTGTTGTTTTGGTTTTTTTTTTTGCAAAGGGAGCAGTCATTATTTATAAGGTTTATTTGCAGAGTTGAATTATGGATATCCATAATTCGATTTATGAATATTCATAAATCAGCCGAATAATGGATATCCATAATTCGAATTAAGGATATCCATAATTCGATTTATGGATATCCATATTTCGATCAAAATAAATGATATCCATAAATCGATTTATGGATATCCATAATTCGATTTATAGATATCCATAATTCGATTTATGGATATCAATAAATCGAATAATGGATATCCATTTTTCGATATATGGATATCATTAATTCAGTTCGATTTATGGATATCCATAATTCGATTTATGGATATCCATAATTCGAATTATGGATATCCATAAATCGAATTATGGATATCCATAAATCGAATTATGGATATCCATAAATCGATCTGAATTAATGATATCCATAATTCGATTTATGGATATCTATAAATACGGTTTAAATAGTAAAACGGCGCCCCATAATGTTTCTTATTATTGCTCTAAAATATAGATTGTGGGTACTCGTTAGAACCGCTTCGACGAGGCGGTTCTAACGAGTACCCACAATTTATATTTTGAGCAGAAATAAGAAAAATATCACAATTTTTCATCTTAAAATTTTCCTTTTTTCGCCAATAAAGGTTACTATGTATTTGTATAGGCGTGTTTTCGTAATGTTTACGACATTTTCAATATTATTTAGCTTCTATATCAATCTGAAGTGGTCGAAAACCTGAGTAGCAGGAGAAAAACCACATACCTTCCGTTGCAGAACTCAGTATCAAGTTTAATAATGTCTCTTTATAAGTCGGAATGAATGCGGAATGCGGCATCTGGTCAGGGTCTATATTGTTTGCTTAACGGCCCCCGCCCATCGGGGGCTTGAAGAAATAGATGGGCTGCATGATGCTTCCACGCAGAGCTGAAACCGACCGCACACGAGTACTGGTAAAATCGCTTAGAGGATTTAGGCCTGCCGGACACAGCGGTGCGAGTCGGACTGTCCATGCTTATAAGCCCTATTGGTTTCATTGGGCGACAGGGCTTGAGAAGCCATTTCAGCTCAATGTCGGGTAAAAGTCCCATAAAATTGGAAGCAACGTCTCCTAAATGACCTATACATTGTTGACGGGGACGTTAAACCTCAAATCAAACAAAAGTATATGAATATATGGTAATAAATTAGGCTCATGACCTTTTTTCAAGAGTAAATGTCAACCGATATGCGTCAATATGAATATTACTGTATTGGTACATAATTTTCATTTATATTGTCATTTCGCAGAGATACAGTGTCCGAACTGATGAAAATGCGGTCGAAGTTCTCCAGGAAGTGACCTAGTACTGCCAAGGCACATATAGCACTGATGAATGGTTCTGCATTAAGCCATCCCCTGAGGGCGAGGTAACAGGTTTTACAACCACAGCTCAACACTCGCTGTAGTAAAATCGTAGAAAACATTTCTAATTTATATAATTACCGAGAAATCTGAGCAACGAATTGCGAACAATGAAATATTAATGAGTAATTGGCCCGCCGAGTTAATGAAATGGTTTTAATTGATTTATAATTAAGTTTGGATCGATGGAGCAATACTGCACCAAAGTATTGCAAAGGCCGTGAGAGAATTTCTTCTTCTACCTTATGTTTCAGTAAGAAAACAACATTCTAGGCCCTATATTCTAATGTTAATAGACCAAATAACCCGCCTTTTATTTCATATCTTTGGCGGATTAAAAGTCCATTTCAAGAGGTTTTTTCCATTAATTCTATTTTCAACATTCTTTACAGAGGTTTTCTTTCTGTGCCTTCGCCTCCCCAATACCTTCAGTGGTACATCGCATTTTCCTCGATGCATCGCCTTGATGCAATGTAGCTTACACCTACCGATCGAAATTAGCATCGGTCTTATTCAAAGTGTGAGCAGTGATGCTGGATTCGCTCGTTAGTCCGTTCCGTGTCTTTGCAGGTCATATTGCATTTTGTCAGAATGTCTATAGCGCCTAGAATCTCGTGCAATCGCTGTTCTATTATCGCAATGGAGACTTTTTTCGGAGTTTATTGCAGCATGCAATTCGTAGACGTCTATGGTTTAGTCAGTGATTTTATTCTGGATGACACGATGAGACTTCTCATTATGAGCCGTCTCATCTAGATGTTCACCGCATTACGCAATCACGCCTATAAAAATACATTGCCACCTTTATCGCCGAAAAAATGAAAATTTTATGATGAAAAATTGTGATATTTTTCTTATTTCTGCTCAAAATATAGATTGTGGGCACTCGTTAGAACCGCCTCATCGAGGCGGTTCTAACGAGTACCCACAATCTATATTTTAGAGCAGAAATAAGAAAAACAAGGTATACCCCCGGAAACCCCAGTTTTACTATATAAAAGTGGGGTTCAAGGGGGTCAAAATTATATAGGCGTATTTTCGTGATGGTTTGTATAGGTACCTGTACGAGGACCGATGGCCGTGACGATACATCGACGTTCATATGACGCCTATCCCCTAGGAGGAATTACTGTAGATGGCGGTTGACTCCTGGTGATAAATAATCAGGAAAAAAAACTAACATCAACAGCATTTTGATTAAACTGTATTGTCACAAATCAGCTAATGGCATTTGGACTAGATTAAAATCTGCTCATTTCTTCAAAGTGACGATCATTCGCCAGCATGGAATAAATCAGCAGCAACTTAGTGAGTCCCTGGCGACTAATTGAGTCACTAATCACGTTAAGATAGCTCAAAAGATAATATCGCTCTAACCCATTTTAAACTGAATAAGAATCTCTTCCTCATTAAGGGGAATGGGAACACCTTGCAAATATTCCGCCATTTTTCAATGGGAGGCAACTTTCGGGACTTCCTGTTCGCTTTCCTGTAGGCTCAGTCCTGCTGAAAAATAGGGTCTACTCTTAAAGGAAAGAATTTGCTTCTTAGGAGCAGATTCTTTCCATTAAGAGTTGACTCTTATTCACATGGGACACAAAAAAGCTTGTGTAGGTGTTGCCTCCCATGGAGGTATTCCAATTCCCCTTAAATCTAGCAGGAGTCCATTTCGAAATGTGGGGGTGTCAGATTGAGTTATTTTGCTTTGAAATTTATTCTGAAAATGGCTGAACCTTTTGCAAACAGTGAGGGCCCTGATCAGGTGTCGCGTTTTGAGGTGTCTGAATTGAGTCTACAATGTTTGTCAGTGACCAGTTTGGGGGTTTCTCGTCTAAAATGAGCCAGACTGATTCCTAGTATTTGTTGAGTAGAACGGAGAACCAGCCAAACGCCACGACTTTTAACGACACCGCACACGTTTAGGCACGTGCTCGGTGCTTTGGAAAACTTGTTGTACCAAGGAGTCCATTCCAAAATCCTTTAAGAGGGTTAGGTTGTGTTTTTGGCCAATGACCGAACATTTAGCAAACAGCGTAGGCCTTGATCAGGCGTCTGATCTGGGTCTGCACTGTTTGGCCGGGGTTCCCGTTTTGGGGTTTCCGGTTTACAAAATGAGGTAAGGTGGTCAATCTTGGGTCCAGTTGTTCAAAACGTCAAAATATAGTTCCTGATCGTATCATTAAAACTTGAATCATTTGATATGGCAAATATGTTGATATTTTTTTTTTTTTTTTTTTTTTTTGATATTTGCTAGAACAGCTCACATTTTGGCAACTAACGAGCTCGTTAAGCTAACAATGCTGTGAACAATCGGGATCAGATATAATTGCCACCGACTTCTACAATTACTATCCCACCTCTCAGTAGCAGTGCATGGGAGGAATACTGTCATGACTTCTCGTTTGCTTTCTTGTTACTCGTGCCCTTCTAGAAAATGGATCTTCTCTCAAAAGATTGGATTTGAATATTTAACCCTTATGTTGTTTTTGGTCGATTGATTATTCAACCGACCCAACCTTACTAACAGCTTCCCGTGACTAATCGCTTACCGGTACGTTCTTTCATTCTTTTTCTTTAACAGTAGCATTAGTCTTCTTCTTGTGACGCGGGAGTCCTTTGTAAAAAAGGCTCGTGTACTGGAACATTGGTAAACAGTATAAACCAAGATCAGGCTCTACACTATTTGCTTAAAGAAGAAGAGTTTAAAGGCGAAACGAAATGGTCAGAGTCTTCTGTCGACTGTGACCACCTTTGAGACACTTCAAAAGTGGTCTTAAAGACCACTTTTGAACAGCTCCAAAGGTGGTCTTAATATAGGCTAGCCATTTTATTGTATTCAAAAGGCTTCAGTTATTCTTTCTTTGTGTTTTCAACACTCAGTTTCTTCTAGTTAGAGACCGCCTTTGGGAGTTCAAAAGTGGTCTTGAAGACCACTTTTGAATAGTTCCAAATGTGGTCTTAGTATAGGAATTTTACTGCGCATCTCTAACTTCAGATGTGTCTAGTTTGCTTAATTATTGAGTTTTCATGCAGCCGGTGAATCCTTAATCAAACACCGCGCTCTGTGGCGGGTGATCTAGGGCTACACCGACTACCTATGTGCCTTTTAATGGGTCCTTTACTTATATGGGCCAATTAGAATATTTGGCAATTTGAACAATCGCATGTAAACATGCAATACGACGTTTGTAGATGAAGAAAAATAAAATATTTTGTACAGAAAAAAGAGATGATTTTGACATAAATTTGGCTGCTGTTATACATTCTTGTGTGATTTAGAGATAATCGAAACCCTTGTCGTGAGTGACCTACTACAGGGTCTCAAACTACATATACACGTACTATGCAAATGGTCATATATCCTAGTCTCTGGTCCTCTGATATGGGACTGCGTGGGAGCTATACGTTGCGTTAACATGTAGTGCTGACGGCGTGGTGAATTAGCTGCTTCTGATGTAAACCAGGGATCGTCAGTTCCAGTCCAGGCTAGACTTGTTCTGCGGAAAAAAAAACTGGTAAACCTGATACGTTTTTTGTTGTTTTTCCGCAAAACATTATGGCTGTTGTTATTACATAGTAAAGTTTAGCTATATACGTCCGACGATAGAATAACGTTGTTTCATAAATATTCGGACAATAGACAAGGTAACCAGTTGTGGCTGGATATAGCGTTTTACCCCGAAGATATTCGAACTATAGACTTGGTTTATAGCTAGCTACCAGTTGTGTCGGAATAGCGTTTTACCCCGTAGATATTCGAACATTATACTTGGTTTATAGCTAGCTACCAGTTGTGGCTGAATAGCGTATTACCCCATAGATATTAGGACAATAGACAAGGTTGATACAGAATAGCGTTTTACCCCGTAAATATTCGGACAAAAGACAGTGTTTGTGGAAGAATAGCGTTTTCCCTATGAATACAAGCCATGAAAGAATTTGTTTGTTTGATTTGAGGTTTAACGTCCCCGTCAACACTGTATAGGTCATTTTGGAGACGCTGCTTCCAATTTTGTGGGACTTTTACCCGACATTGAGATGAAATGACATCTCAAGCCCTGTCGCCCAATGAAACCAAAAGGGTTTATAAGCATGGATGGTCCGACCCGCACCGATCTACCTTGGCAGGCTTACACATGTAGATCCTCTAAGTGGTTTACCAGTACTCGCGTGCGATAGGTTTTAGCTCTGCGTGGAAGCATCATGCAGCCCAGCTATTTCATAAAGCCCCGTTGGGCGGGGGCGACCATGAAAGAATATGTCTTAGAATAAACTGTAAGTTAGTATCCAACTCCTCCGTGTAAGGTGTATCTCCACATTTTTTTTATGAAAAAATAGCAACGCAGGTTGTGTTTGCGCCAATGGGCCTTTAAAACCCGGGGCTTCATTTGTATATCTTTCTCTTGTCGTGTCGTACTCGGAAAGGTTTAAACATTAATGTTCTAAATTTTATATGCATGTCACTGTTAACGCAAAAAGGTATTTCTTCGGAGCTTGATTGCGTCTTCTCGAAGATTTTTACGCATTTTACACAAGTGGCAACGACTCACTGACCTCATTTGGAAAGGGGTCTACTCAACTGGCTCCCGTTGAGCTGCCGTGGAGCCAATTCTTTTATTTTGGAGTTGACCAAAAAGAAAAGGACATCAATAGTTTGAAAAGGGATCCTTCAGTTAAGTGCATCTATAGTTCTTCAATATACCATTGCATGAAGTTCGTGCGTTTGGCGTATGAACTCATTGCGATGAGTAAATACGCTCAAAATCCTTTTCATATTTCTGTATTATAAACACTGCGTATTATTTTTGTAAGATTTAAACGGCTAATCTGATCAGACTGCCAGAGAGCCAGGTATCGCCTAATGGTACCATTCTGAGCGGAATGGCGGATACTTGTTCCGATGAGAACAGTGAAATTCCGCTATTAAGAGCTATTAAAATTAAGACTAATTCTGCTTATTTAGTAGGTTGCGGTAATTCTTTCTTAGGTTGCAGTGTTCTTTCTTAGTTTTATCTGTATACCGTGTCCTCTGGTCAGAGACAACCTTTGGGACGGTTCAAAAATGGTCTTAAAGACCACTTTTGAACAGTCCCAAGGGTGGTCTTAATAAAGGACTTTTACTGTACATACACACCAGTCAGCTTAGTCTTTCTTCTGAACATTTTTTAAACTTTAAATCATGGCCAAGGGCCTTCAATTCCTCACAGAATACCAGTAGATTATGTAAATACACCGTTTATGTATTTAAAGGACATTGGGATTTGGAAGCCCGGTACAAGATTAATATCAGGGTTTAGATTTGCACTTAAAGCGCCAGTCATAACTTGAGAAGATGACATCTTCAAATATATATATATATATATTTTTTTTGTTCCATGACAAAACCAGGTTTGACACTTTATGTGAGTCGTCTGCTGGGGAACGGTTCACATGAAATATAAATTCTAACTTTCGCTTAAAACAATTATTGTGAGGTTGTCTGCCGTTTGGTTTTGCTTGGTGCATTAAGGGTTAATTCTGGTACACTTTGTACCCTCAATCGGATTAATATTGTATTTTATATGAGATTTGAACTATATTTAACCCTTTCAACCCTATAGTCCGTTACTGTTACCTATGCAAAACTGAAGAGCCAAATGAGACCGCTAATAATGAGTCGTCTCATCAGGGTCAATACTGTTTGTCATCACGTTAATGCTATTGACGCAACCCTTTATTTATAAGAATAGACGTGTCCCTAGAAGAGTCCACATCAGAAACTAAGGGGTGAAAGGGGTAAAGAGTTGTCAGCTCTCTGCCAGAACACATTTTCCGTCTCGCTAAGCATTGGCCCTCTTCCTAATCCCAAGGTGGCTAAATGTTAGCTTTAATTTTATATAGATTAAGATTTTGATCATTTGCATTGTACCCTTAACCTATCACGTGCTTATCCTAGGAACCACCTACAGCACATCTTCTTTAATGGTGGTCAAATTATGACTGCTTGACACTTTAAATCCACTTAATTTAATACGTATTTAACCTTGGACAAGTTTGTATTTTGTTATTTGACCTTTTGTTAATTCCACAAATAAATGTCTTAGAAGTTTACTTAACAAGCCAGAACTTTAATATTAAGGGGAATGGGATACCCTGGCAGATTTGTCCGCCATTTTTCAAAGGGGCTTCCTGTTCGCTTTTCTATAAGCCCTGTCCAACTGAAAAGGGGATCAACTCTTAAAGGAATGAATTTGCTCCTAAATTCTTAAAGGAAAGAATTTGCTCCTCAGGAGCAGGAGCAAATTCATTCCTTTAAGAGTTAACCTCCTATTGACATGGGAGAAAAAAATACTTTTGGAGTAGTTGCTGAAGGTGTTCCCTTTCCCCTTGAAGGACGAAAAAATAGTATTTAATCTTTTTTCCGGAATGCTACCTGTCTAACAAAGATTGAAAAATATTAAACGCTGTCTAGTTATTCCATTTGGTTTTTATCTTGTTTGAAGACCGTTATAGGACGTAATAAACCAGAATTTTTCATGAAATCAAAAACTCATCGTTTGCTGATTAACCAGATGTTTTTGCAGTAAAAAGATCAGGTTCCTAAGTCTAAGTTTGCTATGGAAATCTCATTTTCGTAAATCAGGAGATGTACCCATTCACGTCAGCATCCCATAAGGGATATTGGTAAATAGGCGCGAGAGGCGGTATCTGATCAGGGTCTACACGAAACGTTCAGGTGGTTTGTAAAACGTATAGTTAACGAAGCAAGCAAGTCGTTCGTTATATAGACTTATTTCCGTTGTCCGAACACCTTTAGGACTACGAAATATTGTTCGAGATAAGTGTAGTTAGAAGTACTGAGGGTTAGCCATAGCACCAGACCAGGCCCTGGAGTTATAAAAATTCTTTCATGCTCAACTCACATGAGCATAAAATTTATCCTGCTGATAAATGAGCCCCGTCAAGCGAATTTGTGTCTTCGAGCATTCCGTCATGATAAATTTTAACAGCGCATGCCCAGCCATTCAGAGGGGCCAGGGATATGGCTTTCTGTCTGAAGGCTCCTCTTGATTCACTGCTTGTATGAGCGAGCAGCGAAGGTTCTGACGAGACAGCGCGGATGCACAGGCTCGCCTGAACCTTCGCTGCTCGCATAGACGATAAGTACTAAAATCGCTTGACGGGGCCCAAATATTAAAATGCCAACAACTGTTGGCAAAAGAAAATCTCTCAGAAGGACAAATGACATCTTCTATGGATATAAATATGACAAAATCCTCAAATGTTGGCATTTTAATAATTATTAGCACTTGAATTTCAATGCTCAACTGAGCTGAGCATGACAAAAGTTTTTAACCTCGGTGCCTGGAGGTGAGGTGGGGAATAATTAAGAGTTGCCTCATCGATCTTCAGAACGAGTTCGAATCAGACATGGTAAAACAGTAAAATTCCTGGATTAAGACCACCTTTGGAACTGTTCAAAAGTGGTCTTTAAGACAACTTTTGGACATTCCCGAAGGCGGTCTCTGACCAGAGGGCACTGTATGACGAAAAGACAAAGAAAGAGTAACTGCAGTCTGCTAAATAAGCTGCCAAAGTTTAAATCAGCATAACTCTTAATTTTAGGCGGTCTTAAAAGCGGAATGTTACTGTACCCGTCACGCAGTCACGAGTTTTGCTACGGGTTGTCCCGAGTTAACAAGTAGTGATGTCGCCATATGTCGGCGGCTGTCGGACGCATCTCGCCACAACTCGTGGCTTATCGGGAAGAGCCCACGAGAGTATTAAACGGTTTAAAATTTTCGGACAACTCATAATCAAAGTGGGCGGAGCTTAACTCGTACTGATCGCGTAACGTAATCTTAGCGTATCGTATAAACTGCATGATAACGTCGTAGGATCTCGCTCGAGTTTAGTCTGCTGTTAGCCACTACGACAAAAGGCGAATTGCTACGAGTTTGTCACGGGTTGCCGCGACAAAGTACGATATTAATGCCGAGATATCACGAGTTGGCAACGACATTCCTACGAAAAAACACGACAACTGTACGTCTTAGTACGAGCTTGTACGAGTTACGGCGAGAAAACTAGCCACATGTATAAAAGCAATAAATACAAGTGTTCCCCGATTATGTCGTAGACATGTCGTAAGAGACTCGTAGAACAGTTTTGACCATAAGAACAGAGCAGCAACTCTCGCTAACTTGTACGACATGCCCCGTGTAATAAACTCGCAATAACTCGACTCATGTCGTACAAACACTCTTAACTATGTGACTGGTATAAACGAGCCATCCGCGTTCGAGTCTTTAAAGATTTCACTGTATTTCGACCATAGGTACTGGGTTAAACTTATTTATGCTATGCCGCCCTCGCATTTTTTTCTTTACAAAATTGATTAAAATATCAAGCAGGTCATTAGTTTTATCATTTGACCTTCATGCACTAATTTTAGTTCTCTATCGACATGTCGACATTTTTTCAGTTAGATTCGTCCAGTTTAGGCATTTAGACAACGCCAGCTAATGACCAGAGCCAAAGCTGTGAGTGGTAAACCTTACCCGAACCATACTATACGTATGTATTATATATTATTAATTGGCTATCCTGTATTGTTCGGAGGTCATCCGTATTAACACTGAGGTCAAAAATCAACTAGAGGCCCAAGTGGGCCAGAATCGCTCACCTGGATAAGGCTGATTACGCGCGCACGTAACAACATCTGGAATCAGTGTCCGAGAGCGATTCAGTTAGCATTAAGCTTTCATTGCAATCGAACTAAACATACATATGCACTGTATACTGTTCTATCATGTTTTGAATGTAAAACAAATTTAACCCTTATCCTGCTGAATACTATAATTAGTCACACCCATTTTCTGACTATCTGCAAATCAAATTGCATGATATATTGTTTACATTATAATTCACAAAACTGAATGACAAACAGTGTAGATCCTGATCAGATGGCTTAAGCCATCTGATCTGGATTTACACTATTTTCAAAGGTAGGGATTACTGTGAACAACAGGATTAAGGTTAAAGCAATGTATGTTTAGAGGCAACAAAGTGAACACACAGCAGTGACAGACCAAACAATTTTGTTGGGCGACAGGGCTTGAGATGTCATTTCATCTCAATGTCGGGTAAAAGCCCCACAAAATTGGAAGCAACGTCTCCAAAATGACCTTTACAGTGTTTACGGGGACGTTAAACTTAAAATCAAACAAATCAAACAAATAATTTTGAGTCCCAACTCTTACCCACCACGTCGCAGATGCTCCAGGCTAGAGCTATGGTTGTTTAAAGAATTTCAAGATGGTAGCCATAGCGGCCATCTTGGATATCGGAACGTAACAATTTTAGCAAATCTAAGAATCCATGTCGCCCTGATCCCTCCCATTAAGTTTCAGCTCAATTCAACCTTTGGTTTGGGGGGGAGATGTCGTTTGCAGATATTCAATATGACCGCCAAGGCCACTACGACAAAAAAAAAAAACGAATTGCTACGAGTTTGTCACGGGTTGCCGCGACAAAGTACGATATTAATGCCGAGATATCACGAGTTGGCATCGACATTCCTACTAGACACGACACCTGTACGACTGAGTACGAGTTTTTAAGAGTTACGGCGAGAAAACTAGCTACATGTATAAAAGCAATAAATGCAAGTTTTCCCCGATTATGTCGTAGACATGTCGTAAGAGACTCGTAGAACAGTTTTGACCATAAGAACAGAGCAGCAACTCTCGCTAACTTGTACGACATGCCCCGAGTAATAACTCGCAATAACTCGACTCATGTCGTAGAAAAACTCGTAACTATGTGCATGTGTATAAACGACCCATCCGCGTTCGAGTCTTAAGATTTCACTGTATTTCGACCAAAGGCGGCCATCTTGAATATCAGAACGGAACGATTTACGCAAATCTAAATCTCCATGTCCTCCCGATGCCTCCCATAAAGTTTCAGTTCAATTCAACCTTTGGCTCGGGAGGCCATCTGGGATATCAGAACTGAACGATTTTAGCAAATCTAAATCTCCATGTCGCCTCCCATCAAGTTACATCTCAATTTGGCCTTTGATTCGGGAGGAGATGTCGTTTGAAGAATTTCAAGATGGCCGCCACGATTTTAGCAAGTCGGAATCTCCATGTCAACCTGATGCCCGATTGCAAAAGATACAATTTTCCAGCAAAAATACACGAGTTTTAGATAGGACAGGTTAACAGTTTGGCTACTGAGTGATCTCGTCAGCTAACGATGTTTTGAACAACTAACCTCTGTGGTCACAGTTAATCAAAGCTCTGTTAGTTCAACGACCTCGTTAAGTGGCTTAATTGCTTTACTTTTCTAACAAGTACAATGTCGAATTCAGTGGTATTTTTTTTTTCTGAAAAAAAAAAAAAATGTGAGCAAAACCTTCACACATTTGTATCAGTAAAACATGAACTTTGACATACCGAATGGTATATGTTTTAACGTAACCTAAGCTAACGACTTAGTTAGCTTCGAACCACTGGGGCCAGATAAATAAATGATATTTACGCTTTTGAGAAGAATACCAAAATATTATATCTCGTGTCTTGAAAACATCAGAATTTTTAACAAGTGCGAAGCACGAGTGAACATTCTGTTTTCAACACACGAGATCAAATATTTTTGATATATATGGAAAAAAGTAAATTTATTTTTATTTTTATACACATTTCAGTATCTGGTATGCAAAAAGGTAGTCGCTCTGTCTGCTAGATCTGCTGTGAAAGCAACATGGTCCGATTATTTTTCACATATCTTTACACAATGTGAAAAATATATTTTTATTTGTTCGGATATGCATTGATTTCACTGCTAAGTATAAAGTTTGGCACCTACAAAACGCAAGTAAAGTGTTGGATAATTGTATCGATTCCTGATCATTGCCTTCATTTCTTTATGTAAGAGTTGATGAAAAAGATGCAGACAATGTGTCTCCCGATCAGGTGTTGATACGGATAGCTCTGGCTACTGGTAAGCATAGCAACAAATAAGGTGCGTATTTTGTGATAACTGAAGGATAGTTTTCCTTATTTCTCCATAAAAACCTATGTTGTTGGTATTCATTAGAATCGCCTCGACGAGGCGGTTCTAATGAATACCCACAACATAGGTTTTTATGGAAAAATGACAAAAACTATCCTTCAGTTATCATAATATACCAACCTTATCTGTTGATATGAGGTAAGGGTATACACTGGGTGTAAAAACACAGCAACAAGATATATTGAAAAAATAGTCACAAGTGACTTTTTTTTTATTTCCATCATCATGACATTGTGAAGTACAAAAGTATACATGCTCTAAATGTGATCAAAATATGACAAAAGGATGAACCGGCCACAGCACATAACAAAAACACGCCTATACAATTACATTATAAATTTTACTTCTGGAAAAAAAAACAACAAAAAAACAAGATGAAAAACTGTGGTATTTTTTTTTTATTTCTGCTCAAAAAATATAGATTGTGGGTAGGCCTACGTTAACAACTGCCTCATCGAGGCGGTTCTAACGCGTTCCATCAATCTATATTTTAGAGCAGAAATACGAAAAATAAGGTTTATCCCAGTAAACCCCAGTTATAGTATAAAAAAGTGAGGTTCAAGGGGTCAGATTAATATAGGCATGTTTTCATGATGAATGTGTTTTTCATTTGAAATTATCGAAACGAAGTTTGCAAAGCAAGAAGATGTAATTATACAAGCAGTTTCGTAAATTTCTTATGAAATGAGCACATACGTTTCGTGTTCTTTCGTGCTTTAGCAAATGCTATTTATCATATGACGTCGCATCTGAGAGTGTAATAACGCCATGTAATATTTTCGATAATCCACTAGTGGATTAAATATGCAAATTGGCTAGATACGTCCCGTAACGTTACATGTATGACGTCCTTAACGACGCCGCGTTTACTAATGGCAGAATATTGATATTTTTGTAAACAATCGTCAATTAAATGCGTTTTAAATGCCATATGATAAATAGAATCTTGCATTCGTGCTCATGTATTATTGAATTTATTAAACTCGTTGAGGAAAAGGGATAAAATGCTCGGCAAAGCCTCGCATTTTATCCCTTTACCTCAACTCGTTTAATAAATTCAATAATACATGAGCACTCATGTAAGATCCTCTATATAAGGCCAGGTCACGAGAATCGAGACAAACTACCATGTTCAGCTAGCTGCACAGACTAGCAAGATACCTGAAATTCTAAATATCACAAGCAGCGAAAACAAAGGTGCTGATCAGAGTGTACAGACGCGTCTGTGCACTCTGATCTGCACCTTTGTTGCTCCCCAACAGGCACACGTCGCTAGGGCAACGTCAAATCGTCGGTGCATCGTCATGACGTTGGACCGACATAGATGTGACGTCACAATTACGTCATGTGCCTGCTGGATCTTCAATGGTAAAACAGGTTTTCTCACGATATGACTCAAAGCATGCAGGCTGACAATATCACCTATTGCGTAAGGAGTCTGCAGGAAAAAATACCAAAGACTCCGAACAGGCTCTGCAAATGCGTGCAACTGACCATAGTCTTTAGTGTTTGCACATGGAATTTATTTTTACTGGGGCTCGCTCAGATTCTCTCTTCTGACAAAGTGGTCGACATTTTAAGCAAGTATAAACTGTACAAATTGTTGAAATAATAATTATAATGGTAGTAACAGTTATATACATCTTGAAACTTCTTTTTCTATAAATATACAGAATATATACAAAGACATCACAGGCATAAAACAGAACTAAGCTGCATCAACTGAATGCAAATGATTGATTCATGATTGTATTAATCCTTATCTTGCTGAATATCCATTTAAACCACACCCATTTCTGTCTATCAACCAATCAAATTACTTGATGTAATTTATTGCTAAAAATTCATAAACTGAATGCCAAACAGTGTAGATCCTGATCAGATTCAGAAGCCATCTGATCTGGATCTACACTGTTTGCAAAGATAGGGGTTGTTGCAAAGAGTGGTTGTCGTGAACAGCAAGATAAGGGTTAAATAGAATGAAATGGAAACATTTAGTAGATTTGTTTTGAAAACCATCAGCGTTCATCAAAGGAGAAGCTTTAAGTCGCTATTTAATATTATTAGGGGAAGAATCCTAGGTTTAAATACAAGAATATGATGTAATTGTCGAACACAAAGCAAACTTTAGTAATCAATTTTCTATCCCTTTAACATTGAACAGACAGACAGAAAGACATGTCAATTTTCATTGCCTCGACTAAACTTTGGAACTCTAGTAATAACATGCTTATCATGCAAAAAGAAACCAAATATTATTATTTCACCAGTGCCATTTTTTTTTTTTTTGGGGGGGGGGGGGGGGGGGGGAATTCAAATTCAATTTACATAATCTCTTTATCCACAAAACCACTTAATGTGGTACTAGTGTATAAAAAAGCAGGAAATAAGTACGCTCGGATATAACAACCTACAATTTGCTTCTTCATGGATAAAAAAAACAACAAAAAAAACGGAGAAATCAAAATGATAGGCCCTCCACGTTTTTTTAAATGCGAGTTATCAAAGAAATTACTTCAGCATTGGATGTCACATGGATTTATGCGAATGGTAATCAATTGCCCGCAATAACTGATGTTCCTGGAAAAATAATCCGACATCAAGTTCTGTAGCATCACTGTTTCTCACTACTGCAAAACCAGAGTCACTGATGACGCCTAATTGGCCGAAACTAGCTAGTCTGACCCAGAAATCTTGTGCACTCAGACAGTTTTGAGTTCTTTAGTGTACTCCTTGACCCAAAGTATGAACCTTTTTATAGTCCATACAAAGATTGAGAGTCCACACGGTGCAGCTGTTGACACTGAAAAAAATGGTCAACAACCTTTGTTTTGTGAAGCCAGTTTATCTCAGAGAAGAGGGTACACCTACGAGGAGGGCCTCATGAATGGATAAAACTTATGGAACATATTTTGTTCATTTTAAAACAGAAATCTTTTAATAGAACAAGCAAAATAGAAAACAAATCTCTAACAAACAAGCAAATTACTTTCAAGAAAATAATGCAAAAATTTCTTCATATTTCATAATCAATGACTAAAACATCAAACCAAAACATAAATAAATACAGAGCTGGTTCATTGATATATGTCAGTGAAAACAAATCATTACGACAACATGCCTATACAAATACATTTTAACCTTCATTGCCGAAATAATTAAATTTTAATGATGAAAAATTGAGATATTTTTCGTATTTCTGCTCAAAATATAGATTGTGGGTACCCTTTAGTGGTTCTAACGAGTACCCTCAATCTATATTTTAGAGCAGAAATAAGAAGAACAAGGTTTACCCCTACGAACCCTGGTCTTTACTATATAAAAGTGGGGTTCTAAGGGGGTCAAAATTATATAGGCGTGTTTTCGTGATGGAAATATTTATATGGTGTAAGAAGCACAGTAGTTCACGACCGCGGTCACAACAGCAAGTCATTAGAGATTTTTTTTTTGCTTGTGTTTTTTTTTCTATTCTTTTTTTATAAAAAAACATATATTGTGGGACCCTGATTCATATGACGCCCCGTTTTGTACGTTTGGCTTATGGTATCTCAAATTATTCTGAAATTATCTGCTATACTTCAGTTTCGTCACATGAGGAAAAATGTGTATGGAGTATTCCACAGATATTCCCTAACATTAGTTACTTTTGTAAGAAAACATGTTGGGTATCCATAACAATCCAGAAATTCATCTATGTATGAATCTATACAGAATAGATAAAATAATCCTCGAATTATTGTATAAGCCTCCTCCTGTTTCACTGCTGCACCGAAGATGTTTTCCACACTGGTTTACAAGCAAACAACTAATTTGACATTCTATTTGGTTTTCGTTCTTGTCTAAACCAATTCCTACAATCAAGCGGTTACTCTTAGAGATAAGACTCTTCTGGAAAAGCACATTCTTTTCCTTTAAGACTGGAGTCTTTCTTTTAGAGGGAGGGACTTGGTTGTGTGATGCAACAACAGTAAATCCCAAAAATGTCAACCTTGCCAAAGATGGAGGAAATTCGAGGTGCATCCAGACGAGAGTAATGAGATGAGCACTGAAGAAAATGCAAATTAGAAAGACACTAGAGAAATGAGATAATGACTGGACAAATATTGACTATGTAGAATGAGTACAGGTTACAATGGATGACTTTTGATGGCTGACTTTAGCGGGCTTTGCCCTGCGTTAATGAAGCCCTTCATAAGACGGTCTACAACAGGTATGTGGGAACGAGAACGGTCCGGACCAGAAAAAGCCACAAATAAGCCCGCTTTGTCCCTTTTAGTTATGAGGATATCAGACCTTAACTGTTGTCAAATACTATCTTGCAGACTGTCCAATGAAGGGCGTCAGATATGGAATGAAGGGAGATCAATTTGGCCACGTGACCTATATTCAACGCCAGTTTAAACCAAGTAACTTTTCTATCATTTCATTACTTATTCAGAATGGAAAACTTTGAAATGACAATCATCATGACAATGTTTCGAAGATTTGAATTTTGTGATGTGTTTGAAATGTTCCAACAAATCATGGATCATTGAAGGTTTATAGAGAGGCTTTTGGTACAATGCGCCTCTTCAAGCGAGAATCTGTCTCCATACGTTGGCGCACTGGAGACCAAAAAACCAGCAAGTGCAACACTATTCACCTTATTTGCATTATCTGCTGGTTCCTATTCTGAAGGTTATCAGTGTTGGAAAACAGGTAACCAGACCCCCCTGACCTTGAAAGGTCAGGGGGTCTGGTTACCCGTTTTTCCAATATTGACATGGTGCATGCTGGGAGCCAGCAAACAATGCAAATATGGTGAGTTTTGAAATGAGGGAATTCCTGTCTTTTGACTCTTCATCAAGAAGAGTTCGGTCAAGGGACCTTCAATACACAAAGCAAAGGCTTTGATCAGCCTGATCAAGGTTTTTGCTGTGCATATGTTTGAAGACACAGTTGCACTTGTCGGAGCTAAAATTTCTAAACAAATCAGCATCATATAAACATGGTTAGTTACAGCAGTTTGGAAATAAAGCACAGCTCTAAAAAGATAACAGTCACAGAGCAAAGGGAAGGTAAAAAGATGGTTTGGTTTGTTCAACAACATTTACATGTTAAAAATCAAAACACATCCACAAACGTACAACGTTGTTCCAAAAACAAACTCTAGAAAAGATAAATCATTAAATTTTGATACAAAAAGACTTTAAAAATGCCCTATTTGCTCAGATAATGATTGAAAACTAGTTAATAGTTTATATACAGTGGAACAGATGTGGGGTTTTCTCTCTACAGTCTCTATAAAACATTGTGGGTTCTTAGCTTTTAGTTAGAATATGCCATAATAGGTTTTGCAGAGAAATAAGACCTGTTATTTATCTCAGAATTACTGAACTCACCACATATGTTCCCCTGTAGTATGCAAAAAGCTGGACACTTATTCTGATATGTCAGTTTAGCCTCTGATCAGAAAATAAGCTGAAGATACTCTGGTCAGTCTATGCAGCTAGATACTCTCTGATCAGGCTATGCAGCTATAGCTGTGGTAAGACAAATTAGTCTGAGAGAATCCCTGTCCACCGAAAAGACAGGTGATTACACGTGACATGTCTGGCTGTGTCCTGCTTAAAAGTGTTCAAGGCCATTGCCAGGGTCTTGAGTGGCCTATCTAATATAATACTGCAATCAAGAAATAACAGTTCAACTGTAGCACTATCAGACAGTAGACAAACATCCCACAGGGTATATGACGTTTCAGCAACGTCGCATCAACGTCAATACAAGGTTTCGACATTGACAGGACGTTGTCTATGATTGGATGATCCAATCATAGGCAATGTCCTGTCAATGTCGAAATATCATGTCTGCTGAGATAGCACCGTTCTCGCGACGGAACAAACAACAATCTCCTTTAACAGTATGTACACGGTTTACTGTACAAATTGGACCAGAATTCACACAACAATAAAGCTAAACGCGAGCCTTTTCGGCGGGAAAATTGCGAAGACGGTGGCGACCCATGAAATCTCTTAACCTAGTTACATATATGTGTAGGTACAACTGTTCAATGGGCGCCAGTCAAAGTGCGAATTTCCCAATGAAAAGACTTTTTGAAGAGCAGTGTCATAAGAAAAAATGCGATATGACTTGCGCGACCAGCGAAACGGTGATGTGCAGGCAGATATTTGAAATAATCAATTTTAACCACGGTCATTCATCAGGCGAAAATTCATGAATGTAGGCAATGTATGTAGACTGATCAGTGTGGTCGCTGGTCACGAATGTCATAAGACAGTATTTCTCCATGTCAGTGTAGCTCACAAGATGGCGGTGCAATAGCTCTGTCCTTGAAGGAAGATATAAGAAGCAATTTGCATCCGAGAAAAGCACTTAATTAGCAAAATACTTTCAAATGTTAGAAAACATCACCAAGCAGTAGCGTTTTCACACAGAAACCGTTGTCCGTTAAAACTGTCAGATCGTTTCTCAGTCAATTGAGCACATTGTCAAATGGATTTCAAATGGAAATGTAGTACCTCCTTTGGTATGATGGGTATATGACATGATGTAAGTTATCCGGTGGCATCGTTTTATTGTTCTCAGCAGTCTAATGATTGGTATGGTTTTCGGATATGTTTCGTATGCATACGCCTAACTGCATAATGTAGTAGCTCGGTTTAAACCGTTAGAGCACTAAGCACTATTACGCAGATATTTCAAACGTAAGTTTTTTCAGAGCAGACAAGCCATTCCATTTGAATCGATTGCTAGATTAACTATTCACATAAAATATCCCATTCGGTTTTCTCTGAAAAACAATCTTAAATTTCAAATTAGCATGCTATACATTTAATTTTTGTGCTTGGTGCTTTAAGGCTAACACGACTTATCGATAACTGAACCGATTTTCTTTCAAACAAATTTTCTAGACTTGGTATACATTCGAGGTCACGCGCGTTGAAGTCATTTAATGACCAGGTCACGTGACTATCACGTGGTATTGGTGATGTAGTGATCTCCTCGAGACAGTGTTATATCCACCCTTTACGAGTTTCTACAAAATTTGCCATTTTGTAAATTTCTTTGGAATTATATTCAGTATTGCAGCTCCCATAAGTTCACACAAAGGCACTTCAATCTTCAATAAATAATTTCATGTCGCTTCACTTTTCACTTCTGTGCTTAAATAAATATATTGCAGTTGTTGGATTGTCACTAAACTATTATACCTCCGTCGCCAGGACGTCCTCACCATAATAATTACTATGCCTTTGTGTTTCTTTCTCTTCACTGTAGTAACTGCTGTGCCGATGTAAGTCTTTGTGGTTCTGGGCATCAAGAAGCAATAATGAATTACGACTGATAGTGTCTCTGTTTATGGGTTTCCCTATGATATGCATATCATTTGTGCTGCAATAATCCCTGGAAGAAATCGAAAAAAGCAAAAGTTAGAAACAGACAGTCATAGCAATATTACGCAGAAAAATAAATTGTAGCAAACCATCGTATCAGGACAGAAGAACTAAAAGTAGAACCAATCTACAAATTTTATGCTGAAACAACCGTTAAATCAACGTAGAGTGCAAGCGGCCTTATCTGTTGTGTTGATCAAAGTAATGCTTTGTGCTGGTAAAGGCTCCAAGAGGTCTATGGTAGACGACAGATAAATACGGCATGCGCCATGTGTGAACGACGCTGCATTATTCACCAGACTGCTGAAAACTGCAAATATGTCATCGGTCTAACCCGTTATATACAGGTGGGCTCTTCCATCGCTATATGTTGGATAAGTCCATCTATCATGTAAGGGGTTGTAGGCCTAGTTTTCATTTTTTTTTCTATTTCTGGTGGAATGTTCTGTTAGCAAATAGTGAAGGCCCTGATCAGACGCGGCGGCGTCTGATCTGGGCCTGCACTGTTTGCCAATGTACCCCTTTAGGGGTTTCCCGCCTACAATGGGTTAAATCTAAAGTAAAACAGAAAAGTTGACGGATGCTGGTTTTAGCAAACAAGTTTTAGTTTAAGCCTAGAAAATCTGTGCCAGCATCCCAGGCATTAACTTGAATCAGTCCCAGAATATTCTATCATCAACCGGCATGCTAGAAATAAAGCCTCCCTTAATGTACATCAAAGCAAAGTGTCTGGAAACTATTTAAATGCCATAAATATTCTCTATATACAGTTATTGCCATGGAATTAATTAGTAATGAGAAGAGCAAGTGCCTTAGATCCAAATATATGTTATAATGGTATATATGTTTATTAGAAGAAAGCATGTCTCAGTTCAGCTCATGTAAAGACCAGTTACCAACCACAAGGACTAATATGAACTAAGTTGTAAGAAAACCTGTTTTGACATTTGCGAACAACGAAGATGCAGATCAACCTGCGCACCCATGCAGTCTGGTCAGTAGCTTTATGTTCACTGCTTGGGCAGCACAATGACATAGCAACACATAAAGTGTGTATTTTGCGATAATTGTAGGATAGTTTTCCTTATTTCTCAATATGGAGACTAGGCAAAAGCTGTCCTTCAATATATCATAAAACACAAACCTTTATCTGTTGCTATTCTGAATACCTCTAGTTTCAGTATCTGACCCTTATTCTGCTGGATAAACTGATTTAGGCACACCCATTTCTGACTATTCGCCAATCAAATTACTTTATAAAGAGAACTGTTCAATGTATGACAAACCGCATTGATTCTGATCAGAAGCCATCTGATCTAGATCTACACTGTTAGCAAAGGCAGGGTTTTTGTGTTGAGCAGGATAAGGATTAAAATATGAAATTTGCAAAACCTTATCGCCCATAATAATCGGGTTAACAAGTCTGTTTAATGAATACCCTTGCACCCACATTAAAATAAATCTAACATTACGCAAACACGCCTATACAAATACATTGCCACCTTTATCGCCGAAAAAATGAAAATTTTATTATGAAAAATTGTGATATTTTTCTTATTTCTGCTCCAAATATAGATTGTGGACACTCGTTAGAATCGCCTCATCGAGGCGGTTCTAACGAGTATCCACAATCTGTATTTTAGAGCAGAAATAAGAAAAATAGGGTATACCCCCGGAAACCCCAGTTTTATTATAAAAAAGTGGGGATGAAGGTGGTCAAAATTATATAGGCGTTTTCAAGATGATATGCTTTAAAATATTATTGAGAAGGTTTCTGTTATTCTTTTTGTTTTCTAAACACAGTGTCTCCTAATAAGAATAGTCACAAACATGGTCTTATTATAGGAAGTTTACTGTATATAGAAAACAGAGCGTACAAGGGTATACATTTTACTAAGTTTTGCAGAAAAACAAATTTTGGGTAAACTACAATCTCTATTTGCAGCAGAAATAAGCAAAACACTGAAAAACAGCGCAGGCCCAGCTCAGACACCTCAGAAACAAGACTCGAGAAAAAAGACAATGATAAAAAGATGTTAGTCCTTACCTGATATCTAAGACGGAAGGATCTATCGTTAAACCCTCCTTATCTAACTTTTTAGTTGTCTTTTCAAAGTCTCTATGTTGAGAATGCACTTGTAAGTCTTTTGTATAAAATAACTGTTTATTTAGGGGTTTTTCCCCTGGATATATTTGTGAAATAGGTCTACTAGATCTACTGGATTTTTCCAGTGATCTATTTGACTTTAATGTATTGAAGTCTTGATCTTCATTTGATATTTTACTTGTTAAATTAGAAAGTGTAGAACTACTTTGAGGAATAGTTGTGAAAATGTTTGAGAGTTTGTTATTTATGGAATTTTGTTGGTTTTCTTCCTCTTCTTTTGTAGGAGTCTCTCTTAATCGTCTCTTCCGGCACAGTAAAATAGTCACAGCCACTATTATCGCTAACAAAGGAATTCCAACTCCAAGCAATACAATTAACAACAACTGATTTGAAGTCAATTCATCTGAATCCATCCTCTCACCGTTTTGTTTCTTGGTCACTGACACATTAGCTGGTTTCGTGTTACTACTAGGGGTGGTTTCAATTTTCACAGTATCCGTTTTCTCTGTGGTTGTTTCGTGTGGTTGGCCAGGCAAATACTGACAATTTTTTCCGCTGAACCCAGTCCGACACGAGCATGTATATTCGTCCACACCCTGCGTACATATCCCTCCGTTTCTGCATGGGTTAGATGCGCACTCATCAATGTCAATGGTACAAAACTTCCCAGTAAATCCAGGCCTGCACGTGCAAGTAAAATTATTTTCGAGATCATGACAAATACCGCCGTTTGCACAGGGCCTCATAAGACAATCATCCACATTATCTTCACACAGTTCTCCAACAAATCCCGGGACACAACGGCACCAGAACTCGTTGACTCCATCCACACATGTACCACCATTCAGACACGGTGAGTGCGTGCAATCATCATCGTTGATTTCGCAAAATGTTCCACTGAAACCCGGAGCACACTGACATTTAAAACCGTTTACCTCGTCGATACAGCGCCCCTCTGAAAAAGAACAGAACTAATGATTAGGCAATATTGTTTTATATATGCTTTTTACCTTTTTCAATTGAAAATAAGTACTGTTCTTTAATAAACTCCAAACAAATATCATATTTGAATACAAATACGAGATTATGTATACCATATTTTCTATATACGGTACAGTAGAACGGTCAGCTTTGGCACCATGAAAATTTAATCGAGAGTTTGTTCGAGGGATACTTCGAACTAATGAGGAAATGAGTAAAATAGTAATAAAGGTAGTTCTAGCCATGGAGGCAGACTCACAGCGTTAGGTCGAGGCATAATGGGGATGACTTAGGATTCAATATAATAAATGTTATGTAATGTGTTCATCCAACCTATGTTCATTGGAAGAAGTGTCTAGGAACTTCAGCACTACAGCTCGGAATTGGTACACTAGCCATTGGTATTCGTGTCATTAACGTACTGCATGCTGGGTAATTTTTCCAGCGTTTTGAAATATTTTTCTTATGTTTTCAAATAATAAAACAGGATTTGACCTCCTCCTATGCAGACAATTTGCATGAGACGCGTCCTAATTTTCTGGGAAAATAATAAAATCATATCAACAATTATTAGCCCAGAGAGCGGTACAGGTTAAAGTTTCCCTGTATTGTGTTCTACAACAACCTTCACTGATGTCACCAGGTAATGTTAATACGTACTTGAAGATATGTTATGGAGTTGTATAATAAACCTATTGATAATGTGAGAATAGTTAATTACCCCATGTGTTATTATGAAGCGAGTTCTGAACAAAAATTGACAGCCATTTATTCAGCTTCAATAGTTATATCTAATAATGAAATTGCGGTTTTCAATCAATACACCTTTTTATTCAGTCATAGTTCTGTTAGATGTCTGAATTCTTTCAATTTCTCTTTGTAAATTGTCAATACCCCATCACAATGGCGTTCTATCTTCACGAACCTAAACTATACAGGGCGTGTATTTCTGATAAAATGTTTTCAACAGACGTTAGATCCTTGTTTAGTGGTTTTGTTGGAATCGGCAACGATTCATCATCTTTAAGGCGCTAAACGAGTATTTATAGGTTTTGCCGGAGCTCTACTGACATGCCGAGAAACAGTACGCAATCACACCATGCTCAATAAACAACTTGGTAGCTTTCTCTTCCACAAATAACACTGTGGTTTTCCGGAAAGCTGTTTAGAAGTAAAACTGGGCAACACTGGAACTCCAAAAGTTCTTGCGAACGTCCGGTCTCCGACTTAATCAATTTCTTCAAAGAGGACGCTGCAGTCGGATAACCCATAAAATTATAAATGGACTTTTCCAGATCTCCTTGCAGCTATTTAAACAAGCTATTGATCTCATTGATTTTGCTACCTGGATATTTTACAAAAGCGTACGGTACCTGCTGCTGCCGACAGAAAGTGGGTCAATCTCATTCTCTGGCACAAACACGATCCCAGAAGGCACTCAACGTTGACATAACGTTGAAACAACGTTAGTTCAACGTTGAGTCAACGTTCTGTGCATGTAGGGTTACGACCTCTACAAGAATGATTAAGGGGAATGGACACGCACACAAGGAAGGCAACACCTTGAAAATTATATTGCTTCCTTTATCCATAGGGGTCTTTCGGTTTTTGTTTGAATTGAGATTTAATGGCCCCATCGATGTTATTTAGGTCATTCTGGAGATGGTGCTTACAATTTTGTGGGACTTTTACTCGATATTGATATGGCATCTCAAGCTCTACCACCCAAACAAACCAATAGAGTTTATATATGCAGGGACGGCCCTGACTCGCACCACTTTGCCTGGGTTGGCTTAGACCTTCTAAGCGGTTTACCAGTACTCATGTGCGGTCGGTTTCAGCTCTGCGTGGAAGCTACATGCAGCTCTCATAGGGGTCCATCCTTTAAGGACGGACTGAGGAGAATTCCTTTAAGAGTAGGTCCCATTTTGCAGGCATTTGGTTTACAAGGAAGCATAAAAGAAGTAAAAGAAGTTGTGTCTTTGGACAGCAACAACAACAACAAAAAAAAAACATGGCAGGCCATTCCACTTTCTTAAAAGTGGCCTAGCTACGCAATGAGTTTTAAAATCTTTTTTCTTTGCAATATTTCATTTTTATCCGATTTTTCTTCGCGTTATATTGATTAGGTAATAGCTACTTGTCTTAATTATAATACAATCAATCTGTTAAATCATGCCAAGCCAGTTATTCTGTGGTCTAACTTTGTTTGTCAAGTGGAAATTCATAATATAGGAAACTCTGCTAGGAATCTTTGCGACTGAATAGACTGGCACAGCAGGGAACGTAAAGATGACGGTGCCAACCTTTTAATTACTATGCATGGCTGCATTTGTTCTTAGAAAGTTCATCCCCTCGGAAAATTGCATATGATCGCATTTAAAAAATGTGGCAACACGGGGAACAAATCATTTTCATTATTTCCTGGCTGATAAAACGTTTATTTACAATTTGATTTCTGCGTGACTTGAAATATCCGTTAATCTATATACATATAATGTGTCCGCATTTCTCATCAAATTTGCATGTTTAACTTGCCTTTTAGTGTTCTGACCATATGCTAAGTTTCAGATAGATAAACAATTGTTGTTTTCTGGTGCCGACCCTACAGCAATAGTAAATCCCACCTCCTGAGTTATAAACAAGTTCTTATGTAATACAAATTCGTGTAGTAAAACAACACTTGGCCCTTACACGCCTTAGTTTGTGAAGTGGGCTAATTCATCATTAAATCTGGACTAGTCCATTACTTTCGAAAGCTGTTTCAGTCACACTTTTTTAACACAATGGCAAAAGTGTAGATCCACATGAGACAGCTCATTATGGGCCCTCCCATCTGAATATACACTATTTTGCATAGGTAACAGTATTAGACCAAAGGTTTGAAAGGGTAAACTAATGCCAAATATTTGGCAGTGTTTTCCATATTCTTATAAAGTGTCAAGATAAAGTTGATGGCAAACTAGACTGCTGTAAATTAGTAATAGAAACAAAGAGGTGAAAGAAATGAAGTGCTAAAGCATGTTAAATGATCTTAATACTTATATGCACCCATTCCAAGTAGTTTAGCTATACAGATGCAGAACGTGGGGCCATTTCACCAGATCTGAGATGGGATGCCTGCAACTGGTAGCTCTTATTACTCTTATTTTCTCAGTGCTACCGCAGTAAGATAGTAATAAGAGCAACCAGTTGCAGGCATCCCATCTTACTGCGGTAGCACTGAGAAAATACAGTAAAATTCCTTTACTAACCCTTTTTGTACCAAATGGAATCTTCCTCCTTATATATAGCAGGAGTTCATTTCAAAATTTAGGGGTGTCAGGATGTGTTTTCTTCAAAACTGAGTAGGAAAATGGCTGAACTTTTAGCAAACAGTGTAGGCCCTGCTCAGACGCCGCATTATCTGGGCCTGCACTGTTTGCCAAGGTACCCGTTTTGGGGTTTCTGGTACTAAATGGGTTAAGACCACCCCTGGCTCTGGACCTATTCAAAAGTGGTCTTTAAAACCACTTTTGAACGGTTCCAATTGTGGTACCTGACTGCAGAAAACAAAGGATGCCACATAAAGGGTGCCACACAAAGAATACCTATTATGCTTTTATAAACAGACTTAGCAGAATTCCACTGCATGTCACGAAAACATGCCTATATAATTTTGACCCCCTCGAACCCCACATTTATATAGTAAAACTGGGGTTTACAAAGGTATACCTTATTTTCCTTATTTCTGCTCTAAAATATAGATTGTCGGTACTCGTTAGAACCGCCTCATCGTGGCGGTTCTAACGAGTACCCAGAATATATATTTTGTGCAGAAAAAATAAAAATATCACCGGTTTTCATCTGAAAATTTTCGTTTTTCGGCGTTAACGTTTACAACGCGTTTGTATAGGCGTGTTTTCGAAACTCTATGTGTTTTTTTGAAAGCACAGACGGTGATCGTAAACTATTTAGAATACTTACTGTTTTGACAAGGGTTTGGGTCACAGTCGTTGTGATTTCTTTCACAGTTCCTTCCAGTGAACCCGGACTTGCAGATGCACGTGTATGTTCCTTGACCATCGACACACGTGGCGCCATTCTGACATGCGCACTGCTCAGCGAGCACCTCACATCTCTTGCCTGTATACTGACTGGGGCAGCGACACTGGAAGGAAGAGCCAATGTCGTCACACCTTCCGCCGTTCAAACATGGGAAATTAATACAATCGTCGATCTCCTGCTCACAATTTGTTCCGGTGTAGCCCGGCTGACATGCGCAAATGTAACTCCCTTCTCCGCTATTCTGACATCTTCCATCGTTCTTGCAGGGTGAGTGGTGTGTACAATAATTCAAGTCTGAAAAAAAAAAATCAAGTAAAAAATATTCAGATCTACTGATTTTTTTACGAACAAAATGCAACAACAATCGATTGTTTCCCGGTCATTAGCCTTAAAGCCTGGAACTATATGAAGCTTTGATCTTTAAATGGTATTATATTCTTCGTCGATTATTTATATTCACAGGGTTTCAATAAAGACAATCAGTCATGGCTGTATGATGTTTGTTTGTCTTGTTTTTCTTTTTTGTTTTCTCCATAGTTGTATAAACCCAAATGCGTGTGTATTTGAGTTTTACGTCCAACCAACAACTAAAGTCATATGAAGACGGGACCTCCGTTTAAAGACTCATCCGAAAGTCTGGAGAGTCACGACCCCTAGTGTATGAGGCGAGTAGCTAAACCACTGCACCACGGAGGCTTCTAAAACCCCCATATGCGACCAACACTGAGAATTGTCCATGTAATAGTTTTAGACGGATCAATTTCCAGTTTTCGTAGTTGTCAGTTTTATATTACTTCTTGTAAGTTGTACAAACCTCCTATAGTTTAAGCTAATAGCGTTGGCCCAGATCAGACTCCGCATAATGTGGCGTCTGATTTGGGACTACTATTTGCCGAAGTTCAATTTTGCGGACGCTGTGCATATATGGACTAACAGCTAATACGTGGGTCCTCGTATGAAGCCGTTTGGAACCTCGCTACCACCGGGGGTCAAACCAAGGCCGTCCGTTTAGCAGCAGAACCATTTGCCTACTAGCCTAACCTGTGGGAGGATGTTTGGCTTGTCATTTTTATTCGTAGTTTATGCCGTATTTTAATAGTATAAGAAAGAATTCAATCACCTATATGTTAAGGCATAGTAAGATACGACCACACCACTACGTTGCCTCAATATTGGCTTGTGAAAACTTGATAATTTCATCAAAATAAAGCCTATTAATATAATTTCCAGAGACTTCAGTCAGCTGTAATATTGATCTTCCTACCCGTCGTCTTTTGCAGGGTAGCTATGTGGTTAAATATCAGGTGTTTTATCTCTCGCATGGGAAGGCATAAAACTGTAGAATATACTAAAATATTCATGTGCGGTATTGCCGTAGATTTAATGTCTTTTTTTCCTGGGAATCTTTCTAAGAATCAGCCCAAAATTCATGCCTGTGTTGGCTGCACATCTCATCACGTTAGGATGTCAATGAAATGAACACACCCACAAACCCCACAACGAGGCGGTTCTAGCGAGCACTCACAACCAAATAAGAAATTACATATTTTCACCAGAAACGTAACCGTTTTGGAGGTATGACAAAAAGGCATTATGTCGCATGGGTGTGTTATCACAATCTTCTATATTATGTGTTACGGCACAATTCTACTACAGAGGAAAATATCTGGTGACAATTTGGTGACAATTATCTGTCAGCAAAATATACGTTGCTATGGAGAAAATTTGCTTCAGACCTATACCCGATATTACTCATACATGTTCTTTGAAAAGTCTGTGTCGTGAAACGTTTTAACGACCCAGAAGGTCAATCACAGAGTTGCTAAAACTACTTGTTACTCTTACCTTGGTTGCAGAAGAGTCCTCCCCAACCCTCGAGACAGTTACATTGCCATGGTTTTTGGCAGGTCCCATTCTTACAGCCGGGATACTTGATACATTGAGTACAGTTAGGTCCTTCCCAACCCATTCGGCACCTACAACAAAAGCCACACCTTGGTAAGCTTCGGAACTACTACTTGTTCAACTACAATTCTGCATTTCAACACGAGAGAGGGGGAACATTCCAAACCATCTCCACTTAACACATTTTGTAATGAACAGAATCTTCTGAATTACATACAGCAGGAGTTCAACCAAAATTTAGGTAGGCGGGGTGGGGGTCAGGTTTAGTGATTTGCAGAAATTCATTCTGAAATTAGCTTAACTTTTTGCAAACTCGCCAATGTCCTATTTTGAGGTTTCCCATCAAACAATGCGGTTTCATTCATAAAGTCCACGCCCCCCCCCCCCCCCACACACACACCCACACACACACACACACTCCCTTTGAAAGGAAAGAATTTCTTGCTTCGCTCCTTTAGGAGTAGACCCCTTTTCCGTGGGACAGATTTTATAGAAAAACGAACAGGGAGTCCCGAAGAAGTCTCCCTTTGAAAAATCGCGGAAAAAAATCTGCCAGTTGTATCCATTCCCCTTAAATCTTATTGTAGGTCGCGTGCGACTATTTGAGATATATATTATCATGTTCTTTGAAGTTGCGTTCAGGTAACAACTACTTTCTGTTCATAAAGGTATTTCTTAACTGTAATGCCTTGAGCTTTTTGTTAAACATCATCAAACATAAATATCTACTGTAACAAAAGAGAAGCAAATATATATTTGAGAACTCCTTATTTCGTATGTACTTAGATGACATATTGTGTTTACTGTGCTATTAAGTTAGTTTACATGTAAATGGCACCTTTACCCGAACAAACATTATTGGAAGGCCCTTCCGTAAACATTGGTCTCGTGGGGCCTTCTGCCAAGTGGTAATTATGTATCATTGAACATTTATTTGGACTAGTAGCCTGTAGTCAATCGTATTTGGGACCCATAATCATATTAACATGCCTATGTAAAAAGACGTAAGTGCTGAAATGAACTTTTCACTCGCATTAACCCTTGTTCTGCTGAGCCCGGATATGCCTTTTCTTTGAAACAATGTAGATCCAGATCAGATGGCTTCTGAAGAAGCCATCTGATCAGGATCTACATTGTTTGCCATTCAGATTGTGAATTTGTTGTAATAATTTGCTACGGGTAATCTGATTGGTTGATAATCGGTAGTGGGTGTGGCATATATGAATATTCAGCAGGACAAGGGTTAAGATATATCAGTGTTCTTATTGTTAATAAACATTTAGCAGACAGTGTACAAATAAAAGCAAACTGGGAGAAACACACTTGTGGCTTTTCGCTATATAATGTGGTGCCAGTCCTTTCTTTTGTTATTGGGTAACTCCAACAAGAAATCAGGCAAACGCACACATAGGAGAGTGGTCTCTCCTGTCCATGTAGTAAACCATCGGGATTTCAGGGATAGTTTTCCTATCTTGTTGCACAGAAACAGGTCTTGTGGTATTCTGTGATAAATTGAGGGGTAGTTTTCTTAATTTCTCCATATAAACTTATGCTGTGGGTATTCATAAGAACCGCCTAACTGAATACCCACAACATAGGTTTTTATTGAGAATTAACAAAAACTATCCTTCAATTATCACAAAATACCTTATCTGTTCCTATGTTGTTAGAAACATGTTGTTGGTACTTGTCAGAATCGCCTCATCGAGGCGATCCCAACAAGTACACACAAAGTATGATTTAATGTAGAAATAAGAAAAATATCCTCAAAGTATCCAAGTACTCCTATCTCTAGGTATACTTACTTGCACTCATTAGGTCTGTCACAAAATCCTTGACCTTCAGCACAACCCGCTAAACAGATCGCTGGAAAGAGAAAGACATGAACATGTACATACCATTTCAACCCTTTTTGTACCAAATGGAATCTTCCTCCTTATATATAGCAGGAGTCCATTTAAAAATTTAGGGTTGTGTTTTTTTTTTCAAAATTGCTTAGGAAAATGGCTGAACTGTCTGCAAACCGTGGAGGCCCTGATCAGACGCCGCGGCGTCTGATCTGGGCCTACACTGTTTGCCAGGATACCAGTTTTGGGGTTTCCGGTACTGAATTTGTTAAAGAGTCCATGCAATTTTGGAATTCTAGCAAACCCATCTTTAACAACAGAAATGTGGACCTTCAAGGTGAGCAAACTAATAAACATAGATTGTGGGAAAACGTTCCAATCTCTTCAATGAGGCGATTCATTCGAGCATTCATATTCTATATCTTAAGCAAAACAGAAGGCGGATATTATTTTCAATCTCAGATAAAACAAATTTTGGCATGTCGGTTATCTTATACTAAGCGGATTTTAATAGAAATATTCAGAAATCGCCTTCGTGTCATTAACATAAATCAACAAAATATATTTTTGAATGGGACTGTGGGTTCTTTTGCAAGTCTGGTCATGCCATGTCAAAGGTAGTTTGACAGTGGTCTCTGCATGTTTTTTGTTCAATGCACTTTGTGCAGCAACAGGCATCGAATTTCAGAACAAAGTGATTTTCTTGAGTTTTAATCCATTTTGTCTAGACATCAGCTTCAAAATAATAATGACTTCTGTAAAAACCTCAATTTTGCAGAAACGGAATCCTCTCCTAACGAATATGAAACAACGGGTCCTATTTCAAACGGCGATATTTGCAAATTCATGCAATTACATGAAAATGAAGACAAATATTGTGATTTTACCAGAACAAAGACGCAATAGGTGAGCCGCGTTTTGAGAAAACCTATTTATGGCATTTGCGAACTCAAAGGCGCAGATCAGCCTGCGCAGATGCGCAGGCTGATCTGCGCCTTTGAGTTCGCTGCTTGGAAAAAGAAATGCCATGTCTAAAATTTTAAGACTCTTTCTAGTCAATGTAGCTGAGCATGTCAGCTTGTGTCTTAACTGACCGACACCCCAGAAGACAAGGTTTCTAGTGACGAGGTTTAAAATGAAGATAGCATTTTACAATGGCACAGGGTACACCTGCTCAGAAATTTTGCTTAATTTCTTAATAAGAATTTCTAATAACGTGAAACCTAATTCCTGGAGAGATGCGTCATTTTAGCTGATTCAAGGAATGATAAAGCGATTTCTAAAATCAGAATGACAATATATTTTATCTTTAGTTGTTCCTCTGAGGACCTAGAATTCGTGATCTAGTTCTTGTATCTCAGTACGATCATTAACATCCTTGAAACCCGTTAGGAAAAATGGGTTCTGCAAGAAAAAAAAAAACATTATTTTCCTTACTTTGGCGCAAAAACACAGGTTGTGCATGTTTTCGTGAAAAGTGGCGATAAAGGTGTACAAGTTTTCCTTATTTTTGCCACAAGATACGGAGAGCTGGGTGGTTCTAACGAGCACCAACAGTCTATGCTTATAGCGGAGGTAAGAAAACATGCATTGTGTGCGTGTATTTCTATTGTAACAAATCTTTGCTGAGGCGGGTCAAAAAATGTCCAAAATTGTTTTTAAGCAAGATTAAGAAAAACAAAGTTCACCCCTGCAAACAACTTTGCCCTGGCTTAACTCAGCTTATGAGACAGGGGTACTTATCGCTAAGGCGAGCTGCAAAGGCTCTGGCGAGACTGCGCATAAGCGCAGCCTCGCCAGAGCCTTTCCAGCAGGAAACCCGTAAGAATTCATGAGTTTAGCTCTATTAGTAAGCTGCCCACGCACATTTGAACAGGAATGGTAAGGGACCTTTCCTCCTATATCAGTTCTTAAAACGTCGGTCCTATCAGGGTTTGTCATTACACACACTTGGTCAGGTTTTGCGAGTTGGAGAGTTCCAAAATATCGACAAGTTCCCGAGCCTAGTTGAGTAAGACTGCGGGTCATATTCCAGCTTGTTTGTATTGGTATTGATATTCCAACAATTTCACTTTATTTCCATTGAAGTTGAGGGTAACAAAGGCTGGAATGTATAAAACAGCCCATGTCAATATTTGTTTCGATATTGGTTCGGTTTACAGGGTCCAGTGTTCAGAGGAGTACAATGGACCTTGCTAGCGGAATAACAGTTGCTTGGATTAGAAAATGTTTAAATCAATTGTTTCCATTTCGTTTCCTGTCAAAAACTGCGTTTCGTACTCAGTGAAATTTTGTTGTCATTGAAATGTTCGAAGAAGGCTAACATACTTATGCAATACAACAAGGCACACGTTGAAATGGGGTGGGGGGGGGGGTGTGTTAAAATTAGTTCGTTTTATTAAGAGGCCATTGTGAGGTAGGGGAATTCTTTGAGAAAATAGTCGTGCACTATTTGTCTTGAAAGTGTTTTTAGAATGTACGTCAGTGGTCAGTCAGAAATCTGTATCTTATTCTACGCTACCCATGTCCTGGTGAATAAATTAATTTTGCTACATCCATTTCAGCCGATGAAATCTTTTCATAAAATGCATTCATCCAATTCATGAACTAAACGACAAACATCATTTAGATGATCAGATGGCTGCTTGATCTGGATCTACACTGTCAGCAGAGGAAGGGGTTATTATGGTCAAACAACGCTAATCTTAGTCTTATTTTACTGTCTAGCCTCCGTGGTGTAGTGGTTACGCTTCTCGCCTTGTAAACCAGGGGTCGCAGGATCGATCCCGGGCTTCTCCAGACTTTCGGATGAGTCTTTAAACCGAGGTCCTGTCTCCGTATGACCTTAGCTGTGGGTGGGACGTAAAACTCAAACACTCACTCGCTCCTCCTTATAAATAGCAGGAGTGCATTTCAAAATTTAGAGGTGTCAGGTTGTGTTTTCTTCAAAATGTATTTGTAAAATCGCTGAACTTTTTGCAAATAGTGTAGCCCTGATCAGACGCCAATTACCCGTTTTGGGGTTCCCGGTACAAAATGGGTTAAAGGGCCTTGAAATGGCCGTAAAACCGCACTGAAGTCAATGTTCGCGAATTTGAGCGCACTATATCTGACTAACCAAGCAGCCTGATGATACCTGAAGGCCGGGGGCAATCCTATAAGTCATCTCAGTCTGGCAGATGAGTCTTTTGTTATGCTGTCAATTATGTCATTAAAATGTGCAAGAATTCGGGAACAGCTGCACACGAAGATCTGTTTACTTTGCATAATGAATATAACCTTGCAGTTGTGCAACCGCGTACATTCAATATCGCAGTCACCGTGTAAGGCATCGGAATCCATATCGAGCTGTCCGTCCGTCCGTCTGTGTGATTACCGATAACAGTTTTTTTTTTTTTTTCATTTTTTTTTTTAAGTTGAGACAACACATCCGAGTTTCTGAAGTAGGCTTCCATATTTGATGTAAACGCTTTCGTTTTGAGTTCAGTCATAATGATTTATAGGATATTTATTTCGCTAGTCTGAATCTACACTGTCTGTGTAAGTATCTGTACCGGTTACAGTGTTGAAAGGGTTAAGATGCGTGCCTGGTTTTACCATTACAAAACTTTTTTTCTGTAGATCAACCAGTGATCCTAGTTCCACCAGGTCATACCTACTACAGTGCACATAACGACCTGGATGATCATAGTTTCTCATGTTTTGTCAGACTAACCTCACTTATCTGATCAAAGCATTAACGAAATGTCACTTCAATTCTTTCTCATTATCTGATCATACACCATCAGAACCCAGCAGTCAACGATTCTACACCACAAAGCCGTTTAATCTCAAACACCCAACAAAATCAAACACGGTGAGCGCGCGGTCAGTTAGGCCCGGCGTGTTTTAGTGGAACGGTACTTGCTCGCTCGCTGCTTCTAACACAGCTTACATTTTAAGCATGTTTGCATGGCATGTTAGAGCTTCAGAACAATAAACCTACTTTTTGTGGTTGCCAAAAACCTGAAAGTTTACTTCTTACGCAAAACCGTAATTGCCCTAAAAACAGAGACAGCTTAACCAATGAATGAAAAAATGGGCTTTTTGCAAACAATGTAGGCCCTGATCAGACGCCGCGTTCTGCGGCGTCTGATCTGGGCCTGCACTGTTTGCCAAGGTACCCCTTTAATGGTTTCTGGTACTGAATGGGTTAATGCAATGTATACACTACTTGGTGTCATAATTTTGCATCCAATGGCAATCTCATTTCTTGAAACGGGGATGCTACTGAAGACTATGCTGCTTCCTGAGACCAACAAATGGTGCCCAATAAAATCAGACACCAGAATGGCCACTTTCTATAACCGGCGGTAGCCCAGGTCGTTCCTGTGACTTCCTATTACCGAGGGTGGCCTTGGGCGTTCCATCCCACCCCTTTCAGTTTATATTGTAGCTGTTTATCATAAGCATGAAGTAAGTTTGTGACTAGGGTACTCTAATGTCAACCGCTGTTTATGAACTATCAACACAGTAACGGAATAAAATCTGATTACTACATGCAACAGATGGTGGCTGGGCTTGAAAAAAAAAGATGATCTATACCATATGACCTGGTTACTCAAACGTATTAAAGCTCAACTCCTCTCGACTATTTACATATCTATTTTAAAGTGTCGTCTGTTCTTCTATTCAAAAACACCTGACCCTCGAGAGCGGGAAAATATAAAAGCTGTCAACTAGTGTTCAACACCTTGCACATAATAATTCAGGGCAACTGTATGAATAATTGCCTTTTTTGTTTTGCAGCTGAGACCAGCAGGTATCCTTTCAACTGATATTTTCATAAACCATGTCGATGATATTTTAAAATAAAAAGTCCAGGTCAAGTACCTTAAAGTCTAACCTTAAGATGCCAGTTACAACAACTGTCGTCTGCTTTGTTGTCTGCTGCTTAATTTAAACACTGTATGTATGTAAACATGTTTGAGAGGTATGCAACAAGATCCAGCAGATGATATAAACAGACGATATTTTCATATGCATCATGGCATGAAGTAGAATAAATCAGTGATTTTTCTCGATTCTTTCCTTTAACCCCCTTTGTACCAAATGGAATCTGCCTCCTTATATATAGCAGGAGTTCAAAATTTGTTAGGAAAATGGCTGAATGTTTAGCAAACAGTGTAGGCCCTGATCAGACGCCGCGTTCTGCGGCGTCTGATCTGGGCCTACACTGTTAGCCAAGGTACCCCTTTAGAGGGTTCTGGTACTAAATGGGTAATGAGCAGTCCTCTACATGCAATTCAATTTCACATAATTTCATTCCACGATTTAAACACAATGTTGAAACGCGTTACAAACATGACGCAATGTTACCATCTTGAAAAGACATTGGCCAATTATCAGGTGGATCTCACGAGCACCTGCAAATTATATTTGGAGCATGCGGAAGATATACCGAATACAGTCAGCACGAAATACCGTTCCAAAAGCCATTTCTGTTGTATTGCGCGAATGCGTTTGGTGCAGCTGAGAAACCAGGTCAGTATCTGAGCATGTCAATTGCTGCTGACTGTTTACAAAAGCTTTATAAAATACAACTTCATCGATCAAAATTGTAAAACTCTGGTCGATAAACATGCTCGTATTATACATAAACGTGACAGATGGTTTAAATCTGAGATTTTTTTCTTTCCGTTGTCGATGGCGAGGTTTGTTTCCTTTCATCACAGTAACAGAAATGCCGCACCCCTCCCCCCACCACGCAACGCCAAACAAACAAAAAAGAATTTATATTCGGACAGACAGACCTGAGCAAACAGTGCAGACCAAGATGAGACGCTGCAGAATCATCAGGGTCTGTTCTGTTTACCGCTCATCCAACTATTGTTAGACTCAACTTCGGGTGGTAAATTGTATTTGTTCAAATTTTAGAACATGTTGGACGGAGTTGATTTTTTACAGGAGTTGACCACTACGAAAGGGTAAATCTAGTACTGGAGATTTACAGTGCTATTCATGATCTTCGCGTGTTTGCTGGTAATACTTGCTAGAATCGTCTCGACCAGGCATCCATAATCCCTGGGTCATAAGACATTTTTGTTTTTCCTTTTTTACTTTTGCCTGAAAACGTAATTGTCATAGACACTATCTTTCTTTTCTTTTTCTTTTTAAATTAAGTCATGTTGGATAGGAACCACCGGTGTTGTAAGATTTTTTTTCTGCAAGGTTATTTTGGCTATCGCTAAACTGTTATCACATTGAAAGAAGACCTTAACATTTTAATTACAAGATGTTTTAGACAAACAAATTCTTGGTTTAAAAATTAGAAATAACTCCCGATATCTGATTTGATTATATGTGAGATGGGCCCTGAGGAAAAGATTCATAGGGGCCCTCTGGCCAGCGAAGATACGGATCAGTCTTTTGATAAATTTTAATTAAAAGACATCAATGCGACCTCTATGATGATATGCCCAGTTTTCACAGATGCCCCGTGCGAGCAGTGTAAGCTCTGATGAGACTGCGCAGAGGCTTCGCTGGCCTTCAGTGTCCACACATGATGAAAACAGACTTTTTTTGCGATTTATTTCGTATGTAATCCAATTATTCAACACTCGGAGCAAATTTTACAAGAAAATTCCTGGTTTTCAAGCCCTTACTCGCTGTAGTGTAATTAACTCTATCAATTAGTTCCACGTCAGATGTTAATAATATCCTGAAAGCAATATTTTGCGTGCTCGAATTTGTGGTAATGCCCTCGGCAGGCATTATATTAGCGACAGATCAATTTCATTCCAGTACAGTCGTGAATGTTTTTTGTATTCCAAAGCATTTTTATCTTGCAATATTCTTTTCATCGTGGGGAAATTGCACTCAGTTGTCTGGCGGAGGATTAAAATTTTAAAAGGCTTGTTAAGCGGCAATGTTCTCTGATCGCATGAGCATTTTAGCAGTTGCGTCTAACATATTAATGTTAAGAAACAATCTGATAACCGCTCAAAACATGCAAACACTGCCAAACATTAATGCGCAGTACTTTCACACAATGAATTTATTCTCAGTTTGAGATATATATATATACAATAATCATATCAGAATTCGTCTTTCCACCTAACAATAAAACACACATTTTTTTTCTCGGAAAGTTAAAGGACTAGGACATTCGCCCCATTTTTTATTGTTGTCGATCTGCCTCTTCTTAATTAACAAACCCTACCCCCTACAAAACCTGTTAACCCTATAAAGACTGACACAGCAGTGCTACAAATGAAACAGCTCATTAAAGCCGTCTCATGAGAATCTACACTGTTTGTCAGCCTGTTAATGAGTTTGATTAATCCCTTTTGAAAGAATGGACGAGCACAAATTCAAAGGAAGAGTCCACTTCAGAAAATCAAATGGGAAAGGCTTAAAGCTACGTCTTAACCCTTGACCCCAAGAAAAACAACATCTGAAAATGTCGTTTGTTTATGTCGTCTGCCGTTGCTTCTTGCAAACCTTTCATCCTTTTTGTATACAGCCAACAAGTGTGGGCCCCGAAGAGACTGATCTGGGTCAGTTACCAGCAGACAACAAATCAGGCGACAATTGTTGTGATTGGCATTTGGAGGGTTTAGCTAGTCTAATTGCTTACCTTCGTCACAATACTGGCCCTTCCACCCTCTGAGACACACCTTCTGCCCAGCCGAATTACAACTGTAATGCCCGAAATGATCGTCACGTGGTTTACAGAGGATGGAGCAGCCAGGGCCGTAGTAGTCAGGGTTACACATCACTCGGTACTTGTACTCTAGCTGGGTCCGGTCAGTATCGTGGATGTAGTTACTCCATTCTGGTCCCTTTTGTAAGTGGCGCTGCACTGCCAACCGGGAAACCCTTTCTCTTAAACTTCCTGTGTAAGATAAAGAAAAGCATCGTGTAAAATTACGTAAAATGACCAATTGGACAAGTCATATTTTACTAATATAAGGACCCCCAATACAAGCAAACTCGTATACGTATAGTGCCCCGCAAAACGAACACAGCGTGGCCCCAGGCGTCTTATGGGGGTATTCACTGTTTGCTAAAAAGGGAGAAGATTACGTATGACATCCATGGCTTTATGGTGACTGGGTCAAACTATACAAAATCAGGAGTCTTGAGCGGTCGGCTCAGTCTGGATTGGTCACTGGCCAATAGCCCACCATACTGCCCGTCTTACCATTCGAACGATTTTATTTTGAATTAACTTTAGACAAGCCTGATTTTAAAAAGTCATAAATATGTATGTCCCCACTAAAAATCAAAAACCAACGAACCTTTTCGAAAAATGATATACAGGCACGCATCTTAACAATATGTTTGAGGATTCACAACAATTAAAAATCATCGCAAAATGAAATAAGATGGGGATGACAACGTTATATGATGAAAACCGTGAGAAACTAATAGCGACAGCACATTGACAAAGGCCAGAGGAGACAAAACGCATCAAATCTGCTCAACCTTTTCATATTAGGCCGGGTCTGAAGGCCAAAGTACCAATTTCATATTGATGTACCCCTCTACTTTGTGATGCGCTCCTTTAAGCTAGTGACAGGAGTTCTATTACAGTCTTCCCAGGCTTAGGAACAGGTGATGATAAACACCAAACTACCCCTTTCATACTCAACAATACAGAAGCAATTAATGGGGGTACCAGTAAATTGGTCTTTTCTTCATATGCAGAAAGCGCACCTTACAAAGAGATGTAAAGAGAGATTTGAGCGGGTTAAATCGCGAGTTTTAATTTTATGCAAGATTCGGTTACGGGAAACATTGCATTGGCGCCTTGATTTATTTCAGCAGTACTTCGCTGTTGTTGTTGTTGTTGTTGTTGTTTAATCTGATCCCAAAAATACATTACGACGGACAAGGCGAATGCGGTGAAAAGGAGAAAATAATGATAGCTCCCCTGTCCCTTTACGTTAACACGTGTTTGTTTGATTTGAGGTTTTACGTCCCCGTCAACCTTAACCCTGTTTGCATCTACTAGCAGACAACAAAGCAGACGACAGTTATTGCGATTGACATATTAACCCAATTTTCACCCAATTTGCAAATATGTTTTGAACAACCTGTCACCTAAATTTTGAAATGGACTCTTGCTATATATAAGGAGGAAGATTCCATTTTGCGCAAAATGGTTAAGGGTTAACAGTAACGAAACTGAATGCAATATCCTCATTAAATTTCGTGTCATTTGCATGACATGCATGTGAAATTTTAACCCTTATCTTGCTGTTCACGACAACCCCTATCTTTGCAAACAGTGCAGATCCAGATCAGAAGCCATCTGATCAGGATCTACACTGTTTGGCATTCAGTTTATGAATTTGTAGCAATAAATTACATCAAGTAATTTGATTGGTTGATAGACAGAAATGGGTGTGGCTTAAATGAATATTCAGCAAGATAAGGGTTAAAAGCAATCGTTCAAAGAATGATACTCTTGGACGAAAATACGCCGCATTTCCCTTTTCGGTTACTACCTTAGTTAGGGTTCTAACAAATGCCCATAAAGTATGTTTCGAATGTCGATAAGAAAAATGTGTAGCCCTAAAATACCCACTTCTCCAAAATAAAATGGGTTTATTGCAAAGCCTTGTTTATGTGATTGAAGTAATGGCCCACAATGACGGACCGCAATGAACAGTTATGGCACGCAACTAATGATTAAGTCGCAACAGGTTATGACCAATGATAATTAGAATCCTGTCTTCCCGTGGTCAAGACCTGGATCACTGCAGTTGCTCATCAAAAGAAAAGAAATGAGATGGATTGTGTCTCGGACAGACAATTGTGTCTCTTTCTATTGAAAACATCTGTTGAGTTTGAACCCTGAGAAAGAGCCCAAAGAAAGTTCTAAAGGGTCTGTAATTGAAGTCTGAATAAACAACAATCTAAATGGGCATATGGCGTTCAGGCAGCGTCGGGTCAAGGTCGATGCTGACGTTACGACTTTGTTTGCATGCCCACTTCATGACGTTGCGTCGACGCTGGTGCGACCTGGGATAAAACTGAGAATCATAAGGCAAAAGCTGATACCGACGATAACACTGACATGCATTAGCAAACAGTGCTATTCGACTTCTACTAGAGCAAGTTTCTAATGTGCTCTTGCTAGAGTTATGCTCTCCGTAACATTGCATAAAACGAAGATAACCATATAAAATGATGAAATGTTTCGTGATCAAGGTCCAAAAATATTGTCATGCAGGAACTTACGGACTTGATATCAAAACAATGTCAATTTCTAGAGGGCGGAAGGACACATACGAAACATCCAATACACCATTTTAGACAACATTTATTGCGTAGTGATAATGTGCAGATAATGACCTAGCTATTTTACATATTAAAACGTCATCTATCAGAACACATGAAGGTAAATTATGGCCTGTGACATGTCAATCAAAGAAAACATGACATGTACATGGTATCACCTCAGGTGTTGTCTTGCTATGGTCACTTGTCAATTTTTTGTGATTTATTTTGATTTGCGTCATTCCAAGATCAATTTCTTACATGCCTTAGTTAATATCAGGTTTTCATTATGATGCATATGTTACAGCCGACTTCAAACATCATTAACACCAAATAATGGCAAAATCTGTGCGAAATGAAAGCAGTAGAAAAGATGGAAAAGAAATCTATCGGACAAAATGCAAAGAAAAATCCATGAAATACCTATATAATTGCTTTTACATCTGCTGCTATAAAGCCCTGATCAACACATAAGAATGTTACACAACACAAGTTTATGAATCCTTCTCGGGCATTATTCATAATGCTATGTTCCCACTATCACGATTCGCGCCACGATTGCAATCGTGTTCTTAATCGTGGACTAATCGTGGTGATCCTATCAGATCTTATCAGATCTTGAGGTTAGTCTTGGCAATCGTGTTAATCGTAGAAAATTTTTGAACGGTTCAAAATTAGTCCACGATCAACACGATCGATTTCAAATCGGGATCATCGTATCACATCGTGTTGCATCGTAACAAAGCGTGACGGATCGCATCTAATCGTGCTTCCAAATCGCGGTGATCGGGGCCAATCTTGGACAAAACAAGCACCGCGTTCTGTTAAGATGTGTTGCGATCTCACAAGATCGGACACGATTTGTTACGCTCTGTCGGGTCCGATTGTTCAAGACCTGTCACGAATGACTCGTGATCAGATACGAGTTGATACGAGTAAATGCGATTAGATACAAGTAAGCTACGTTTTTATACGAACGTTCACGATCTATTACGAGTTCTCAAGATTTAATGTGACTCATTCAGCGATCTGCTCATGAGTGAGTGAGTGTATTTTAGTTTTACGTCCCACCAATAGCTAAGGTCATACGGAGACGGAACCTCGGTTTCTAGACTCATCCGAAAGTCTGGAGAAGCCTGGGATCGATCCTGCAATCCCTGGTTTATACAGGCCTTTGCTAGTATCTTTAAAGCCTTTGAAAGATGCCACCAAGGGTAATGGAAGCTAAGAATGGAAAAGTCAAGCCTGAACCATTCCAGCCAGAGAAATTGCCACATTGTCATTATCCGCAACTCCTACCATCATCAATGGTTGAGGGTCAGTGTTTATGCTGTAAAAGTTCAAGAAACAATTAAGTCCAGGGTCAGTGTTTATGCTGTAAAAGTTCAAGAAACAATTAAGTCCATGGTCAGTCCGGCTGTATATATACCAGTCGGGGTCAAGTCGTGGCTCAAATCGTGATCGCCATCGATCATGATCGTGAAAAACATCGAGACGGCAGTCGTATGCTATCGTAACGGAGTGCATCGGCTCATGATGAGCGTATAAGAACGTATCTGCACGTCCCAATTCGGGGTACTCGATCGTGATGATCGTTCCAGATCGAGACCAAGTCGTAGACTCGATCACAACAATCCTATCGGAACGCATTTGGTCGTATCTGAACGTGAGAGCAGACCCTGGCTGATCGTGATACCTGAAATTGACAAATCGTGATTGGATTGCACCCGAGCGCAGCGAATCGTACCAGAACGTATCGACTCTCATCCCCTCGTATCCAAACCTGAACTTTCAGAAAATATTCCACGACCAGCTACGAACGACCAATCGTGGCGTTCGTAACGGATCGCACGACAGTGGGAACCTAGCATAAGGAATACAGAATATATCAAAGATGGAAAACGGGCGCTTCAATGACAATACCCCTAAGAACATACATGTACTTGAACGAATTCCTAAAGTGGGCTTAAATATCCGAATGCAAAGCAAATACTTGATGCAAATATATTGCAACAAATGCACAATCTGAATGGCAATGTAAATACAGATCAGATTGCTTCTTCAGAAGCCATCTGATCTGCATCTACATTGTTTGAAAGATAAGACAAATTTAAAATGACTAAAAATTCTACAAATCTAATCTGGACATTACTGCAAGGTAAAACAAAATGTTCAGCAAACAGTTTAGACATGAACACAATGAGAATGAATACCCAATTAGGCAATAATATCAATTCTTCATATGCAAACGGTATACTCAGACCGCAGCATTCGATAAGGGTCTATTCTGTTTGCCAAGGTCCCAAAAATAGGGGAGGCTATGTGAGTAAAAATCAGGGGATAGGTCTAATGTCTATTGTTTCTAACTACGTATCAAGGGAATTAAATTGCATACTATCACTAAATCTTTAGACGAACTGAAACAAGAGGTCGATAAAAATCTAATCTTGTATTATATGCCTATAACAAAGCTTGAATTAATGCAAACATGCTAAATTTGAAGCTTGATTTATTAACCCATTTAGTACCAGAAACCCCAAAACGGGTACCCTGGCAAACAGTGCAGGCCCAGATCAGACGCCGCAGAACGTGGCGTCTGATCAGGGCCTACACTTTTTGCAAGACGTTCAGCCATTTTCCAAACAAATTTTGAAGAAAACATAACCTGACACCCCTAAATTTTGAAATGGACTCCTGATATGCATAAGTAGGAAGATTCCATTTGGTACAAAAAGGGGTTAATACATTATACCCAACAGGAGCAGAACATAGAACCAGGTAAGCTGGGGTAATGGGGATAAAAAATTTGGACTGTTTCCTTATTTCCCCACTAAAATGGACGTTGTGGGTACTCATTAGAACAGCCTCGCCAAGGTGATTCTTACAAGTACCCATAACCTATCTCTCTACCGAGAAATAAAGAAAAATAGCCTTTAGTTATAACCCTATTATTCCTCCTTAACTGGGTATGTAAATTTCATTCATTAAAGTGAGTAACTGGCAAGAAACTGAGCTCGTATTATGTACATTTTGCAGAAATTAATCTGGTTAAAATTGCGCAGACCCTGGCTCCACCAGAAACGTAACCAAAATTACTATGAGTCTTACAAAAGGAATTTAATGTACAGCTCTAGACCACGGGGAGTGATTGGGGTATGGTATTATTTTTTGTACGTTTAACATGTTGTGGGTACTTGTTAGAATCTTCAAAAAACGTTCATATCAGCCCTTTCAACCCTGTACATATGCAAACAGTATAGATGAGACATCTTATCTGAACCATCCAGCCATTGAACAGAATGTAAGTCTCCAAATTCAACGATGGAAGCTACTCGAGAAACACAGGGGGTTTAAGGGTTATTATCATTATACTGTACACCCTGTTAACACCAATTTTCCGCCCAATAAAATAGTTTTACCTGGTGTTAACGTAATGAGAGTTTAGCCTTGCGAATCAGTTTAAAGCGGGGTACAAGTAGGCCTCAAGTGGGGATACTTCACCCTTGTCCTGCTGAGCCCAGATATGTCTGATCTTTCAAACAATGCAGATCCAGATCAGATGGCTTCTGAAGAAGCCATCTGATCAGGATCTTCATTGTTTGTCATTCCGTTTAAGAATTGTTGCAATGATTCGGCATTTAGAAATCTGATTGGTTGATAATCCGTGGTGGGTGTGGCATATTTAAATATTCAGCAAGTTAAGAACATTTATCTCTTTTCTTGGCCCTCAGCTTCAGTCGCAGGATCTGGTTTCATGACTATGAAGTATGCACTGTGAAATGGAGTCGATGCTTATATTGCAAGTCAGCATCCAGACATCTACATCGATCTAAAAGATCAAAAATCTTCAGAAATGTCAATTCAAATGTAATCAGCTCACTCAGACGTATTCTTATACTTCTCCAAGCAAAATCTTAGAGGGTATTACGTGCAGTCAATAAAAGGAAGAAAAAAAAACCTGCTGTCTTTTACATCAGATAAAATGATTTTAACAAAGTCATGTACATTTGGCCCTAACAGAGTTGTCAGTGCTCCGATTGATCAGTCTCAGCCGGAACGTTATCGCTCTGCATGCTGGGTATTTTTTTTAGAAGCAGACGACATATTGAAATACTTGAAAATACGATTTGACAGCTCAAGCAAATTGTCTCCTATGGAGACTTTGCATGAGATGTTAAGTCCTGTTTTCTGGGAAAAATAAGAAAAATGTCAACAATTTGTCGTCTGCTTATTTAGCCTGTTAAGAAAGAGTATCCAGATATGCTGTGCAACAGAAGAGTGCGTATTGTAAAAATAGTACACTTTTAATGGATATTTACTATAAAGATGATCTATTTACCTAGATTGTTGGATTTTTACTAAACTGTAGTATAAGTCAGCTGTGAATTCCCACGCCTGAGTATGTGTCGAGGACACAAAAGGCGCCCTGTGGTACAGCATTTTTGCTTTTAAACTTAAATTTAACAAGTCTTTTATCTGTCCTCAGCAGGACAGTCCTTTATATCTTAATCTTGTGAAAAAATGAAGTTACATAATTTATTTCACAGGCTATATGAGATAGGTATAGCACTGCTGGCCATACTATACAAGTTCATACGACCCCTAACAGTGCACTAATCTACAGGCTATTAGGGTCTGCAGAAATGCAATTGGCAGATAAGATAGGTGTATTATCACTAAACAAATATGTTTGGCACTTGAAGTATCTTAAAATGTTTTGGGTGAAATGGAAATGACAAGGCAGTTTTCTTGTCAATACAGTTAGCCAATCAGAAACACATTGCAAGGAAAAACCTATGTAAACCGTGGCAAACCCTACTAAGAACCACCCTACACCTTTCATAGCACCCCTTTATCTTTGCCCTTAGTTTACTGTCCTACTGAGGATTTGTGGGGTGTCCTGGTATACTGCTTGCGTTTTTCCATAAATATTTACGTTGAAGACCAGTTTTTGGGGTCTGTTCAACATTTCTAAACATTTTCTCGGTTTCCATAAGCATGTCAACACAAAGAACACTTGCGACTATGACCAGCATAATGGTCATATTCGTGCGTGTGGTCCCTTATACTAAATCTCGATCTCTAAAAGAGTATAAACAAGGCTTTTTGAATGATTATAGTGCATGCGCCATAACTATAACACATCCGTGTAACATAGTGCATTTTTCCATTCACCATATTTGCATTATTTTCTGGCTCCCAGCTTGCACATTGTCAATATTGGAAAAACAGGTAACCAGACCCCCCTGACCTTTCAAGGTCAGGGGGGTCTGGTTTCCTGTTTTTCCAACACTGATAACGTTCAGACTAGGAACCAGCAGATAATGCAAATAAGGTGAATATCTCCAAAATGGTTAATTTTCTGGTGACAATTTGTGATTATTTTTCTTATTTTCACACCAAACATAGGTTTTGGGTACTCGTTAGAAGCACCTCATTGAGACGGTATAAGACGGTTCTATCGAGTATCCACAACCTATGTCATGGAACAGAATTAAAATCTATACCCCTATAAACCCCAGTTTTCTCTATGAAAAGTGGGGTTTACGGGGTATTCATTTCACCGACTTGTAAACATGATGCCATTTTTGTTATATCTACATTTAAGGGATTTTGACAGAACTGACGTATTCCCACCAGGATTAACAAGGAAGACATTTTTTTTACTTCCTGTTCTATTTATTGTGAATCCAGATCCTCGAAGTGGGGGTCTACTTTTGAAGAAAAGAATTTGCTCGCGCGGTGCAAATTCTTTTCTTCAAGAGTAGTCCCCCATCGATGAGAGAGACACAAAAATGTTTTTGAAGGGGGTGCCTCCCATGTAAGTGTAGGTATATCCACCCCTTCTTCATGCGGGAGTGCTGCCAGTCTAAACATAGACCCCTTAGATCTAGACATAAAATAAACGTTAATGAAAGAGGTATGCATTTTCAAAATAGAATAGTATCTTCTTAATTGAACCATCCGGTGCACCTTGTACACGGCGTTTTTGCTCGACATTATAGCAGCAGTAAATCCCATTATATTGGAAATTAAATCCATGAACGCTTGATATATTTTGACATAGGCGCACTCCAGTTCAAACAGCAGATGGTGCGGGAGCCACCGGCGAAATAATTACACACGAAACACTCCATCTCTGCACAGTTGCCTTTGTAGTTTGTGGCTGAACACACCTAGAAACACAAAGACTTCGTCCCTAGGATGAAATACCACTATTGTTCAACGGAAAAATAATCCAGCGCTTTGTGTTAACTTTTAATATTTTCTCATCCAGCACTGCCTCTGCATTTTAGTTTTGTTAGTAGTACATTTAACCCTTGTCCTGCTGAGCCCGGATATGCCTTATCTTTGAAACAATGTAGATCCAGATCAGATGGCTTCTGAAGAAGCCATCTGATCAGGATCTTCATTGTTTGACATCCAGTTTATGAATTTGCTGCAGTAATTTGCATCAAGTGATCTGATTGGCTGATAATCAGTAGTGGGTGTGACATATTTAAATATTCAGCAGGACAAGGGTTAATCTTCAAAAACGTAATTTTACAAATGTTTAGCACGACCGATCAGGCGCCAACACGACAGTTTGTTGTTGATCCCATTTTGATGGCCTCAAAATGAAACTGACGGGGATCAAACTTCTGAGGCTAACCCAACAGAAGATTCCACTTAATGATTTTGGTCTGGTCCATTTCCATTCTTAGCCTATCTCAGGATATCTTGATTGTTTTCATTGTTGTAAAGTTTACAAACTCCGCATCTGTATATAACAGTGTAGACTCTGATCAGACGCCGTATTCTAAGACGTCTGATCCGGAGCTATACTGTTCGTCCCTTTTATGCCTCTCTGGGTGTATGGGTTCACTGAATTAGCCAAACCACGCTCCCAGTTTTGCTTGCATGATATTATACAATACTTTTTTTCTGTTTTTCTCGTCAAAGGTAAATAATCCTTTTTATCTCTTTTGTGTGAATAATTGCTCAAAACAAATGCATGTATGATAATATCCTAGGCACCAAGACAATTCCCATGCTTTTTACATCACTGAAGTACGCAGGCATTTGTATTCTCGTATTTTACAGTATCTTTCACAGAATCAAAACAGGCATGTAATGTCAATTACGGCATCCAATTTGGCACGCGACCATAAGTTAAGATCCGTAAAGCTCCAAAAGCGAGAGAATACACTTGAAACAATTTTACTATTCACTGAAAACAATCAAAACAATAATCCTGTTTTTAAGCACATGCTCAACTCTATAGGTAGATCCATGATCAGCAACAGGATAAGCACCAAAACTTTAAGGAGAAAGAATACCTCTAAAACAATTTCAAGGGAGATAAGCATCACGACTCGCCTTGTCAGCAGAAAAAGTGGGCTTCTCTTAAAGTTAAGACTTTTCTCCTGGGGAGCAAATTCTTTCCTTAAGAGTAAATCCCTGATAGACCCAGATAAGAGGGGTAACCACACTTTTTTCCTATTTCAGCACGCACATATAACTTTTCTTATTTCTGCACGAAAGCATACGCTGTGTGTACTCATTAGAAGCGTCTCGCTGAGGCGCTTCTAATGAGCACCACAGCGTATGTTTTCATGCAGAAATAGGGAAAATATCAAGACAGGTGTTTTGAGTGGGTTATCGACCCTGAAATTGTATTCTTTCCCCTTATGGGGCTTGTCACTGAGCATAAGTAATATAATCCACTTCTGATTTTGCTTTTGAACCGTTTTAAAGCACAAATCTCTCCACAGCAAGCAGTTAAAATATCCAGCAAATATGTTCCAGTATCAAAATTCTGTGAAAAATACGTCAAAATATCCTTTTTAAACACATTTTCTCCATGGTCGTTGCTGTTTCACGCGTTCCTTGGTGCATTTATAGTATCCATATTCTTGTTTGTGGCCGTCTTTGCCACCACAATGACAACTCCACTTTAGAATGTACACAGTAATCCAAGGATGAAATTCCAAGTAAAACACATCTTGTCATACCAAGAAGAATACTGCCGTCTCTCAGAAAGATGACCAGAGAAAAGACAACACATCACGTTAACATGTGTAATGAACAACCCTTTAAACCACACTTTTTAGATAAAAAGTGGGTTTAGTTAAAACATATTAAATATAAACTAACAGTAAACATATAAATATGAACGAGAAACAGCAATTATAACTTAAGGAAAACGGCCACATATAGTGGAGTCAACTCTTCGGATTTTAGACTCGTCAAATCGGGTCTACTTAAAGGAAAGAATTTGCTCCAAAGGAGCAAATTCTTTCCATTAAATGTAGACCCCTTTTGGTGGGGCTTACATTATATGAAACAAACAGTAAGTGGCAAAAGTAGCCAGTCGTCCCAAATGAGAAAAGAAAAAGGTCTAAAATGCCTCGTGTATCCATTTCCCTTTACAAAAAAGTAAAAAAAAAAGTGGTTAAAATTGATTACCTTGCCGCACCCCTTCCAATGAAGCATCGTGCCACGCCTCTATTATCAAAGAAAAGGTCCCCTGAAATGATACAGATTTCTTATGCATACATGGACATAAATTTGGTAAAATTAATGTACATGACATTTAAACTATTTTTAAGAATTATGTTGCATATATATAAAAAAAAAAAAGAAAACTCTACCACTGGGTTAACAAGCTGTTTCATCCCGTTGTGATATCAAGTGTAGATCAATAGGATTTTGTACTAAAATGATAAAATGAGAAGAAAAGTTGGGATTTATAAAGTAAGAGAATATTTTATTTACCCATGCAGCCAACTGATAATGTTGATGAGGTTTTGGGTTTATACGAGCACTCTGGGCACTATTATCGAGCCAATGGAAGGGCAATACGGACAGACCGTGTGTTAGAGCCCTGGTGGTCGTTTTAAACTCGATCCCTGTGGAATTCGAATCCGGGCCGCTGTCAGGTATAGTGGGTTAGAGCTTAACGTCTGAGCTCCCTAACAGTGAGACATTTTAAAAAAAGCATCACGAAAACACGCCTATTAGAATATATTGAAAATTTTACCATCAAAAAGGAACATTTTCTGCTTAAAACATCGATTGTGGGAACTCGAGGTAGTCGCTGAGGCGGTTCTAACGAGTACGCACAATGTATGTTTTGGGTAGAAATAAGAAAACGTATACCCTGTGAAACCCCATTTTTAAAAACCCAGTTTTATTATAAAAATGTAGGATTTAATGGAGTCGAAATTGTAAAGGTGTGTTTTCGTGATGTCACTGGTGTTAACAAATTTTACTTACCGGCCATGTAATATTCTCAAACTGGAATCTAATTGGGTTGGTAAAGGAATTAGAATTTTCAAAATCCACATTATTTTCACCCAGAACGTCAGTTGTAACAAATCCAAACGTACAAGTTGGGTTTTCAGGAATGACGTTTTGGTAATGCGTTAAACAAACAGTAAAGAATGTACGACATGTAGAACTACACACATATCCAGGTCCAAACGAAGAAGAGGTTCTAACTCCATTACAACAGTTTCCTTCTATATTTAATCCATGTTCATTTTTGAAACTTATTAACCGTAGCTCGAACACACCTGAGCACCAGACCTGTTGAAAACAAAACAACATCGGTATATTAGAACTGTAAACAAGCCACAAATCATAGTAACTTCAAAATTACTCAATTCCAAAATATGACAATTCACAGAAAAAAATAACAAAAATATATCTTACCTTTGGTAACAAAATTAGAATGTTTAAAATCCCCAGAATTATCACTCTTGCCGGTTTTCTCAACTTCATTTTTCTTGTTTACGCTGCCTGCCGCTTGGCACCGGTAGCGTATTTCTGATATTGGCTTTACTCCACAGCCTCGCTTTCACTTCAACTCCGCCTACCGCCACATTGACTGGCAGTCTGTGAAATAGAAAAGCTGTTATAGTAAACTTAATAGTATTCAATATAAAATTGATTCTTATCAAACTATTCCTATTAAATCACATTCAAGTGTTAACACAATCGTTTGATAACGTTTTCGTTTTGTAAGCACTTTCAAAATCCAGCTTCAGAAACTAAGTCGCATCATTCCGACTGAACAACTGTTGCATACCATTTGATTCCAATTTCACTGGTTCTAAGACGAGTTCTGCTATCAGAGAAAATTTTTACTGATAAGCTGGCACGCGCGCTCTCGTGGACTTCTCGCGACTGTAGGATTTAACTGAATGAACCGAATACCCCTGCTGCTTAGCGTTTTATTAAATTTTTACGAGGACTGCTTCCAGTAACCGATAAAATAGACTATGAATGGTTTAAGAAGCGCACTGAAGGGTATCACAAGTCGGTTTGTATTGGCTGTTATAACAAAGCGTCCCCTCAAGCACACAGGTATTAATCGAACTAGACTGGTCAAATTATTCTGAATCGATGAATCGAGTAGCGCATCTGTCATTTAAGTTTTTCGCGGTTTGATTGATCAACCAAATCGAATTTCTATTTTTGCGTGTACCTCAGTAAAACATTTATAAAATATACATCCTGGACTCAGACCATGCAACAATCTCACTTACAATTTTGTGATGGCGCGTGGCCCCTAGACCTCAAATAAATGCAGACCCTTTTATTTCGTGATGAATTAAGGCCATAAAAAGTCTCTTTGTGTCTTCAGCTGTCGGAGCAGGCGCACCTGCCTCCTTTATCCATCTCTACTCATATTCAAATTAATTCCTTATATGGAATATTAAGTCGCGTGGCTCCTAAGCAACGGCGCATATAATACACCTGGTCGTGTGTCGGTACGCAGGTAAATAGCAATTTATCGGTAGGCCAGACTATGCTTCAAGGGTCCCCAGTCAATCAAACAGTTAATAATGTGCTCCAGGTTATTACCGTATAAAATATTATTCAAAAATAAAATATATTTAACTGTATACGTATTCCGCAGCAAAATAAATGGCGGGAAAGAACCACGTGGAATGGTGACAGAGCATGCCACCTGTTGTTGTTGTGATAAGCAATGTTTACACTGATTAGCACAGCAATCGACCGATGACACCAGCTAACGAGAGGAAAACAAACTTTTTTTTTTCCTACCCGCCTTGCATTGTTTCTCAAGAAATTGTTGCTTTAAATTAAGGAATGATCATTTTGAAATACAAAGAGGTGGACCACAATTTAAGAACATTGGAAACTTTGTCGTAATATTCGATTGAGTGAGTGAGTGCTCGAGTTTTACGTCCCACCCACAGCTTAGGTCATACGGAGATGGGACCCCGGTTTAAAGAGTCATCCGAAAGTCTGGAGAAGCCCGGGATCGAAATATTCGACTGAAAGCTTATGAAATCTATTGCTTTGGTGACGGGTCGTCTCGGCCCTTCTATCTGCAAAAATGAGGGTTTGTGCTGATTTGCAGAAAAAAACGCGACCGATATTTATTATTATTTTGCCTTTAGTTTACTGTCTTTTCCGAGAGCCGATCGTTAATCGGTTTCGGACAAAAAAGACCCTCTAAGCGGTTTACCAGTATTTAGTGAGATCCCGTGAGATCCGCCCCCACCCCAAAACACACACAGTAACTGACAACAGCCGGTGGGTCAGTAGACGAGTCCTTCTCAAGCCGTATCCCAAGAGACGGGGCAGTAGAAAAAGGAAGTATATGTATAGGACAGGACAGAAGAAAAGACTAAAAAACAGCCAATCAGCCTGTACCTGTTGCAGGCACAACAGGACTTGACCAGAACGCACAGGCACTGAGAGCTACACAGCACCTGCGTACCGACCGAGACAACCTCCCACAAGTTCATATTGTACTCGTTTTATTTGTCGTGAAACTGTGCTTTGTTCACAACTCCAAAACATTTTTTCTGTAAATCTGATTTTTTTCCTTACTTCTGCTTCAAACAATGATTATGGGTGCTCGTTAGAACCGCCTAACGAGTGACCACTGCACGAATTCGTATTCACCATTGAATAAAGGAAATGAGCCCCGCCAAGCGAATTTGTGTCTTCGAGCATTCCGTCATGACAAATTTTAACTGCGCATGCCCAGCCATTCAGAGGGGCCGGGGATATGGCTTTCTGTCTGAAGGTTCCTCTTGATTCACTGCTTGTATGAGCGAGCAGCGAAGGCTTGGCGAGACTGCGCGGATGCGCAGGCTCGCCTGAACCTTCGCTGCTCGCATAGGCGATAAGTACCAAAATCGCTTGACGGGGCCCAAATGATGTACACCCTTGTAGACCCCGCTGTTCTCTAGATAAAAAGGGGTCAAGGTGATACTCATTGCACAAGCTTGTCAACGTAACATAACGGGTACACGATTACGCGAACAGCATGAAATCTTTTACAAATGGCCGAATCTGCAATGAAAATTTAGTTCATATGTTAGCAAATCCGTGAAGGTGCGGTTTACATCGTTAAAACTTTTTTCTAGTCCACATTTATAAAATGGATTTTTATTCACAAAATAATAATAAAAAAAAAATAAACGAAAAAATTTCTCCGTGTCACTTGCCTACTGCTACAGTGCAAGGGAAGCAACTAGTACTCGCACTGAAAGGACAACAAATCGAGGAGACCCTAGAAATTTCATAGAAACAGGGCATTTGGCGATAAATGAATGACATTTTCTGTCAGGTCTCCATATCAACCAATGATATGGGTACTCGTTGGAACTACCTCGCCGAGGCGGCCATAGTGTAGGTTGATATGGAGAAATTATCCTGCAAATATCAAAAAATACCAACCTTATCTGATGCGGTCAAATAAATCGTACTTTAAATTAGAACTTACTTATTTCAGCTTAAAAGAATCTTTTTCAAATTCATCCAGTGATGGTCAACATTCCATTACACCACAAATACCTATGTACATTTTTTCTTGCACCTCATGAAAGTCGTGTGGCAAGTTTAAACTGTCAGTCATACACCTGGATTTCTATACAAAAGGTGGGGCTTGTAGTCCCGATGAACCAATCATTTAGGTTCTGCTTGAGGAGGTCTGATCGTCGCGTGCCAGCTTTTCAACTTATTATTATTTTCTTTTGAGATAAACGCGCCAAAACGATTTTACAAATTAGCATAAAGGTGCATTAGTAACAATATATGATATGTATTTCTACGTATCTGTGTCATTTACCTACGTAACCTAAAAAATAAGATAAGCAGGTGAAAAAAAAATTTGGCGGCAGAACTTAGTATATACAATATATTATGTTTAACGACACGTCAACCCATGTGGGTCATTTTCATTTTATTTATTTATTTTTGGTTTTGGTTTTATGGCCCTTTCAGGATTATTTTCAGAAGCCTCCGTTGTGCAGTGGTTACGCTACTCGCCTTGTAAACCAGGGATCGCAGGATCGATCCCGGGCTTCTCCAGACTTTCGGATGAGTCTTTAAACCGAGGTCCCGTCTCCGTATGACCTTAGCTGTTGGTGGGACGTAAAACTAAAACTCACTCATATCGAGCCGGTCGGCGAAAACCGGAGTACCCGGAGAAAAACCACCTGAACTTCCGTTGCAGAACTTGGCATTTCACATGCGAGCCAGGCTCGAACCGTCTGCGCTCTTATCCACGTTTACTAACGGTGCTTTGGTTTTGAACACCTGGACCCAGGCTCATTATTTCTGCTGAAAAGCATAGCTTGTGTGTAATTAAAACCCCTCTAATCCCCACTTTATACAGAGAAAAGATGGGTTTACAAGGCAATGTATTTTCATCATATGACGTCGCGTCTGAGAGTGTAATAAACGGCCATGTAATAAATTCAATAATCCACTAGTGGATTAAATATGCAAATTCGTTAGATACACCCCGTAACGTTACAAATACGACGTCCTTAACGTCGCGTTTATTAATGGCGGAATATTGACATTTTGTTAAAAAAATTGTGAACAAAGTGCGTTTTAAAAGTCATATGATAAATAGAATCTTACATTCGTGATCATGTGTTATTGAATTTATTAAACTCGTTGAGGAAAATGGATAAAATGCTCGGCAAAGCCTCGCATTTTATCCTTTTTCCTCAACTCGTTTAATAAATTCAATAAAACATGAACACTTATGTAAGATTTTGCTTGCTAAAAACGCAGATTGTGGGTAGTCGTTAGAACATAACACGCACCTACAATCTGACCCTGCACTGTTTGCCAGGGTACTGAATGGGTTAATACATGTCTGGGAACAACAAAGACTCTGGCGAGGTTGCGTTTATGCACATGCTCGCCTGAGTGCCCTGATCTCTTAGCTTGCTTAACGCTGAGCATACTGGGTATTTTTTTTTCGCAGCAGACGACATTTTGATATATTTTCCCCAGAAAACAGGATTTCTATGAGATGTCAAGTCCTGTTGTCTGGTGCGTGTGTCTGTGTGTGTGTGTGTGGGGGGGGGGGGGGGGGGGGTTAAGAAAAATATCAACAATTTGTCGCCTAGAGAGTGTATATTTGATCATGATATGTCCCAAGGATGCAACAGGTGTTATCCTTGCACCTGACCAATCAAATATTTACTTTCGAACCTCTTCTTATTTAGGCACGCGACCATTTTGCGACATCTGATCAAATAAATATTACGCAGATGCGATGAAGATAACGACCATCCGTCAAGATGATATTTACTGAAGTGCCCTTCATCCACGCGGCCGAGTTGGGACGGAGCGCAGTAAAGAAGGAACCTATCAACACGGAAGAACGAACGCCTCGCAATGATAACACACCTTTCACCGCTTTTCCGATGAAAATTTATGATATTTTGCTCATTTATTCTCCAAATATAGGTTGTGGGTACTCGTTAGAACCGCCTTATTGAGGCGGTTCTAACGAGTACAAACAACCTTTGTCTAGGAGCAGAAATAAGCAAAATAATGTATACCCCCGTAAACCCAAGTTCTAAAATATAAAAAGTGTGGTTTAGGGGGGGGGGCATTTCACGGACTTGTTGGGAAAACTGGGGCTTAGACGATATGCTCTGCTCAGACACAGAAAAGAGACCTAAGTTTTCCTGACAAAACTGCTGATCTGAACGATAAACATTAGTATGTTATTTTCTTATGACAAGAAACAAACAACATAACTTCGACACACCTGAACAGATGTTTCATATGTTCAAAGGCTTATATGTTTAAAAATTAAATCGAGATAGAATCAGTGAAAATTTTGTGAAAAGGCGAAATTAGACCTTACCAACTCAAGATAAATTGATTGATATGTAACTTTATCTTTGGAATCAGAAAAAATCATACTATTAACTTAAAAACACAAAGTAAGAAAAAAAATTCTCTAGCAGATGAAGCAGGAAAAAATATGTCATTTTACATGTGAGCCGCATCATGAGAAAACCCGTTATTGTTATTTTGCGAACATCAAAGGTGCTGACCAGACTGCGCATGCGCGCAGTCTGATCAGCACCTTTGCGTTCGCTGCTTTGATGGACCTCTAGCTTCTAAGAAAACAAAAAATCAAGTCACTAGCTAGTCTTTCATGGTGTAGCTGAGCAGACCTGGTCGCCATCATGATAAAAAAATCCGTGATATGAAGACCCCTGTAATTCCAACTTTATATAGAGAAACAATGGGGTTTACAGGGGTATACTTTATTTTACTTATTTCTGCTCCAAGACATAGGTTGTGGTAACTCGTTGGAACACACAATGAGGCGGTTCTAACGAGTACCCACAGGCTATGTTTTGCCTGGAAATAAGAAAATTTCATCAGAACATTAACTGTCCTGGAGCCAGTTGTTCAAAGCATCGTTAGCTTAACGAGCTCGTTAGTGGTCATATTGTTAACTCTTCTAGCAAGTACAATATTGAAAATTTTGGTATTTTTGCTGACAAAATGTGAGCAGCTTTTGCATCCGCAAAAGCTGCTCACATTTTTTCAGCAAAAATTTCAGCATATTTGCCATATTTAATGATCAAAGTTTTAACGATACGTTAACTAACGACATCGTTAGTTTTGAACAACTGGCCCCTGGAGACCGTGTTCACGGAAGACAGGTTTTCTCATCACGGGCGCTCATATTCAAAACGGTAAGGTTCTCACAGGCATTTACAGTATTTTACATAAGGTGAGAAAATTGTCAACAATTTTTGGTGTAACATGGGTATTTTTCGCGCATTTGGGATACAACTTTATTTTAAAGAGCAAACTGGACAGGATCATCTTTGCGGTATTTTAATGCAGTCAGACTGCTGTCGACATATTATTGTATATCAATGTACCCCTCATTGTGCAATCGATACAACACTTACTCTTTTTTGTCGGGCAATTTAGTGAAGAAAGGAGGGGCCACAAAATTCAATTAAAGTTTTACTGATATTCAATCAAGTCTTAATCGTTTTGTTTGGGCGATAATGCCCTAACTGGGTCGCCAGGGTGATTAACTGTCCTGAATTTGTGTGAAAATAAATCCTTAAAGGCGTCAATTTCAACAAAAATCAACAAAACTAAGTAGCAAAAAGTGCTAATTATTAGAGTTTTAAATGCTTAAAATCAGAAACAAAATAGTTTCAAAGTGACAATCTTAAAGTTTGAGCAAAATCGGTCTTCACGGTTGACTTGACTGTCGTGGAAGCTCAGACATATTTGATTTACCTTCAAAACCGGAAAGGGTAATAGCTCATTATAGATGTCCAATTAAAGGATAAGTTAAAGGAGCAATTAAACCATATAACGACAATTATCAAACAATAAATGCAATATGCCACATGTGTCAATATGTCACCTTCGTTAGAGAGAGAGAGAGAGAGAGAGAGAGAGAGAGAGAGAGAGAGAGAGAGCTTCATGATGAAGTACATAATTTTATTATGGTACAGTAAAATTTCGCTCTCATCATTACGATAACACATCTGTGTCATATAATTTTTATCCCCTTGAACCCCACTTTTATAGGTTTACAGGGGTAAACCATATTTTTCTTATTTCTGCTCTAGATATAGTTTGTGGGTACTCGTTGGATACGGTTCTATGCCCAATCTATATTTTGAGAAGAAATAAGAAAATTATCACAGTTTTTCAACTTAATTTTTTTTTTCACTTTTTCGGCGGTAAAATTTACAATGTATTTGTATAGGCGTGTTTTCGGTAATGGTGACAAAGTGCATTCTTTCAGATCTCCAGAATGGTTAAAGTTATTTTTTTTCTTATTTAGACTAAATATAGGTTATTGGTGCTCATTGAGGCGGTTCTAACGAGTACCTACAACCTATGTCTTAGTGCAGAAATAAGGAAAATAAACCCTGTTGTCTCTATATAATGTGGGGTTTAATGGGGTGTTCATTTCACAGACTTTTTAACGCGATGAAGATCGTCAAAAATTAATACATTATGCTTTTAAAAGCATGTTTAGAAGGTCTTTCAGTGTGCTCTAGTTGGAGACTACTTTAGAGGCTGTTCAAACGTGGCCTTAATATGGGAATTTTATGTACATGTATTTGATATTCAAGCACGTTTGATATATGCCCACGTCTAAAGTTTGGCACGAGTACACCTACATTTTCGGCCCCGCCCATTGGGGCTTGAAGAAATGGATGTGTTGCATTTTGCTACCACGCAGAGTTGAAACCGACCGCACACGACTGGTAAACCGCTGAGAGGTTCTAGCCAGCCCAGGCAAAGCGGCGCGAGTCGAACCGTCCATGCTTATAACCCCTTTTGGTTTCATTGGGCGACAAGGCTTGAAATGTCATTTTATCTCAATGCCGGGTAAAAGTCCCACAAAATTGGAAGCAACGTCTCCAAAAGGACCTATACAGAGTTGACGGGGACGCTAAACGTTAAATCAAACAAACAAAACCTACATTTTAATGTACTTAAATAAATTCCAAGAACGAACAGATTTATAACACAACATAATAATAGTTCTTTATTAAGGTCATGTATATGACATATGAGTGAAAAATTATTATTATCATATTTATCATCATCACCACCTTTATGAGTGAAGCCCCCGCCCATAGGGGCTTGAAGAAATATATGGGCTACATGATGCTTCCACGCAGAGCTGAATCCGGCCCGCACACTAGTACTGGTAAACCGCTTAGAGGATCTAAGCCTGTCCAGGAACCGCGGTGCGAGGCGGACCGTCCATGCCAATAAACCCTATTGGTTTCATTGGGCGACAGGGTTTGAAATGTCATTTCATCTCAATGTCGGGTAATGGAAGCAACGTCTCCAAAATGACCTTTACAGTGTTGACGGGGACGTTAAACCTCAAATCAAACAAACAAACAAAACCTTTATTAGTGATAACAAAAACAAAAATGTTAACACTATGTCAAAAAGACAACACAATGTATCACGTAATGAATACCCCCAAACCCGACTTTATGTAGAGAAAATTGTGGTTTACGGGGTTATACATTATTTTCTTTATTTCCACCACAAAGCAAGGCCGTGAGTACACGTTAGAGCCGCCCCAATCCCCAGCCCATGCCTGGGGCAAAAATATGAAAAATATCACAACTTCTCATATAAGAAACATGTCCGTTTTTGAGATAGGGAAAATGCGCTTTGCGTCACGGACATGCTATATGCTATGGACAAGGCAAGTCTGTTTTGGAGAGGCATGAATAAGATCACTGAACTCTTTTAATAATCATTTTTGAAAAAAAAAAAATAATAAAAAAATGCAAAGCCAAACGCAACCAAGTATGTTTGCACTTATCGATATTCGTCACGTTAAGCACAGGTAAGTCATATGACACTATTTGAATTTCACAGGTAAGCGGTATAGAGTTGTGTCCCATAGACAATATGAGAAAATGTGGGCTATTGTTTTTTGTTGTTGTTTTTTTTTTCTAATGAAAATGTTTGATATCCTTATTTCTACTTGAAATACAGAATGTGCGTACTCGATAGAACCGTCTCAATGGGGCGATTGTATCGAGTATCCACAACCTATGTTTTTGACGTAGGATTAAAAAAATAATGAACATCCGTGTTAACACCACTTTTCTTAATGTAAAGTGGGGTTTACACGGTTTTATTTTTTATCTGTTGACGTTTTGTTTGTTTGTTTGATTTGAGGTTTAACGTCCCCGTCAACACTGTAAAGGTCATTTTGGAGACGTTGCTTCCAATTTTGTGGGACTTTTACCCGACATTGAGATGAAAGACATCTCAAGCCCCGTCGCCCAATGAAACCAATAGGGTTTATTAGCATGGACGGTCCGCCTCGCACCACGGTTCCTGGACAGGCTTATATATTTGTTGACGTGATAAAGCGGAAGCATTTATCCTTTTTACAATGGACAAATTTGCAGGAGAGGCATTTTCCCCCAGAAATTTTACTACATGCAATGAAATTCCGCTATTAAGACCAGCTAATATTAAGACTAATTTATAAGAAAGGTTTTTCTTTCTTTGTGTTTTCTACACCCAGTATCCTCTACTAAGGGACCAACTTTGAGTCTTAAAGACCACTTTTGAACAGTCCCAAAGGTGGTCTGAATGTAGGAATTTTACTATACTTTAAAGGAAATAATTTCTCCTTTCATTTTATATTTCGAAAAGCGCTACTCAGTTTTTAAAAAGGAAATCAGGAAAGCTGTCTCCCTTTAAAAATGTCAGGAAATCTGTCAGCTGTAGCCATCCTATCGAAACGATGAAACTGAAGAGCCTATGAAATGCCTTACTTCCGGAAGTAATAAATTACACATAATGAAGGAAACACTTAACCCAGTTAACCCCAGTTACTTGAGAAGAACAACTTCTGTATTTTTTCTTCTCAAACTCTTCAAAATTGCTCAGATCATTTGAACGTTGTTAATAGCAAAATTGCAATTCAAGGGCATACATCAAGAATTAATTCTAAGATATGTTAAACAAACACCTTTCACGTAAAGTGTATTCAGTTAATTTATTTCTTACGATTTATGTAAAGAGTTCGGCAAGCAATTAAAGAGCACGTGTGTTCGATTAGCCGTAACTGTTTATCCGGATTTTTAAAACAGCTTCCCATTTCGGCGCCTTCAGAATATTAGTTAGAAAAAAAAGACTTGCAGCAAGCAATATACCTTTACTACTCTAAATAAGATTCTAGAGCACATGATTGCTGAGAGCAAACTCTCTCCTTGAAGAGCAGCTCCCCTTTTTAGATAGGAAACAAACAGGAAATAACCATGTGACATAGTCGTCATACCCACGTGACATAGTCAAGTCACACCCATGTGATATAGTCCAGCCACACCCATGTGACATAGTTCAGTAACATTCATGTGACAAACTCCAGCCACACCCATGTGACATAGTTCAGTAACATTCATGTGACAAACTCCAGCCACACCCGTGTGACAAACTCCAGTAACATCCATGTGACAAACTCCAGTAACATCCATGTGACAAACTCCAGTGACACCCATGTGACATAGTATAGCTAGTTCAATTTGACATGAGACTGACGACCTCTATTACCATAATTTCACACCCGATTGAATGTATATATTTATCTTCGCCGTTTTCCGGAGAGGTCCATATTGTTATTCAATACATAGAGGCAGGTAAATGTATCGCAATTCACAAGATGCCGAACATTCACGAGAAGCTTACGAAAACCGACCTCATGATTAGGCGATATCATTGACTAATTTATTCTTTGCATAAAGGTCAGTCTCATGTCAAATTGCACTGGCTATGCAGTCACACCCATGCGGCATAGTCCAGTCACATCCACATGACAGTCAAGCCACACCTATGTAACTTAGTCTAGACACACTCCAGTCACACCCATAAGGCATAACCCAGTCATACCAATGTGTCATAGTCCAGTCACACCCATGTCACATTATCCGGTGACACACATGCGACATACTCCATTTACATCCATATAACATACTTCAGTCACACCCATGTGACATAGTCCAGTCACACCCGTGTGACATACTCCAGTCACAGCCATATCATATAGTCAAGTCACCCCTGTGTGATATTGTCCAGTGACATCCGTGCGCCATACTCCAGCCACACCCATATGACATAGTGTGACACATAGTCCGGTCACACCCATGTGTCATAGTAACGTCATACCCGTGTGACGTACATGTAGTCCAGTCACACCCTTATGACATACTCCAGTCTGTCATGGCTCCAAAAATGAGATTTTCTGATGAACTGCTTTTTATATCTGCTTAAAAATAGACTGTGGTGCTCGTTAGGATCGCCTCATAAAATCTGGTCACAATATAGACTGTGGTGCTCGTTAGGATCGCCTCATAAAATCTGGTCACAATATAGACTGTGCTGCTCGTTAGGATCGCCTCATAAAATCTGGTCACAATATAGACTGTGCTGCTCGTTAGGATCACCTCATAAAATCTGGTCACAATATAGACTGTGGTGTTCGTTAGGATCGCCTCATAAAATCTGGTCACAATATAGACTGTGGTGCTCGTTAGGATCGCCTCATAAAATCTGGTCACAATATAGACTGTGCTGCTCGTTAGGATCGCCTCATAAAATCTGGTCACAATATAGACTGTGCTGCTCGTTAGGATCGCCTCATAAAATCTGGTGACAATATAGACTGTGCTGCTCGTTAGGATCGCCTCATAAAATCTGGTCACAATATAGACTGTGCTGCTCGTCAGGATCGCCTCATAAAATCTGGTCACAATATAGACTGTGCTGCTCGTTAGGATCGCCTCATAAAATCTGCTCACAATATAGACTGTGCTGCTCGTTAGGACCGCCTTAATGAGGCGACCCTTACGAGCACACACAATCGATATTTTTGAGCAAATATAAGGAAAATAAAGCATATATACCCATGTAAATCCTACTTTTGTCAGTATAAAGTGGGGTTTACACGGACTTAACATAATGGCCCATCTTCACTGCAAACAGGGCATAAAATATGTAAGATGTACCGCAACTTAAATTTATCTTATTCATATTAATTCATTCATTATAGCTGTCTTTATTCTAGTTTTATTTCCTTCAATGCTAATATCAGTCACCTTATCGACCCCTTAAACGACCCATATCATATCAAACAGGAAACTATCAGAGCACGCATGCAAATTAATTCGTTCTTAGCGTGAAATGTGAAGTTTGGGGAAAACATGAAAGTATGCTGTCCTACTTGAACAAAATGGCAGCGGTATGTATTCGTCGTGAAATTCCGCTATTTAGACCACCTAAAATTAAGATACTGGCTACAATTAAAAGAACACATTCGGGACAGTTCAAAAGTGGTCTTTAATCTTAAAGACCACTTGGACGGTCCCAAAGGTGGTCTTAAAATTGGAATTTTACCGTATTATGGTACTCGTGGGTCCCGGTTTTTACGATAAACTAAAAGACGGTATCCATGTAGACACCCAAGGCTAAACTGGGTATACGCCTTCAGAATGATGCTCAAAAGCATCTGTATATACGAGACTTGCTGAATTATCTAAGCAAACAATGTACCTGTTAAATATACAAACAGAACATGCCTATTTATTCGCCATTTTGCGGCTGGGGAACATCTGAGCGACATTCTTACCCTGCATGCAAATGCACGCGAGGGTTTTGTTCTCACGCTCTCAATATATACCTTAATGTGTATGATTGCACTCACAAGGGATGGAACATTTGCATAAAATGATTTGAACCTATTTGGTAGGTAACAATTCTTAAAAAGTAAAGGATTTTACCCCTAGGAAGAGTAAACGCTTTCCTTTCACAGAAGCCCCTATTTAGAAAAGGTTTCAGACTGAAGAAGAGTATTTTCTTCTTCAAAGCGAAGTCTCCGTCTGCAATATGGCATCTAATTTGTTAAGATGCAGGCATTCACCTTAAATGCCTTATATTATGCAGATGTTCCTGGAAGAATATCTTAGAAGATGAAAAAATATTGAGATTCCAGGTGTCTTATCTCTGTTGCGCTACCGTATTTCACTGTATGATCTGGGTTAACCTATTTTGTTCGCCTTGTAGTACAGCAGGAGCTCATGGCTGAGTTATTTAAAAATATTTTATAAATTATACAACGAAAACCCAGATCAGATGCACGGCCCCGCCCATTGGGGCTTGAAGAAATAAATGGGCTGCATGATGCTTCCACGCAGAGCTGAATCCGACCGTACACGAGTACTAGCAAACTGCTTAGATGATCTAAGCCTGCCCAGGCAAAGCGGTGCGAGTCGGACCGTCCATGCTTATAAACCCTATTGGTTTCATTGGACGACAGGACTTGAGGTGTCATTTCATCTCAATGTCGGATAAAAGTCCCACAAAATTGGAAGCGGCGTCTCCAAAATGACCTGTATAGTGTTGACGGGGACGTTAAATATCAAATCGAACAAAACAAACAACCACAGAAGGCGGCGTCTGATTTGGGCTTGCTCCCTTTTGGGATTTCCAGCGTAAAATAGGCCAGTTAAAATAGTAACCCTTTTTGTACCAAATGGAATCTTCCTCCCTTATATATAGCAGGAATCCATTTTAAAATTTACGGGTGTCAGGTTCTGTTTTCTTCAAAATTGATTTGGAAAATGGTTGAACTTTAAGCAAACAGTGGATGCCCTGATCAGACGCCGCGTTCTGCGGCATCTGATATGGGACTGCACTGTTTGCCCTGGTACCTGGTACTAAATGGGTTAATTGTAGAAAACGGAACAGTTTGGGACAAAAAAAAAGCAATAACCAGTCATAAGCATACGTGTGACATGGTTCATTTTCTTTCATATCTCCAAAATGGTTATTTTTCTGATCAAAATATGTAATATTGTTCTTATTTATACTCCAAACACAGGTTGTGGGTTCTAACGAGTACCAACAACCTATGTCTTGGAGCAGAAATAAATAGTATTGTATACCCCACGCAAATAAATTGGGGTTTATTGGGGTATTCATTGCACGCACTTGTTGTCGTGATGCAAATTGCACCCGTGTGTTCATCCCTTGGAAGATGTTGAAGAAAGAAAGAAAGAAACTGTTATTGTATAAGGCATAGCTTAAAACATAAATGGAATGAAGTGGAACTCGGTGACATTCTCATTTCTGCTCTGTTAAGATTACCATCTCTAGCAACTAGGAAAAATAAATAATTCCTCTTCCCGCTACTGTGTTTCCCCTCCCCTCTCTCCCTCCACCCCAGTCATTGTTAAACTCAGTAAAGTCTTGAACAATGTACACTAAAATTCTGCTATTAAGATCACCTAAAATTAAGACTAATTCAGCTTTAAAAAAGCTTATTTGGAAGAGTTCAGTTATTCTTTCATCGTGTTTTTTGCACATAATGTCCTCTGGTCAGGGACCAACTTTGGGACTGTTCAAAAGCGATGAACTAATGAACATGAAAAAAAAAACAAAAAAAACGAACGAGACAAATTTTACAGTCGAAACTTGTATTCCTCAATACTGAGCCAAAAAAAAGCATACACCAGGCACATAGAAGAAGAAGAAGAAGAAGAAGAAGAAGAAGAAGAAGAAGAAGAAAGAAAGAAGAAAGTTTGTAAGTGATGACAAGTACAGACTGTCTGATACTAATGATCATACTATTTGCCTTTGGTTTAAGGGGAATGGGAACACCTGCAGGGGAAGCAACTCCTGCAAAAGTATTTTTGTCTCCCATGTCAATAGGGGTCAACTCTTAAAGGAAAGAATTTGCTGCAGAGCAGCAAATTCTTTCCTTTAAGAGTAGACCCCTTTTTCAGCGGGACAGGGCTTACAGAAAACTGAACAGGAAGTCCCGAAAGTTGCCTCCCTTTGAAAAATGGCGGAAAAATATGCTAGGTGTTCCCATTCCCCTTAACATATAAATATATGTACATGTATATTGGTTTTCATGGTCATAGTTTCATTTCATGGAATGCGAAGTTTTGCTCGGTTCGGTAAAAGCGACGGTTCGGCCTAACTATTGTACATTATATTGTGATGACACCATTGCGATACTTCACTATTATCAGCTGGAAATGTGTGTGTGTGTGTGTGTGTGTGAATTCGGGTTTAACGTCGCTTTCAACAATTTTTCAGTCATATCACGACGGTGTCTGGTTGCGACAGGGAGCTCAATGCTCACATTTATAGTGCTGCCTCACTGAAGTATCATGTCCCAGACACATTACATGATACCACACCCAGTCACATTATCCTGACACTGGATCGACCAGTCCTAGCTCTACCCCGTAAATCTGAGTGCCAAACGAGGAGCAGCTAGTACCATTTTTAACGACTTTGGTATGTCGCGGCCCGGGGTCGAACCCCAGACCTCCCGTTCCCCGGAGCGGACACTCTACCAACTGAGCTATCGGGGCCGGTATCAGCTGGAAATACTTAAACACTTTGGTCCTTCCAGACTATTTCATAAATACTGGACCAGCCAATGTATGCCCTTCACCGGAAGTTCCGAGGGTGCGGAAAATGGTCAACCACCATGTGTAAGGCCGTCTTAATAAATTTACTTGCCCACGGTCACACCAGAACTTCTCATACACATGTTGTGAAGTGCATGATCCACCATGTACAAAAGCAGGCCTCTACGTGAGAGTCAGTGGTCGTCCTGTTGTGGGGTAATACTAACGCTCCTGACCGTAGCGGACGTAAAATGCTAAAACAGTGGCTTCGAGTAAAACGGAGTGCCGGAGCAAAGCGCGGCAGTATGTAGTACCAGCTGTTAACCCTTTTAGTACCAGAAACCCCAAAACGGATACCATGGCAAACAGTGCAGACCCAGATCAGACGCCCAGATCGCGGCGTCTGATCAGGGCCTTCACTGTTTGCTAAAAGTTTAGTCATTTGATGAAAACACAACCTGACACCCCTAAATTTTGAGATGAACTCCTGCTATATATATGCTCTTACGCCACCTGTGTGTGACCTGAGTTTATCGTCAATAAAGTTATGTTCTGTTCTATAAGGAGGAAGCTTCCATTTGGTACAAAAAGGGTCAAGGAGGCGACAACCAATGATACAAAGATCGAAGATATAGGACAAAAAAAGACAAATACGGTTCACAGGGTCTTCTTGACGAAAACACGCCCATTCAAATACATTGTAAATTTTATCGCCGAAACAAAAAAAAAACGACAATTTTCAGATGAAAAATTGTGATATTATTCCTATATCTGCTCAAAATATAGATTGTGGGTACACGTTAGAACCGCCTCATCGAGGCGATTCTAACGAGTACCCACAATCTATATTTTTTTGAACAGAAATAAAAAATATAAGGTATACCCCTGTAAACCCCCGTTTTACTATATAAAATTTGGGTTCGAGGGGGTCATAATGATATGCAGGCGTGTTTTCGTGATATGATGACAAATAGTGTTGATCCAGATGAGATGGTTCATTATGAGTCGTCTCATATAGATCTACAATGTTTGCATATTTATTTGTAGCAGTATATAGGGTTGAAATGGCTGGTATTATATGTTGTAAAGACCGTAGTGGGCGTAAAATGCTAAAACTTTACAACAGTGGCTTTAAGTAAAACGGAGTACCGGAGCAAAGCGCGGCAGTATGATCGAACTATGTTGTTAACCCTTCTCTTGCTAAATATTCATTTAAGCCACCCCCATTTCTGTCTATCAACCAATCAAAGTACTTGATGTAATTTATTGCTACAAATTCATAAACTAAATGTCAAACAGTGTAGATCCTGATCAGATGGCTTCTTCAGAAGCCATCTGATCTGGATCTACACTGTTTCCAAAGAAAGGGGTTGTCGTGAACAGCAAGATAAGAGTTAAGGAGAACGAAGATCAGTGTTGGAAATTATACTCAATGTCTACTTTTGCATGTTAGTAAAACGCGCATTATTCTTTCATTTTTAAATGGTGATACTTCGGGCCCGCCAATCGGGGCTTGAAGAAATATATGGTCTGCACGATGCTTGGCACGCAGAGCTAAATCCCACCCGCACACGAGTACTGGTCAACCGCTTAGAGGATCTAAGCCTAACCAGGCAAAGCGGCGCGAGTCTGACCGTCCATGTATATAAACGCTATTGGTTACATTGGGCGACAGGGCTTGAGGTGTCATTTCATCTCAATGTGGGGTAAAATTCCCTACAAATTGGAAGCAACGTCTCCAAAATGACCTGTACAGTGTTGACGGGGACGTTAAACCTGAAATCAAACAAACAAACAACAAAAATGGTGATACTTGGAAGCTGCTTTATCATAAATAAGTTAGCAGCAGAAATGACATATCCCATCAAAGCATCACTCCAGGGCATGACCTATGATTTCTATTTCATTAATTTAGCCATGCGCTTATATACTTTCGCTGTATTGGTAGTAAATATTACATCGAGATATTCAATCTGGTAACATATGGAATAATATTGTTTATTTTATGTTGATTGATTAGTTCGTAAGACCGAAGATCAAAATAGCTTTATTTCTAACATCTGCTGACGTAGAAATAAACAGATTCTGTTACCGATGCGTTTTCTATATTGCACAGACCCACAATAATTATGATATGTAGTTATTTCCGTTGGCATTACGAGAGTCATTGGCGAGGCCTTATTGGCCTAACCTAGCTAGCATGGACCCGAATTTTCTGTCTTTGCCAACCTTTGTTAACCCATTGCAGGCGGGAAACCCTTAAAGGCGTACCTTGACAAACAGTACATACCTAAATCAGACGCCACAGAACGCGGTGTCTGATCAGGGCCTGCATAATTTGCTAACAGAACTTTCCGTCAAAAATAGATAAAATAGGCCTGCCATGCCTTATATGACAAATGGACTTGTCCAACATTAGCAATGGAAGAGTCCACTAGTATACAATGGGTTAAGATAACCCAATCAGCCCTATAACAAATGAACTTGTCCAACATATAGCAATGGAAGAGTCCACTAGTATACAATGGGTTAAGATAACCCTTTCAGTCCTATGACAAATGAACTTGTCCAACATATAGCAATGGAAAAGTCCACTAGTATACAATGGGTTAAGATAACCCTTTCAGTCCTATGGCAAATGAACTTGTCCAACATATAGCAATGGAAGAGTCCACTAGTATACAATGGGTTAAGATAACCCTTTCAGTCCTATGACAAATGAACTTGTCCAACATATAGCAATGGAAGAGTCCACTAGTATACAATGGGTTAAGATAACCCTTTCAGTCCTATGGCAAATGAACTTGTCCAATATATAGCAATGGAAGAGTCCACTAGTATACAATGGGTTAAGATAACCTTTTCAGCCCTATGGACAAAACATACATGTGCAAATGATGTAGGTCCAGATGAGATGTCTCATAAGCTATCTCATCTGGGCCTACATTATTTGTCATTCGCGTTTTGAGGTTTGCCTGACACTCTAATTCTAAGACACAGGAGCCCACTTGAAGAAGAAGAAGAAGAAAAAAAAAAACAGAGATGAGAGGACCACAAAAAATGGAAGAGTGTAAAAAAAAGAATATCTGACCTACGTCAATGTTGGCCCGACGTTGGTCCGCCGCCTTGTGCTGACCAGGTTTCGAAAAATTGTACAAAGTGCACATCTTCAATCAATTTCGGCTTCGCTCATGTTATGTAAGTCCTAATGTCTCGGCACTTGCAATATTCATGTTTTGTTGTTGTTTTTTTTTTGTTTTTTTTGTCTGTGTTGAGGTTTTACGTTCCCATCAACACTATTTAGGTCATTTTGGAGACCCTGCTTCCGATTCTGTAAGACTTTTACCCGGCATTGAGACAAAATGACATATCAAGCCCTGCCACCAAAAGAAACCGCTAGGGTTTAAGGAGCGGCCCGACTCGCACCACTTTTCCTGGACAGGCTTAGACCTTCAAACCGGTCTATCGGTACACACGTTCGGACGGTTTCAGCGCTGGGCTGAAGCACCATGTACCCAGTTTATTTCTCCAAGCCCCGATGGGCGGGGACGGATACAATACATGCACACGTATATTGAGGATATACCCGTGAGAACTGATAGATTTTTAATAATGTGACTTTGACAGATCATTAGCCAAGAAAAGATAGGGTGGCATGTTCATGAACAAGAAAATTACAGGTATAAAGTCACAAGTGAAACCGTGTCAAGAACCAAACAAAATATCAGATATATCACGTAAAAACCCAAATAATGAAGGAGAAGCGGGTATACTACATTGTAATTGGCCCCCGCCCATTGGGGCTTGAAGAAATATATGGGCTGCACGATGCTTCCACGCAAAGCTAAATCCGTCCCGCACACGAGTACCGTAAACCGCTTAGAGGATCTAAGCCTGCCCAGGCAAAGCGGTGCGAGTCGGACCGCCCATGCTTATAAAACCTATTGGTTTCATTGGGCGACATGGCTTGAAATGTCATTTCATCTCAACGTCGAGTAAAAGTCACACAAAATTGGAAGCAACGTCTCCACAATGACCTTTAAAGTGTTGACGGGGACGTTAAACCTCAAATCAAACAGTAATATTCCTAACCATAAACATAATATCGGCGCTCTACTAGCTGTGTTTAAAGTCTGTGATAAACTACAAAAACTTTCATACAGTAAAACCATTGTGATAGCACTTATCTGCATAAGTTCATTTTCCTAATGCTATTTAATCATCGCATTTATTTAATATGTACCACCGCGTTTGACGAGTCTGTGTACTGTACCCTTTTTCCAACCTTCTCTGAAGGGTAATGGGTACACCTTCGGAGGAGACAAGTCTTGCAAAAGTGTTTTTGTCACCCTTGTCAATAGGGGTCAACTCTTGAAGGAAAGAATCTGCTCCTGAGGAGCAAATTCTTTCCTTTAAGAGTAGACCTCATTTTCGGTGGGACTGAGCCTATAGAAAAGTGAAAAGTGAAAAGGAAGTCCCGAAAGTCGTCTCCCTTTATAAAATGGCGGAAAAAATGCCAGATGTTCCCATTCCCCTGAATACACAGAAGAAAGGGGTTTACAATATATATCATTTCCGTTGCAAAACATAGGTTGTGTATACTACTCGTTAGAACAGCCTCGATGCGGCCGTTCTAACGAACACCCACAATCTATGTTTGGACTATCAATAAGAAAAATACATCAACGTTTCATCAGAAATATTATTTTAGAGCCATACAATGTACATTTCACTCCATGAGTGTGTTCCCCACTGACCAAAGGAAAGTCAGACAGGAGACCCTTACTGGGCAACACAATATCATGCGATTCCAGTATTTCCAGCTCTTACAACATCATCAACAATAACAGCAACTACTACTACTCAACAACAACAACAACGGCTGCTGCTGCTACTACTGCTACTTCACTACTCTTCTACTCAAACTATATTTCGTTTAAATCAAGAAATTCGGTGGACACTAGTATCCGAATATGACGGATAACATATCAACACGCACCATCAGGCGATAATTGACCGGAACGGACTCCATGGGCATAATACATACATCACTATATTAAATGGTCATTTGGGAGTATATATTATGTCCGTGCTTGTTTGTTCAACGAAACTGGCATGCTTTAGGTCAGGTAAGGTTACAACAGCAGCGAATGGGCTGTCAGTTGCACTATTTATTTCAGTTAATTTAGATAAACTTGACGTTGAATATACAGAAGCATAAGAAAAACATCGCCCCAGTCAGGTAAATCAGTGGGTGTCAGTTTGCTTTAAAGGGTTCTTTAACATCTTATTAGTTTTACAGAGTCTCTAAAACTAATATTTGTCTCAAGGAATAAGTGTCAATTGATAACAATTATTTTCCCACCTACTGGAAACATCATCGGGCAATTTGCAATCAGTGCCTACCTTGTCAGTCGAGAGCTATTGCCTGCAATAAAGTTTCATGGGTATGGAACCAAATCGAGCCGGAAATAGTGTCACTCACCCTCCAGCGTACTTACTGGTTATAAAAGTCAGCCACAGTAAAAACTAGAACCAGATCCCGAGGTATAAAACAAACAAACAAACAAACAGAAACTTTATGTGCTCATCATAAATTTGTTGTGTTAATGGGTATTAAAATAAAAATAATTGAAGCTATTCAGCTTCTGATCTACCATAAATGGATAGTTGGCATTTTAAAAATTCACCAGCAGGCCAAATTTCATGACATGAAATAAAAATCATACCTTCAACCAAAGTTGATTTCATAATCTCGGGTCCTGGTCAGGTTCTGAAAGTGCTTATTTTGGTCAATTCCGTTTGATGAACATTACTGTAAACCCCACTTCAAATGAAGAAAAGTAGGATTTAAGGGGAATGGGAACAAATGTTAGATTTTTGCGCCATTTTTCAAAGGGAGACAATTTTTGGGATTTCCTGTTAGCTTTTCCACAAACCCGTTCTCACTGAAAAAGGGGTCTACTCTTAAAGGAAATAATTTGCTCATGAGGAGACAAAAATACTTTTGCAAGAGTTGCCCCCCTGAAGGTGTTCCCATTCCCCTTAAAGGGGTATTCCCTATTTTTCTTATTGTTGCTGAAAAACCTAGACTGTGGGTACTCGATTAGGCAGTTCAATCTACGTTTGGAGTTTGGACTTGAGAAATAATGAAAAGTTGACATGAAAGAAAAAAAAAGCTAGTTCCAGAGATACATCAAAGCACTGAGAGTACTGATGGGTCGGTTGTCTCTGCGTGTAGGTCGGAGGAATAGTTCCGGACTGTAATTTAAACTGTTTATTCCACCCTAGATTTCCGATTTTTAAGCAATTATTGTAGATCTTGACCAGGCGCCGCGTACTGTGGTGTCTGGTCTGGGTCTACACACTGTTTGCCGAGCCCAACCTATGATTCCAAGACAACCCTATTACGCAACACTCTGACCTCAGTCACTGCGGCAAGTCATTGATAGTCAAGTTTACTTTAGCACTGTTGAGTTTGGTAAAACAGTGTAGACCCAGATCGACCCAAACCTAGCCGTGTTATTTGTTCCACTATGAGGTCAGGGTGTTGCGTACATGTAGATTGAAATCATGTGTTGGGTTTGGCAAAACAGTGTAGACCCAGATCAGACGCCACAGAAAGTCTGATCAGGATCTACACTGTTTGCATTTAGTACAAAAACTTAAGTGTGTAGCGAAAGTCATGACCAATTTCCAATATGTTCTAGAAAGGGATCAAGCCTGCACTCAGAGATAATCGGTCAGTCAGTGCTGTCAGTGCTTTGATTGATTTGCTCTCAATTCCTCTCACCCTCGAGTTTCTGGGGTGCACTCTTCCATCACTGAAGTTGGGCATGTCCATTCTACTAAAAGGGCTTCTAGCTGAATGGTAAGCAATATGTATCCCGATAAGATGGCTCCGAGTCATCACATCAGGATCAACACTGTTTGCATAAGGTTTTAGGATTTTAAGGGATATCAACATAGGGATAAATTGTACATTCTATATTTCAAACACTGAATTTAAATTTGATACAATTCCACAGCAGCCAGATGAGCTGGGTACACGCAACACCTGACCTACATGTAACATCGATCGACCCAAAAAGACGTAATTTAAGCACAAGGGTGTGGCATCGTACACTTATCCAGTTACCCATATTTACTTTAATTATGACATGCCCTTTCATCCCGATTATCTTTCCGGGAACTTGTTTTCTTTGTGCGTTTTCCTTTAATTAGAATCTACATTTTTACCTTCGGTGATCTTTTTTCATATGACTTTTACGTTCTAGGAAAGTATGAAAAAGCTTGTGTAGCATATAAATCTGGCGCCCCAACTGAAATTAACATTTATTTGTACTTTCAGAATCATTTCTTGAAAATAAACTCATAAATATTATGATGATCTGTAGCCCTCATCATTTTGATTGATTGCTTCTTAAGCAAAACACATGTTGAGTCCTGGAAACTATGAAAAGCTAATTAAAGTCCATTCGCTTTGATCCCGCTGTGCTCTGCTAGCCGTTTACTTAAACATAATTTACGTTCCGAGAGTTAGCTCGAAAGAAAGAAGCTTGCAGTTTTTATGCCGGTTGCTTCTAAAATCGGCATGCCGAGGAAAGTCACTAAAATCCCACCAGCAAACCGCACAAGCAGGGCATTTACGCTAAACTGTCGCGGCTGTTAGACAGACGCAAAGACACACACGCATAGCGTAAAAGCAAGTGTGTGTGTGTGTGTGTGTGTGTGTGTGTGTGTGTGTGTGTGTGTGTGTGTCACAAAAGCCATCTTGTAGCCAAAACTGGTTCGCCATGGAGTGTTCTTGCAAACATAATGGAACTCCCATCAAATGTGCTTGCATCTAGCTCATAATTAAGTCATTGCACAATTGTAGGAATAGGTATGAGAGATCATATATGTAGAAAAAATAGTCAAAGAAGAGTACTTTGTCAGAAACCAAAACTGGTGGAGGACAGAATAGGGTGTTTTCCTATTTTCGCCCCAGATAACACCGCCTCAATAAGGTCGTTCTGACAATCACTTATATACAAGAGACACACTACTTCACTCTCGTTAGACCCTTGCAAACACACTCACTGGCTTTGATTTTTATAGATATGCTATCCTAACAACAGCAGCAAAACAAGCAACTTCTTCCTTATGACACGGGCAGATCAACAGGCACCTAGCTAATAGAAGTGAAGACAATGGTCATGAATCGATACAGTTAACCCACAGCTCCCATCAGAGACACCAAAGGTAAAGAAACACAAACACGAAATAACTAGACCCCTGAAACACCAATAGCGGAAAGCCAACAGGACAGTCACTTTGCCAGTCTGTTTCAGTTCTTTTACGAGTATAGCTATGAAAAGACACTGCATGCACCAACACGCCCCGAACTCAAATAAAAGTAAAAGCAATGATCAGGTATCGATACAATTACCTCAAACCTCCCATCAGAGACACCAAAGAGAAAGAAACACGAACATGAAGGAAACATCACTAGCAGATAGCCTAAATGACATTTACTTTCCCACAAAATGGCCAAACGGCTATCCAAAATAAAAAGACATGAGCAATACACGCATGCAAAGACAAACTGCAACAAATTATTAACCACGGCAGAAGAACCACCTTGGAACGGTCAGCAAAAAGTATTTCACTGGAGAGAGTGGGGCGGAGACTTAAATCGTTTCTCACATGGCCATAATCCTCGCCCTTAGTTCTGTCGGTCGTAGTTTAGACAAATAAGTCTGTTTCAGTTCTTCGAACTAAGAATATAGTTCGTAAAGACACTGCACGCCACAATGTGATGGACACCTTTGAAATCACCGCTATGGAAATGCAGCGTCAAAAAATGAACGCATTAGTTTTTGCGCAAGAACAGATTGTGCGCTTCACTGCGGTTCTGACCAACAAAAATGTCTTAGCCCTTGAGCGTATCTGAAAATGTTATCCGTTTATGTCTTATGTTGTCTTTCGCAATTTTTGCAAACTTTTCATTTCTGTCATTTTTCAAAGGGAGACAACTTTCGCGACTTCCTGTTCGTTTTTCTATTAAGTCTGTCCCGTCACCTCTTAAAGGAAAGAATTTGCGTGCAAAATCTCAGTCCCTTCAAGTGTTGACCCCTATTGGCAGATAAGACAAATGCAGTTTTACAGGAGTTGTCTTCCATGGAGGTGTATCCTTTCCCCTTAAGACCAGCGAAAATGAAGACTTATTCTTTAAAAGCGTTTTCGAAATGTTTAACTTGACTTCTTTTTTTTTTTCTTTCTTTCTTTTTTTCTAAACCCAGTGTCCTTTAGTAAAAGATCACATTTTGGACTGTTTAAAAGTGGTCTTAAACCCGCTTTTGAGGAGTTCCAATGGTGGCCTCAATAAAAGATTTTTTTTTTTTGTACATGGCTGGACAGTTTCCTTAAGCGACATAACATTGTGTTCAGGACAATGAGTGGTGAACGTGGTGATGTTGACAATTAGGTTGTTGAAAATTGGATTAAAAAACTGCCCGAGTTGTGTGAGGGGTACGAACCCAAGAATATTTTTAATATGGATGAAACTGGTGTTTTCTTTCGTGCAGGGAAAAGGACCACTTTTGTTGTTAAGACCGCTGACTATGCAGGGGGGAAAATGTCAAAAGAGAGAATTACTGTGGCACTTTGTGAGATAATGACTGGTGAAAAACTTACACCGTTGGTTATTGGCAAATCAAGGCAACCAAGATGCTTCAAAGGACTTGATTCGAAAACACTGCCTGTGCATTACAAATTTAATAAGAAAGCCTGGATGAACAGTGCAATTTTTGAAGTTTGGATAAAAAGTGTTGATAAGAAAATGAAAAGGCAGGGACGTAAAATTCTAATGTTTCTGGACAATGCACCATCCCATCCACAACTGAAACTGGACAATGTCAAGCTAGTGTTTCTCCCTCCAAACACAACTTCTAAAATTCAACCAATGGACCAAGGAATCATCCAAACAATGAAACTGAAATTTCATACACGGCAAAGTCGTAAAATTCTAAGTGAGATGGAAAAAAACCAAGACATGTGTGATTCAGAACTGTTAAAGATGGTTTCATTGCTTGACGCAATTTTTTTGGATTAAACATTCTTGGGATGAAGTAGAGGCTACCACCATTGCAAAATGTGGTTTTGAAATTAAGAAAACTGTTGAGGACATTGTTGAGGATATTGACGAGGAAATACCGCTTCGACTTGTTAGCCTCGCAAATGAACTTTTTGGGTGTGATTTTTCGGAGCTCGTGGAAATTGAGCAAGCCATTCCAACCTGTGATGAACATTTTGATTGGGATAAACCTGTCCATGAAATTCTTTCAGAACATGTGAATAAAACAGAATCTGTGTCAGATAGTGATGATGAATCAGAACAAACTGTTCAATCTGTGTGCTCACTTGAGGAAGCGGACAATTGTTTAGAGAAACTTAAGGCATTCGCATTAGCCAAAGGACAGCCTAAAATGCTATCAAACTTAATGGAACTGTCAGACCTTGCAACATCACTGAGAATTGAGACGGCATGCAAACAAAAAAAGATCAGTGATTTCTTTAAGAAATGCTAAGACAACAAACAAAATTAAACAGTGCAGATTTATGAACAAAGACCAGTGCTTCTTTCAAAAATGCCAAAATGACCATTTTGTTGATGTAAAAATGTACAAATGTATGATAACAATGTATGATAAAAATGTATGAAAAAAAAATAAAAAAAAAAAATAATAGAAAAAAAAGAGAAAAAAAAATAATAAATAAAAAAAAAGAAAAAAAAAGAAATGATAAATAGAAAACAATATAAAAAGAAAAAAAAATACAAATAAAAAAAAAAATAACAAAAAAATGTATAAATAAAAAAAAAAAAAAAAAGAGAAAAAAACACTGTCGTGGTAGCCATACAAGCCACCTGATGACCAAGGACGAAACAGTTTTTCTCAGGTCATATTGGACCCTCTATTAAGCAAGCACCTGTCTTAAGCAAGCGATTTTGCTCTTTCCCAAAGCCGCTTGCTTAAGACAGGTTGGACTGTATTTAGAACCACAAAAATATTTTGAAGGTCTTTCAAATGAGTTTAAACTGAAGCCTTGGTCAAGCCAATGCGAGACGTTGTTTGTGCTTATGTTTGTGGACTGATATATGACAAGTATTTAAACAAACAGAAGGCGTTTAGCACATTCCGTGCTATCTGTGTATCACACGCTTCTGTCAGCAGTGTGGCGGTTCACCACCTATCTCTCAAACAATCCAGGAAAACACTGATTATCGGTACATGTGGCGAATTTTTGCGAGATAGCCAGACCCCTACTGAGGGTGTTCCTTCCTTGAATATTTGTATTTATTAAAACATTTAAGATAGTGAAATCATCTATAACACACTTTAGTCTTCAAGATATAAGTATTACTATCAAGTGCTTATTAGATGAGAGTTGGTCTAATGTGTTTCATTTTAGCTTCCATAACAATTTTGAACTTCACTTTATTGTCTGCGTTAGGGACTACATCTCGAAATTAAACACGAAAATGTTACTCAGGAAATCCGGTATACAGCTATGGGATATTTTTCGATTTTCTCCCACCATATTTCATGATTTGCTGGCTCCCAGCTTGCACATTGTCAATATTGGAAAAACAGGTAACCAGACCCCCCCCCCCCCTGACCTTTCAAGTTCAGGGGGGGGGGTCTGGTTACCTGTTTTACCAACACTTATAATCTTCAGACTAGGAACCAGCAGATAATGCAAATAAGGTGATATTCACCTTACTTGCATTATCCTGAAGCATATTGTTAGAATCGCGACTGACAAGATGTAAGTAAAATTATTCCATAATTTCTTTATTTCGCCTACGGAACCGCCACTAGGGCTTTCTTAACGCTCTGCATGCTTGGAATTTTTGGCAGACGACAATTCTTGATTTTTTTTTCTTATTTTTCGCAGAAAACAGGACTTGACATCCTACGCAAATCGTCTCCATAGGACAATGAAGAATGTGCATGCTGTTAATTCCTGTTTTCTGGTAAAAATAAGATTAATATCAACAATTTGCCGTCTACTGAATTAGATTGGTAAAGTTGGTGAAATATTAAATGCATGACCGTATTAGTTTTATCCAACATATGCGGACAAAATATTGCATTAGCAAAACAAAACAAAACAAAAAAAAAAAAAACAAACAAAAAATAATCTTCACAGCCTCACTGAATTATCAGACGACGGATCAGACTGACGAATTACGTATGTACGAATAAAGGGTAACGTGCCCCCCCCCCCCCCCTGACCATCGGGGCTTGTAGAAATAGATTAAGCTGTATGGTGCTACCACGCAGGACTGAACTGACCGCACAAGAGTACTGGCAAACCGCTTAGAAGATCTAAACCTGCCCAACATCACGAATACACGCCTACATAATTTTGACTTTTATACAGTAAAACTGGGGTTTACAGGGGTAAACCTTAGTTTTATTATATCTGCTCTAAAATATAGACAGTGGGTACTCGATAGAACCGACGAGTACCCACAATCTATATTTTAGAGCAGAAATAAGAAAAATATCACAATTTTTTTGTACCTTAAAATCTTCTTTTTAGGCGGTAAAATTTTCAATGTATTTTATAGATGTGTTTTCGTAATGCCAAGCAAAGTGGTGCGAGTTTCACACCGTTTCTTAAACCCTAGCCTAGCCACTAGGCGTTAAAATGAATAATTTGGAATTTAAATCATCTTTTGCACTAAAATGAACAGTGTATAAAAGTTTAGCTAGTCTAGTCTCTCTGGCTCAATTTTAACAATAACCCTAAGATTTGAGACTACCAAATAGACTTGCCATTACTAAGAAGGTGATAAATTTTTAAACCAATTAAAATACCAAAAAATGATCAAACTTTAATTATCAGACAAGTAGCTAGTCTACTTAAACCCTAACGGTTTCTTTGTGTGGTAGGGCTTGGGATGTCGTTTCATCTCAGTGTCGGGTAAAAGTCCCACAAAATTGGAAGAGCCGTCTCCAAAATAACCTATATAGTGTTGACGGGGACGTAAAACCTGAGTTCAAACCAACCAAATTTAAATAAATGATAACGTTACAGTTATTTTACTCGCGACTACAATGGCGCAACTATAATAGCGAGAGATATAGCGTTTGTGCGGAAATACAATTAATCATAATGTGTTGTTTATGGATATCAAAAGGCTGACGATCAATTTTAATAGGTTTCAATGAGTTTGATTTTTTTTTTCCACTTTATAGGTCGCCGAAGTGTTCTCAACTGAAACAAACCTCATCGCCATACGTTATTAAATCCTTGACGCTCCATAGAATTCATTTTTATAATGTCATGATTAGACATTAATGCGGATCATACTATTTTTTCTGCTGCTGTTCCGCACTGCCGGACTCTAGACTTGAAGATGTCTCCATCTGCTATTATTATTATTATCATCATCATTTTATTTCATTGTCACTTTTTTCAATTTTCGATCATTTGTGTTCCTTTGTCGTTTCAGCGGATGGCTCAGCGCGTTTTACTGTCGAGTCCTCAACCTTGTGTCATCTTGACTTTAACTGTGATTTCTATGTTTACCGAGTTGATTCACTGATGAGTTAGAAAACCTTCACGCGGATCAAACGAATACTTGGTTGAACTATAGTGAAAGTGAGAGTGAGAGTTTAAACCCCGTTAAGTTAACGTAAACCCACCAGTAATTTTTACTGACCGTTCTGAGTCGGTGCTTTTGCTGTGGTTCCTTCATGTTTTGTGTTGGTGGTTCAGATTCTTTTCTCAAGTATATATGTGATGATTGTAAGTTCCCCATTTTTGGTTGTTCGTTTTAGAAACGTTTGTCCTTTAAGTTTAATGTTTGTCATGTTGGTGATTCTGATTCTTTTCCCCATTATGTATATTGCTCCATTTTAGTTAGGTTTGGATATTCTGCGTCACCACCTGTTTGGAAAAGAGCTGCTGTCCGGTTTACTTGTTGCCCATTTCGTTTACTGTTGTCACTTCATGTTTCGTCCTCTTTCCCTAGTGATATCGTGGGAAGAATTTGGGATCTATTGTATAAGTTCCTGATCGTTTCTCGTTTTATTTTTTACTCTGGCTTGAAATAGGCGACTCATATTCAGCTGGTTTTAAAGAGGAATCAAACATGGAACTTCCGAGTGCTGACGTCTCTAAACAGCGTTGCAATCTTCGAACCAGACTCTAATTTTCTGTCTATAATATAGCTTTGGCTTCCAAAAGCAACTTTCATATCTTTATCTACTACATTGCCGGTCCTCCGTGGCCTAATGGATAAGAGAGCTGACTCTTAATCATTAGGTCTCTCGCCGGTGTGGTTCGAGCCTGGCTCGAGAGACGCCACGTTCTGCAACGGAAGGTCAGGTGGGTTTTCTAAAAACAGTGTACTACATTGCAGTGTGGTATGTGCATTGTGTCTGTTCTTGTGTGTCATAACTATTCTGTAAGTAGGTTTTGGGAGTTATGGTACTTGATTGTCACTTGACATCTATATGAAACACTGCTATTATTCGCGGCTCTAGGAGAGCAATTTTCACAAGGAAATGTCTAGGCATAGACTGTTTGTTCCCACAGGCTTTTGTTCTTAGAATACCCACACCTTATGCTTCTCTATAACAAGTTAAATAAGTCAATTATATGTGCTCTGTATGTAGTTTGAACCCTAAATAAAAGGGCGCAGTGCTAGTTTTAAATACACAAAGATACACCCAGGTTCCAATATATCCACCGGGTATGTATAAAACCGCTGTATGATGAGCTCGTGCCTGTGGGAGTTATTCTACGAAATCAAAAAGAGTAAGAAAAATAAAGTTTGGTTAATTAATTTATCCCGCAGCCCGGCAACAATTATGGGGAAAGGCTGCTTAGCCATACAGACAATTGTGCTTTCTTGTGGCAAGCATGGCTGTTCATATATGAGCAATTGAGGATCTATATTAATGTTATAAGAGAGCTAGAGGTAAACACAGGTAAAACTTTCCCACGATTTTAACAGACAGTAGGATGAGCTTTTGCAATTTACTGTCTGTATCGCATCTACCCGTTCATAAAACAGATCTATATGTTTATTACATCGTATAACAACACCCGGTTAATGTACTAAAGTAGGCTTTACTACAACTAAACTTGTTCAATAAATAAATAAATAATACACATATTACCTTAATTTAAAACATTGTGATGCATGACTCATTAACACTGTATTGATGTTGCAGTTATTGCAGTTGTATGCATAGATTGGGACGTGAAGCACAATGATAGGACAAATATGCAATACAATACTATTTATTTCATGACTATGAATATTTTTGGATATTCATTAGATTTGCCTTACCCCTATGTGTTGGGTTGGTTCTAAATAAGCACTATGTAAGTGATCGTGAAGTGAAATTTTATCCATCACGAAAACATATAATTTTGACCCCCTTGAACCCCACTTTTAAATAGTAAAACTGGGGTTTACAGGGGTAAACCTTATTTTTCTTATTTCTGCTCTAAAATATAGATTGTGAGTACTCATTAGAAGCGCCTCGATGAGGCGGTTCTCATGAGTACCCGCAATCAATATTTTGAGCAGAAATAAGAAAAATATTACACTTTTACACCTAAAAAATCGATTTTTCGGAGGTGAAGTTTACAATGTATTTGTATAGGCATGTTTTTGTAATGCGTGGCACACACGTGTTCATTTGGCGTGGTAACAAAAGATATGTTCCAAGCAGTGTTTTGAAAAAGTCACCAAAGCTCAAATTTCGCACTTATCAAGACATTCTCTTGTCTGTCTTCACGAAAGCATCCAATCATATACTTTACAATTGGATCATTTATTGAGACAAACTATGGTCCAACACTGAAAAAAGTAAGAAAAAGAAGCATGCCTGTCTCAAATAGCCTTAGATCTTTGCCATCTGAAAGAGGGTTCGCTTTTCATCTGAGCTTTTTATACGATCAGTATTTGCATATAATACAGAAAAAAATAGACGTTCGGACCTTTCCAAGCTGTGAAGTAGACTAGACATCTAAGATGGCCGTTTCTTTACAGTTGTATATTAAAACATTTACCACTCTCTGAGCTATTTCAGAAGACGACAAATTGTTGTTATTTTTTTTTTATTTTTCCCAGAAAACAGGATTTGACATCTCTAAGGGGACAGTTTGCATCATATGTCAAATTCTGTTTCTAGAACAAATCAGAACACAAAAAATGTTTCATAATGTCTTGCTCTTTCGTCTGCTTCATTTTGCTGTGTTCTCAGTTTGTGCCCTTTTCTCCGACAGAGTATTCAGTTTTGTTTACGATGCCAGGCCAAATTATATAATTATTTGCCCATAACATTCCCTACAATGACGCAACGTTTAATCAGTGTTTAAACAATGTTTTCAACGTTGTTTCAAGGTTGGGAGCCTGTTATACTGAAGACACACTAGAGAGTTTTATTTAATTTAATATATTTATCTTATTTTATTTTGATCTGGTGATTTCTTACCTGTGTACGACCTGCTGTGGAATATTTCTAATGTATGGCACCAGTGTTTGAAATGGTTACCCTGAAAAAGAAACCAACAAAATGGTTGAAAACACCGACATAGATGTCCAGGAATAGTGCTACTCCCTCAGGATGATGTTTAGAGGAAGACCAAACAAGCTAATAACAGTTTATTTATCTTTCCCAATCAGGCACCAACGTAATATTATTGCTGTGTACTTGTAAAGCAATGTACAATGTCGGAATATAACTTTTAATGACCAAAATGAAAATATCATTTTACTCTGCAAATTTGGCCCCGATGTTATAAAACTTTTCTCAACTCACTTGAGCATGAAATTAGTCCTGCTCATAAACTTTTTAAAATGTTGGTATTTAATAATCTATGAGCAGGACAAATAACATTTAATGCTGGTCTTAGCAAGAAATTGCCTAATTTGTTTGCATTTCAATATTTATGGGCAATACATATTTCATGTTCAACTGAGATGAGCATGAAAAAATGATAAAAAAAAGAAGAAGGAGTTAAAGGTTTTTATAACCGTGGCCTCCGGAGTACCTAAATAATTTAATGTCATAACTGTAGAAAAAGACACATAGCTGTTTGCCCGTTTATCAATTGCTGTGCTTCAGATTTTTTTTTTCATATGACGCCGTTGTTATTAACCCATTGCATGCGGGAAGCCCCTAAAGGGGTATCTTGGCAAACAGTGCAGGCATTGAGTCTGATCAGAGCCGCCGCTATTTGCTAACAGAATTTTCCGTCAAAAATAGAATAAAAAAAAAAAAAGAAAAAAAAAGGCCTGGCACCCCATATATGACAACTGGACTTGTCCAACATATAGTATTTTCACTGTTACTTAGTGACTAATAATGTAATGTAATGAAATAATTTGACGACACGTGTAACAACACATGACGACATGACGCCGTCCGTGACAACACGTGTAACAACATATGACGTCATGACGCCGTCCGTGACAACACGTCTGTAACAACACACGACGTCATGACGCCGTCCGTGACAACACATGTGACAACACATGACGTCATGACGCCGTCCGTGACAACACGTGCAACAACACATGACGTCATGACGCCGTCCGTGACAACCCTATATTTTCTATAGAGCTTCTTCGGCAATAAAATGCGATTTAAAAATCGTTATATGATAAACAGAATCTTACACTCGTGTTCATTTCATATCACATTACTGAAACGCCAAAGACTCGTTTCATAAATTTCATATGAAATGACCACGCGTATGAGACCCTTTATTTAGAGCCTCTTCGAAGAGAATATAAGTATGAAATGTAGACATAATTCATCTTTCGAGCCAGATAGTTATGATTTAACAAATAAAAGTTTAACAAAAATAAAATCGTTTTACAAGTAATAAAATTGTTATCGTAAAAAGAAAAGGCCAAAATCCCACGATCTAAAAGCCATAATTTATAGAAAATTAATCATTCAAATAACAGTATGTAAACTTATACCACTAAAATGACGATTTACTGATCACTCAAAAATATAAAATCTGTGATCACAAGCGTGTCTTTTTATTATGTAGGAAAACTTGCAGTGATGCAGCAAATTACTTCTCGTGTGAACAAAACAACAACAACAACAACAATAATAATAATAATAATAATAATAACAAGTTGAAGGCCTCCTTATTGTTAATGCTGCTGCTGATGATGATGATGAGGAGGAGGAGGAGGATGATGATGATGACAATAACACTAAAATATACATGCATTCCTTGTAATCTGATACAAATTTGCACGACATCGAAATTCCCTATGCTTTTCATCAACAACTAAACGTATTTTCTCAGTCGTTGTTAGTCAAACGGCTACTTTAAATAAAACCGAGTCTGCTATTTTCTTTTATTTGCTGTACTAAGCAGCATAACTATAAGTTACAGGGAATGGAGTCTGTCCATCACTATAACTATAGGTATGAAATATGGTTATAATCTTTTTTTTTTTCTCTCTCTCTCTTGGATGATATAGTGTCATCCTTGTGCTCGTTCAAAAAGAAATGCCAAAGGATTTGACTTTATTTATACATGTATATACACATGGAAATGTCTAAGGTAACGGTCTTACAGAATGGCCCGAACCACACCGGGAGAGACCTAATGATCAGATGTCTTATCCATTAGGCCACGGAGGTCCGGCAATGTTAAGGAAAGCCTGAAACTGGTCTGTTGAGTTCCTGCCTGATTTTCACTGGTCTCTTTATACCAATATATACCCTTATAGGTTCCAACAAATGCTTATTGGTTCCTAATATAATAATTACATCCATTACGTAAACAAGTGATTGTGATGAACATCATTGTAAACGCTACTTAAAGGGAATAGGGACACCTTCAGGGGAGGCAACTACTGCAAAAGTATTTTTGTCACTCATGTCAATAGGGGTCAACTTTCTGCGGGACTGAGCCTATAGAAAAGCGAACAGGAAGTCCCGAAAGTTATGTCCCATTGAAAAATGGCGGGAAAATTTGCCAGGTGTTCCCATTCTCCTTAATATAGGGAAAATTGGGGTTTACAAGAGTATAAACTATTTTTCTTATTTAATCCGCAAAACATAGATTCTGGCTACTCGTCTATGATTGTAGCAGAAATAAGAAATATGTGGGAACATATCACTTGAAAAAAAAATCTACTTCAGAGCTATAAAGAAAGAAAGCAATCTTTCACAATGACCATAAGTGTATTAAACAGTTGCTTCGTATAAAATGGAAAGAAAATATTTGCACAGAAAAGGCCATGATCACTATCTCAGCTATCTCAAACCAACAAAAGCAAGACATCACGGGCACCTACAACGTAAGTTCACTTGAATATATTTATATTAGAAACAAAGAAGATTACAGTTGCCGAATGCCGATGCCTATGACAAGAGCTAAGACATTTGAAAAATGTCAAGGAACAGCCACAAACAAATATTACAGCCTCTTAATGGCACCGACAGGAACAAGATTACTGCAAATGCCCCAAAACATAGAAAGCAAAGTCAACAGCTGCCACATACTCTCAAGATGGTGTAATGAGGGAAATCTAAACTACATGTACTACAATCTGCAAAACCACACTTAAAAAGACAAAAAAAAAAAAAAAAAACACGAAGACTCTGCTTTATGTGTCTTTCATCCGAATACAGGGAATATTTTTAACAATAGGGTCCCCCGTTGTTTCGTTGTACCCTGTAACCAAACAAACTTCATTCTTACACTATTATATATTATATTATATATATAATTATGAGATATTTTGAGTGCATATGTTTTCTGGTCTTTTGGGATTAACGAATCCATTCTGAAATCTCTGAAAATTACTTTAGGATCACTGGTGAGGCCTAAATGACAGAAACTAGCTATTCACTTCTGCAATTCAGATATCGTATTTGCATGCGCGCATGCGTGCGTTTGTGTGTGCATTGCTTCTTGAATATATCCTTTGTTCTTTGATCTTTTCTTGAACCTACTTGCGGGATATGCAACACATAGAATTGTCAAAGTGCATTATGTGGCTGCGCGTAAATTCACACGATTTCTTTTTATTGATACGCATCATAAATCCAATAAAAATAAAAACAGACATAAATACCTTTATGAAAATCCCATGAAATGCAAGAAGAAGAATCATAATTCAGTGATATGTAATAATCCGTAAAAGTATAAATCGAGCGAAATTAATCCAATCAGAATTATGTCAGATGAATAAGCACATCCAAAGAAACGCGCCAACTTCGTGAACTTTCCTTGTAAGAATATCAAATAATTTTCTTAGCTTTGCATAAATTATTTCACGCAATATTTTCCCATAAACCGTAGTTGACTGACACAATTATTTGAACAACTTTCCATACACTGCTTCCAGAATGACAACAAAACTCACAAATCTTGACAGTTCATACTTTTATTGGAAAGACACAATCATCGATTTTGATACCTGAGTTATGGCTTGCAATTGTAAACTGTGGTATTAGTGGGCTTCTCTTGTTTTATCAGTAACAAAATCCAATCGCCGAATGGTAACTGATACAACCTTCGAGATCGCCAATGATTAGCTCGAGTACATAACTTTTCCGAAGTATTTGAATTTACACAGTCGAAGGGTGAGGGTGACGGTTTTGTTCCTTTTGAGAAACGCATCATAAATTGATGACATTCGAAAACATCCATAATGAGAAAAAAGATCACTATATACTTCTTAGTTAGTTCATAAAATCCTGCATGACGGTGCACGCCAAATATATATTGAAGAATTAGCTTAATAATTATATTTCTTAGTAATCAATGTGTATTCCGCAAACCCAACCTTTGTACTTTAGCGCGATCCGATTTTTTTTCTTTCTCTCATGATCAAGACAGCTTTCTACAAGAGCAACCATGCAAAACTTGTATGCGTTTCCCATGACGTTCAGCTGGTATTATGCTTTTATTTCCTCGTTAGATGGGACCGTGTGCTGATACCTGTATATTCGTGATTTGTGACAATATTCTAACATAAATACCTCAACAACCGATACTGTCATGGAAGGCGTAGAAGGTGTGGGCAAAACGTATACATTTTCCGCCACTTCCAGCTCCTTTCCACTACCTTTGAGTGACTACCCCCCCCCCACACACACACACACACAAAACATATACAACCCCGCATTCCTTTATCGTATGTCAGACTAAAGAGTCGTCAGCCGTGTAATGCGTTTGCGGATACTGTACTCCCGACCCCAAATTTTATGACATGGTCGTATACCTCGGTTCATATCTTGAAAATTACTCGATAATAATGTAAAAACTATGAGATGATATAGATAGATGGCATGGTTATTTCCTTAATTTACTTCCGGATTTTACATCCGACCGTTACTCCCGGCTTTTATATTTTCGGGTCGTAAACCAATTTGTGGCAGCGAACTATTCAAGTGACGTCATATTGGCGCCACATGTCAATATGTCGCAATAGAAAGCAAAATAATGTTTATCTACTGAGTACATCGGGTTGCAGAGATTTTTTTAGACAAAGAATGTTGGCATTACAAAGTACAGATTGAGAACCATTGCCTTGGTTTTGTAAAAAGAACATGACCGACGCAGTATCAGAAGATAGATAGATAGATGATAGCTCAGTGGAGCGTGATAGCTCAGTGGTTAGTGCACCTGATGGGAGAGGTCCTGTGTTCGATTCCCGGCTAAAATTTCGGTGTACGAACACGCTCCATTGGCACCGTTTGCAGGGATGAATGTCATAAAGTGGCCCATAAAGTGCCCCGTCCTTCGGATCGGGACATTAACTGGAGGCCCCCTGTGCAGGAGTGAGTGTTTTGAGTTTTACGTCCCACCAACAGCTAAGGTCATATGGAGACGGGACATCGGTTTAAAGACTCATCCGAAAGTCTGGAGAAGCCCGGGATCGATCCTGCGACCCCTGCTTTACAAGGCGAGTAGTGTAATCACTGCATCACGAAGGTTTCTCCCTTGTGCAGAAAAACCATCCCATGTGAAGGAAGAACTCTACCGTAATTACTAGAAACGATGTCGTTACGCAAATGGTTTCCCAATAAATTGGCCATTTGATAGTACCGATAGTAGGGAGGTTAAGGTAGTGATTTTCATTTCTACCGTAATTACCTGATCACATGATTACTGTGTAGGCTTTCATCCTGCAAACCTGGTGTGTATGCAATGTACACCTGCGAGTAATGGTCAAATGTGACAGATGGCAGTATCAGTAGAAAGAAAGAAAAGAAATGAGGAGCGTGAATGCAGTGGCAGACTAGACTGAACTAAAGCATAGATTGTATAGCTTATTTCAATCACCTCATTAGGACTACACAGAAAAATAAGCAAACTTGTCTTTAGGGTTTTTGTTTGTTTGATTTGTGGTTTAACCTCCCCGTCAACACTGTCTAGGTCATTTTTGGAGACATTGCTTCCAATTTTGTGGGGCTTTTACCCGCCATTGAGTTGAAATGACATCTCAAGTCCTGTTGCCCAATGAAACCAACAGGGTTATAAGCGTGGACGGGCAGACTTGCACCGCTTCACCTGGGCAGGCTTAGATTCTCTAAGCAGTTTACCAGTACTCGTGTGTGGTCGGTTTCAGCTCTGCGTGGAAGCATCATGTGCAGCCCATTTGTTTCTTCAAGCCCCAATGGGCGGGGGCCGAATAATAATGTAACAATGTATGACCTTGTAAATCTTTCCTCTATATAAAGTAGTGTTTTCTAGGGTGTTCATTACAAGACGATGGATTTGATTTGTTAACATAACAATTTAGATAATTAACCTTTATGCACCAGTTATTTGTAACCGGACAATGACTTTTCACTTTTCACAGCCCTGCTAGAAGCCCTGCACTGCGGGGACCTCCAGAATGTCATTACATTACCCCACTGTTTCTAATAGTTAATTCCACTTGGGTATGTTTGCATAATATCAAAACCCCTGCATTAACCAGGCACTTCCGTGGGGGGCGGGGTTACAAATGCCTAATGCATTACACTTCTCTAGGTTAATTCAGCAGTTGACAAACTGTTGGTATTTTTCTCAGAAAACAGATTTGCATGACATCAAATCCTGTTTTCTAGCAAAAAAATCAAAAATATTTTAAAATGTCGTCTGCTGAAAAAAAAAAACCACACATCAACTGTGTAGCAGATTATTTCGTCACAGCGGATTCCTATTCTTTTAAGTCATGGGGCGCATAGCAACAGATAAGTTTTCTGTAGGATAGCTTTTGTAAATTCTCCCTAAAAACCTATGTTGTGGGTATTCATTAGAACCGCTTTGACGAGGCAGTTCTAATGAATACCCACAACCTAGGTTTATATGGAGAAATAAGGAAAACTATCCTTTAACCCTTATCTTGCTGTTCACGACAACCCCTATATTTGCAAACAGTGTAGATCCAGATCAGGTGGCTTCATCATGGCTTCTGATGAAGCCACCTGATCAGGATCTACACTGTTTGGCATTCAGTTTATGAATTTCTAGCAATAAATTACATCAAGTAATTTGATTGGTTGATAGACAGAAATGGGTGTGGCTTAAATGAATATTCAGCAAGATTAACTATTACCAAATACCCACCTTATTTGGAGCTATGTTCAATGTAAACTATATTTTCAAGTTCACAAAATACGCATCTTATCTGTTGCTATGATGACATTGAACATTGCTCCAAATAAAGTGAGTATTTGGTAATTTCTTATTTCTCCTATGGGAATTTAATTTGAACCACCTCACCATGCAGACTTTTCATATGAATACCCAAAAGAAAGGTTTTCATGGAGAATTGAAGAAATATTATCCTTCAAGTTATCACCAAATACACACACATAGGGGCTTGAAGAAATATATGGGCTGCATGATGCTTCCACGCAGAGCTGAAACTGACCCGCACATGAGTACTGGTAACCCCTTAGTGGATCTAAGCCTGCCCAGGCAAAGCTGTGCGAGTCGGCCTGTCCATGCTTATAAACCTTGCTGGTTTCACAGGGCTTGAGATGTCATTTCATCTCAACGTCGGGTAAAAGTCCCACAAAATTGGAAGCAACGTCTCCAAAATGACCTTTACAGTGTCGACGGAGACGTTAAACCTCAAATCAAACAAACAAATACCCACAGAATGATAGGAAATTAAAATAAAACAAACAATTCAAGAGTTAGTATGCCCTGTTCTTCATTTCATCACAAAAACTCTCCTATATGATTCTGACCACTTGAACCCCATCTTTTATGTAGTAAATCTGGGGTTTACAGGAGTAAACTTTATTATTCTTGTTTCTGCTTTAAAATATAGGTTGTGGGACCTCGGTAGAACCGGTTCTAACAAGCCCCCGCCCATAGGGGCTTGAAGAAATATATGGGCTGCATGATGCTTCCACGCAGAGCTGAATCCGGCCCGCACTAGTACTGGTAAACCGCTTAGAGGATCTAAGCCTGTCCAGGAACCGCGGTGCGAGGCGGACCGTCCATGCTATTAAACCCTATTGGTTTCATTGGGCGACAGGGCTTGAGATGTCATTTCATCTCAATGTCGGGTAAAAGTCCCACAAAATTGGAAGCAATGTCTCCAAAATGACCTTTACAGTGTTGACGGGGACGTTAAACCTCAAATCAAACAAACAAAACAAAACCGGTTCTAACATGTTCCCACAATCTATATTTTTAGCAGAAATAAGAAAAATATCACTCTTTTTCATATGCAATTTTTCATTTTTCGGTGGCAAAATTTGCAATGTATTTGAATAGGCATGTTTTCGTAATGTAGACTGTTTCCAATGCTTCATGCTAGATGAGGACAGGTATTGATGTAATAATGGAAACTCTTACCTATTGTGAACATCACATTGTATGTTTTATAGACCAACATGTGGTTACAGATGTATATTAAAGTTTCATCTATAGTTATCTCATTATCAAAGTGAAACTAGGTGTCTTGAGAATATGATTTACCTTATTTAAGCAGTAAGTGGGATTAATATAGTGTTTATGTCATCGAGGGGTCCAAGTTTGAACTTTCTCACGCTTCTGGTAAGAAAAGATCAAGGTGAGGAAGGAAATCTTGTGAAATTTATTTATATTCACTGTAAGAATGAGATGTATATTATTTATAGATCTTTAGCAATGATCTAATTGATCTGATTGGTATTTCAGCCAGACCATGTGAAAGAGCACTTCTGACATGAGAGGACAGTTAACCTTTAACCTGCTGAATATCCATCTAAGCCACACCCATTTCGTTATATCAACCAATCAAATTACTTGAAGTAATTTATTGCTACAAATTCGTAAACTGAATGTCAAACAGTGTAGATCCTGATCAGATGGCTTCTTCAGAAGCCATCTGATCTGGATCTACACTGTTTGCAAAGATAGGGCGTGTCGCCTACAGCAGGGTAAAGGTTAAGACCAAAAGCACTCCTGTTCCCTCACAGGTAAGATGCATTACGATAACACACATGTATGACATAATGCATTTTTTCACATCTCCAAAATGGCTATTTTTCTGAAGGAAGTCTGTAATACTTTTCTTATTTATGCTGCAAACATAGTTTGCGGCCACATCAGTGTCTTGGAGCAGAAAACACAAACTAACACCCCTAAATTTTGAAATGGACTCCTGCTATCTATAAGGTGGAAGATTCCATTTGATACAAAGAGGGTTAAAAAATCATGACTAGCAAAACTACCTGTAGCCAATGGTATGTTTTTCTGAGACAATAAAGCTTCACACATGTGAATTGTCTGTGTAGTAGACACATGAAATTTGCTGAAAATTAATTAAAAAAAGTTAAATTGCAAGATCTGTATGTAGATTTTCCTTGACTTATTAGGTTTGAATATATTCATTGACTGTCTATAGCTCTTTCCCACGCTTATTCTGACTCACTTTCTTAACCCTTGACCTGCTGAATATTTATATATGCCACACCCACTTCTGATTATCAACCAATCAGATTACTTGATTCAAATTATTGCAACAGATTCACAATCTGAATGGCAAACAATGTAGATCTTGATCAGATGGCTTCTTAGAAGCCATCTGATCTGGATCTACACAGTTTGATAGATAAAACACATCCAGGCTCAGCAGAACATGCATGTTGGTGAGCATAAATGAAATAAAAAGAGAAAAATATTTTAAAAGAATTATAAATAACTCATGTTATATGAGATTTTCTAATGATATCTTTTTTTTATTTTCTGCAGATATTGTTTTGATATTGGCTGTGCTTATTGAAGAAAATGCTGAAGACACTGAGTTTGTGGACATTGACTATATAAAGGTATACCGTATTCGACCTATTTACCGCACATGCTACGATAAGCGCACACCCAAGCTTTTTCTGGAAAAAAATACACAAGCGCTCACTTTACAGTAACCTCCCAACAAATTCATATTGAGTTTTGCTGCATCTTTGACCCGGGGAAATCATATGTATATGTGGTGAACCCCTATGCTGAAATTTAACTCTATAAAATAATCATATCGGAAGCTTTTTTTTTCCGTATATTTTTCGTATTGAGTGTGCGCTTATTAGGTAGATTTTTCACCACAATATTTTCATACAATTTTGAAAAAACTAAGCGCACGGTGCGGTAAATAGGTCGAATACGGTATGTATACATGTACAGTGAAATTCTCAAAGGTGGTCTATTACTAGAGGGTACTGGTGTTGAAAACACATATAAAGAATAACTAAAACCTTTTAAAATGTGCTTTTGGACTTAATTTTAGATTGTCTGAATAGCTGTATCAGATAGGATGGTGTGGTGCTTCTGCACAGAGCTGAAACCCGCCGAACATGAGAACTGGAAAACCGTTTAAAAGGTTGAAGCAAAGTGGTGCAAATCAGACTGTCCCTGCATATGAATCTCAAGGGTTTCTTTGGTGGTAGAACTTGAGATGTCTTCAAGAGTATACCCCTATTGTTAATGGAAACAAAATAATTTAGCATGAGTTGCCTCCCCTGAGCAGGCAGAAGCTACATCCATCATCGAGGCGGTTCTAACAAGTACCCACAATTTATATTTTTGAGCAGAAATAAGAAATAAGGTTTATCCCTGAAAACCCCTGTTTTACTATATAAAAGTGGGGTTCAAGAGGGGGTCAGTATAATACAGGCGTGTTATTGTGATGATTTTTATGCCCCCGCCATCGGCATGATGCCGGGGGCATTTAGTTTTTCGGTTTTCCCTACGTGCGTACATGACTGTGTACGTCCGTCTGTACGTGTGTGTGTGTGTGTGTGTGTGTGTGTGTGTGTTCCTGTAACCGCAGGTTAGGTAGAGCCTGAAATTTTAGAACTCATATTTTCCTAACCATTCAATGGAACTGGTTCATATTTGGTAGGTTCAAAGTTTTATCAAGCGATACCCCCACCCATGCCTGTGACCTCAAGGTCAATGACTTAGAAATTTTCAATGTTAAAGACTCAGGTTAAGGTTTTGAAACAGGTAGAGCCTGAACATTTTAGAACTCATATTTTCCAAGCCATTTGATTGAATTGGTCCATATGTGGTATGATTGTAGATATAGGTCCAAAGTTTTATTCAGCGATACCCCCACCCATGCCCGTGACCTAAAGGTCAAGGTCATGGACTTAGAAATTTTCAATGTTAAAGACTCCAGTTAAGGTATTTGTACCTGGTAGAACCTGAACCTTAATGATGGTTTGGTTCATATTCGGTATGATGATAGGTATAGGTACAATGTTTTATTCGGCAATACGCCCATCCATGCCTATGACCTCAAGTCAAGGTCACAGACTTAGACAATTTTAATGTTATAGATTCTAAAGAGCTCAAATTTTCCAAACCATATTATGGATTTGGCTTATATTTGCTATGATGATAGATATAGGTCCAAATGTTTATTTGGCAATACCCCCACTCATGCCTATGGCTTCAAGGTCAAGGTCACAGACTTAGAAATTTTTAATTAGATATTTTAAGAGTTGATATTTTCCAAATTGTATGATGGATTGAGTTTATATTTGGTATGATTTTAGATACCTGTCCATTTTATAAGTGATACCCCCACCCATGCCATGAGCTCAAGGTCAATGTCACAGACTTAGAAATTTTTAATTAGATACTTTAAGAGTTTATATTTTCCAAATGGTATGATGAATTAAGTTTATATTTGGTATGACGATTAATACTGGTCCAATACCCCCACCCATGCACGTGCCCCAAAGGTCAAGGTCACATACAAAGAATTATTTTTATTATGCCCCCGGAATCTAGATTTGGGGGGCATATAGTTTTTGGCCTGCCTGTCTGTTTGACCATTTGTCTACAAAAACCTGGGCATAACTTTGGAATGGTGATAGATAGAGCCTTCATATTTCACATGTGTATACCTTATCACAAGACCTTTCCAGTGGAACCATAATTTTTGATCTCATGACCTTGACCTACTTTTTTCAAAAATTTTAAAAACATTAATATTGGTCATAACTTTCGATTGGTAAGTGATAGGGCTTTCATATTTCACATGTGCATTCCTCGTCACAAGACCTTTCTAGTGGTACCATAATTTTTGACTTTGTGACCTTGACCTTGATGTTTGACCTACTTTTTAAATACATGTACTTTAACATTGGCCATAACTTTCGATTGGTAAGTGGTAGGGCTTTCATATTTTACATGTGCACTCCTTGTCACAAGACCTTTCTAGTGGTACCATAATTTTTGACCTCATGACCTTGACCTTGACCTTTGACCTACTTTTTAAAAACTTTATCATTGGCCATAACTTTCGATTGGTAAGTGGTAGGGCTTTTATATTTCACATGTGCATTTCTTGTCACAAGACCTTTCTAGTGGTACTATAATTTTTGACCTCCTGACCTTGACCTTGACGTTTGACCTACTTTTTAAAATAATTTAACGTAGTCCATAACTTTTGATTGGTAAGTGATAGGGCTTTCATATTTCACATGTGCATTCTTTTTCACAAGACCTTTCCAGAGGTACCATATTTTTTGACCTCGTGACCTTTACGTTTGACCTACTTTTTTAAAAACTTTAACTTTGGCCATAACTTTCAATTGCTAAGTGATAGGGCTTTCATATTCCACATGTGCATACTATGTCACAAGACCTTTTAAACAATCCTATAATTTTTTACCTTGTGACCTTGACCTACTTTTTTAAGACTTGAACATTGGCAATAACTTTCGATTGCTTAGTGATACTGCTTTCATACTTAACATGCGCTGTCCGGGGGCATCAGTGTTTCACAAACACATCTTTAAAGTTTATTAAGAGCTCATACTCACCAAACCATGTGGATTTGCTTCATATTTGGTATGATGATAGTTACAGGTCCAAAGTTGTATATACCTCCACCCCTGACCTCAAGGTCACAGACATAGTCTTATGATGCTTTTAAAGTTTAAGGGCTCAGCGGCTCACATTTTCCAAACCATATAGATACGCTTCATATTTGGAATGATGATAGATACAGGTCCCAAGTTTCATTCAGCCCCCACCCATAGGGGCTTGAAGAAATATATGGGCTGCATGATGCTTCCACGCAGAGCTGAATCCGGCCCGCACACTAGTACTGGTAAACCACTTAGAGGATCTAATCCTGTCCAGGAACCCCGGTGCGAGGCGGACCGTCCATGCTAATAAACCCTATTGGTTTCATTGGGTGACAGGGCTTGAGATGTCATTTCATCTCAATGTCGGGTAAAAGTCCCACAAAACGGGAAGCAACGTCTCCAAAATAACCTTTACAGTGTTGACCGGGACGTTAAACCTCAAATCAAACAAACAAACAAATCAGCTATACCACCGACTCTGCCCATGACCTCAAGGTCAAGGTCACACACTTAGAAAATTTTGAATGTTAAAGTTTCTTAGAGCTCTTATTTTCCAAACTATTTAATTAATTGGGTTCAAATTGGGTATGATGATAGTTTTTTGTCCAAAGATTTAATCAGCAATATCCCCATCTATGTGTAGGATACTTTTGCAGTAGAGCTATGCTGGTCAATGGCAGCTGTTGTTGCAACATGGATTTTCGGGGTGAGGTGGGCCCCTGGGCAGGGGGCATCTGTGTTGTCTGGACACATTTCTTGTTACAGACAGCTGTCCCGCCAGTGCTGTCAATGCTTTGATTACTCAAAGACATAGATTGTGGATTCTCATTAGAACTTCATCAGTGAGGCAGTTTGAATGAGTATCAACAATCTACATTAGAAAAACCATTAGGAAAACATGCCCATGTGAAATAATAGTGTCCAACATGGTGTCAGAAGTGAAAAAATTGTGACATCTTTCTTATTTCTGCTTCAAACATAGATTCTGGGTGCTGGCTAGAACTGCTTCAATGAGATGGTGCTAACCAGTACCATAATCTATGTCTTTGAGCAAAATTAAGGCAAATAATGTTTAACCCCCCCCCCATTAACCCCACTTTCCTCTGTATAAAGTTATCATGATGTTCACAATTTATTATCTGGATAGGGTAAAAGTCCCACAAAAATGGAAGCAACGTCACCAAAATGACCTATACAGTGTTGATGGGGAGGTTAAACCTCAAATCAAACAAACCAGTATATCACAGTGATGTGTTATTTTAACCCTTATCTTGCTGTTCGCGACAACCCCTATCTTTGCAAACAGTGTAGATCCAGATCAGATGGCTTCTGAAGAAGCCATCTGATCAGGATCTACACTGTTTGGCATTCAATTTATGAATTTGTAGCAATAAATTACATCAAGTAATTTGATTGGTTGATAGACAGAAATGGGTGTGGTTTAAATGAATATTCAGCAAGAGAAGGGTTAATGATAAAATACTATAATGTCCATGAATTTCTATATTAATTACCTTTTCAAATTTCTTAATTCCACATTAAAATGACTTGTCCTGCTGTAATTTGGAGAATGTATAAATTATATTCAAGATACCTTTATTGTCAATGTAGAAAATAGAACAGCTCATTGGTGATTAATATTGATACAATTGTTGTCTGTCATTAAAATACATGCTGAAAATCAGATATTTTTTCTCAATTAAACATGTTGGTATTTATGATATTATGATACCATTTTGTGTAAACAAATCGTGGTTCATACCCTGATGAATCAATTGTTTAAGCGTGAGATATTAAACTGAATTAGATATTGCAATAGACTGATAATGAAACTTTATTGTTTTGAATCTATTATCAATTTTAGGAAGGATGAAATAGATTAACCCTTTTTATACGGGGAAGCCTAAAATGGGTTAACAGCAAACAGCACAGGCCCAGGTCACATCACGTGAACAAGTCCGTGAAATGAAGACCCCCCCTCCCCCACTATACCCCACTTTATATAGAGAATACTGGGGTTTACGAGGGTATTAATTATTTTTTCTTATTTTTGCTCCAATACTTAGGTTGTGGGTACTCTAACGAGTACCCACAACCTATGTCTGCAGTATTTGTAAGAAAAATATCGCACATTTTCATAAGAAAAATAGCCATTTTGAGATGTGAATAAATGCACTATGTCGCACGGGTGTGTTATCATTATGAGATGCCGCAGAATACAGTCCTGAAAAAAACGCAACTTGACACTACTAAATATCGAAATGGGACACTACTAAATATCGAAATGGGACTCCTGCAATATATATATATAAGGGGAGGAGGCGGGGAAGAGATTCCATTCAGTACATAAATGTTTAATTTAACCCTAAACTGATTTTGTACCGTAAACCCCAAAACAGGATACTGGCAAACAATGCAGGCCCCGATAAGATGCTGCAGAATGCGGTGTCTGAGCAGGGCCAACACCGCTTGCAAAAAATTTCAGCCATTTTCCAAATAAATTTTGAAGAAAACACAGCCTGTCCCCACTAAACTTTGAAATGGACTTCACAGAGATGGGTCTGGACAAAACTTCAGGGCAGCTCTATATAAGGAAGAAGATTCCATTCAGAACAAAATGGGTTAAAGTGCCAAGCACAGGCAGAGCAGATGACATTTTCATTTTTCAATTAAGGCTTGATTCATAGCATGTTCATTTCACAAGTATACTGTAATGATCCTGGGTATTGGGACAGATAGGCCTAAACAAACAGTACAGACTCCTGAAAGAGCAGTCTGATCAGTGTCTACACTGTTTGCCTTTCTTTCTCCAACTTTTTGATTCCATGCTGGATCATGAAACAAATTTGGTAAAATTTTAGGAGAATTTCAGCAAGTCCTCAAAGTGTCTGAATTTTAAGGATTTTTACAGTAATCCTTATTCAGCTGAATAGAAGTTGGAACCATTTGCTAAATTTTCTAGTGTCAGGTTGAATTACATGTACCGTATTCGCCCTAATTACCGCACCGTGCGCTTAGTTTTTTCAAAATTGTGTCAACAAATCGTGGTTAAAAATCGACCTATTAAGCTCACACAAATCATTCGGGTAACTGTCTTGGCAGCTGAACTGTCTTGTTCCCGGCTTCACTGTTGAAGAAATAACAGTAAGTTTTTATAGATTTCCCGTGCAAGCTTCAATGGGAGGTTACTGTAAGGTGTGCGCTTATGCATATTTTTTTCAAAAATAGCTTTGGTGTGCGCTTATAGGAGCATTTGCGGTAATTAGGGCGAATACGGTATGTTAGTAGCTCAGTCGATGTGCATTTGGCTGGCAATCAGAGGGTCATTGGTTCAAAAGCTGCTGGGTCTGCAACATTCTTTCTTGGAGATTTATAATCATGAAATATTCTCTATGGTTACTCTGTCCTTTCTGCTGATTCAAGAAGGGCAGTTGTCAGTTTCAGGCAAAAGAATGAGCAATGTACTAGGATAACTGACTGGCTCCATGTGACCTAGGTCGTTAAACTTCAAAATATCCAGAAATATATTTAACCCATTGTATTATGGGAAAGCCCTAGAGCGGTAACTTGGCAAACAGTGCAGGCCCAGATCAGATGCTGCACAATGCAGCATCTGATCAGGGCCTGCACTATTTGCTTACAGAATTTTCTGTCAAAAATAGACTAAAAATGAAAAAAAAATAGGCCTGACATCCTTTATATGACAAATGGACTTGTCCAACATATAGCAGTGGAAGAGTCCACTAGTAATGGGTTAAAATGTCTTAACTGTTTTCAAACAGTGAATGTCCTGATCAGACATCTGGTTTGGGTCCGCTCTGTTTGCTGTCCTGTTTTGAGTTTCCAGTCTTTTGTATTTACAGTATGTATTGATGATGATTTCGTGTTTAACGACCCGTCAACCCTCTTTGCTGGACAGACGGGCTTGAGCACACAGTGTAGACCCAGATGAGACTCCACAGAATGTGGCATCTCATCAGGGTCTACACTGTTTTCCATTCATCCAGCCATTTTAGACAGTATGAGGTAATAAATTGTTAAGTTTTGGAACAAGTAGGGTTAGGGATTGAGAGAAGTCCGGAAACGTGGATGAAATACGATAAAATAGGTTATAGTGCAAAAGCTGAGGACTGGCATTGGTTGGCTTGGCTATGCCCAAAGATTACTGATGACTTTCTGAAGTAGGCTCAGTCATACTTGGATATTGTTAGCAATGTCAGAAAATGTTCTCAGGTCCAGATCTTTGGCAATGTCTAGTGGTTTAGTTGTCCACGCTTTTCTGTCTTTTATTATGTTTTTTGTGTAACTTGGCTACCTAATGCAATGAAATAATTCTGTAGTGTAATACTGATTGGTTGCATAAATTTTTAATGTAGTGGTCATTTTGGCTACTTGCCTCATAAATTGGCAGAGGTCAATGATTTATTCTGGGCTCCAGACTTTCTGATGAGTATTTAAACTAAGGTCCTGGCTCCATATGGCCTTAGTTGTTGGTGGGATGTAAAACTCAAACATACGCATACACACACTGTCTCGGCCCCTGCCCATCGGAGCTGCATGATGCTTCCATGCAGAGCTGAAAACCGACCTGCACACGAGTACTGTTAAACCACTTAGAGGATCTAAGCATGCCCAGGCAAAGGGGTGCGAGTCGGCCTGTTCATGCTTATAAACCCTATTGGTTTCATTGGGCTACGGGGCTTGAGATGTCATTTCATCTCAATGTCGGGTAAATGTCCTACAAAATTGGAAGCAACGTCTCCAAAATGACCTATATAGTGTTGACGGGGATGTTAAACATCAAATCAAACAAACACACACTATCTAGGCCCCTACTTTCTTGTACAGGTCTACAAATGGGTAAAATTGCACAAAGGACAGAGTGCAGACTTAGCAGAATCACTTAATGAAACAATGCAGTTCATTAATTACCAAAAAACATTTGGCTTAATTACTCTGAATAATTCATTAACTATCTCTATATTTTAATGTTTACCATAAGCAGATGTTCATTTGCTTTCATGTGTCCTTTCTGAACAGGTTTTTAATATTTCTGATGACATGCATATGACAAGATGTAGCCCACCTGCAAGCTTATATTACAGGCCGTCACATTATTAACCCTTATCCTGCTGTTCACGACAACCCCTATCTTTGCAAACAGTGTAGATCCAGATCAGATGGCTTCTGAAGATCTGATAAGGATCTACACAGTTTTACATTCAGTTTATGAATTTGTAGAAATAAATTACATCAAGTATTCTGATTGGTTCAAAATCAGAAATTGGTGTGGCTAAATTGCATATTCAGCAGGATAAGGGTTAGGTTTGTACTTGATACTTTTGTAAACCCTACTTTACATTGAGAAAAGCAGTTTATGAAGGTTATATTATTATCCTTATTCCTGCCCCGAGTACTCACAAGAACTGCCCCGTTCAGTCAGTTCTACCCAGCACTCCAGTCATATATCACAACATGCCCCTGAGAACCAGTTCTTTGATCATGATGGCATGAAGCCTTCTGCAAAGGGAACTTAATTATGTGCGCAGTCTCTCTAGCATCTGCATTGTTTGCAAACATGTAACACAGCCATAGAACAGCTGCACACAGACAGCTATTGTTTTGCATTTTTGCATTTTCTTTGTTTGTTTGATTTGAGGTTTAACATCCCTGACAACACTGTAAACGTCATTTTGGAGACATTGCTTCCAAATTTTGTGGGACTTTAACCCGACATTGGATGAAATGACATCAATGAAATCAATAGGGTTTATAAGCATGGACGGTCCGTCTCGCACCGTTTTGCCTGGGCAGAGCAGTTTGCCAGTACTCCTGTATGGGTTGGTTGGCCCCTCTATTTCCCGATGGGTGGGGGCCGATTACATTTTTTGCATAATTCTGCTCATGATCAATCAGTTCTAAGTTCACTTCCCATGGTTGCTAACCTGAAATCACAGCTCCAACAAAAGAGTCTACAGTGATAATTAAGGGCTGATTTTAATTATTTCTTATTGGAAACATATATTGTGGGTACTTGTTAGAATTGCCTCAACAAGGCACTTCTAACAAGTACCCACAGTATATGTTTTGATAGAGAAAAAGTTAATTTATCTTCTTTTCTCCTGCTTATCTGGAGTTGTGTTTGATTGAGGAGCATGATGTAGTCCCACAGCTCAACTTTGCACTTCTTCAGAATCTTATTATATCTATAATACCTGTACTTAACATCAGAAGCACTTGATGAATGTAGGTTAACACAGGTAAATATGGCAACTGTGTCTTATACTTTCAAGCTTTATTGCCTTGAAACATAGTTGAACCTAGGCAGTGCTTTACCAGAGGAATATTCCAGCGAAGACTCCCCACACTTGTCTACAGAGTCAAATATTTCTGGGAGTTTTTCACTAAATGTTTTCCATAGGCGACAATAGTAACCTTTTTCCTGCTCCCACAAAAACTATACACACAAAACTTTTCAAACCTTACTAGTTTTTAGAACCATCCTAGCCCAACAAGTAAATGAGACACATGTTGATCTGCTCCTTTTCAAGTCACAGTCAACCATGTTTGTTTACCTACTAGAAAGGAGTAAATACAAACCAACATTTTTAAAGGAGGGGTGACCATATAAAATCACCAACAATTTCTTTGAGCTTGCAGATCTATTTATAAAACATATGCATCATTTTAGTCCCCTATATCTATCATTTTCTCACATTGAAATAAAACATGGGATACCATATATATCCAATGGAAGCCAGTCTGGTATTTAGAACGCAACTAAAAGCTAGGTCCACAAGTGATAAAACCTGGCACCTCCCAGTATTTAGTGAAATGCTACCTTCTACAAAGCCCCAAAATGTCTTAAATGTCTTAAGGGGAATGGACATAGTTTCATAAAAAAGCACCTCTGAAGTATTTTGCCTCCCTTGTCAGTAAGGGTTTACTTTCAGAGGAAAGAATTTTTTTTTTTTTCTGAAAGAGTAAAATCTTCTTTTTCCCCGCCCATAGGGGCTTGAAGAAATATATGGGCTGCATGATGCTTCCATGCAGAGCCGAATCTGGCCCACACACTATTACTGGTAAACTGTTTAGTGGATCTAAGCCTGTCCAGGAACCGCAGCGCGAGGCAGACCGTCCATGCTAATAAACTCTATTGGTTTCATTGGGCGACAGGGCTTGAGATGTCATTTCATCTCAATGTCGGGTAAAAGTCCCACAAAATTTGAAGCAACGTCTCCAAAATGACCTTTACAGTGTTGACGGGGACTTTAAACCACAAATCAAACAAACAAACAAACAAAATCTTTTTATGGAGACAAGTGTTTGAAGCTAACAAAAGATTGTCACCACAAAAAAATGCTCTTAGAATACAGTTGTCTTAATTGTGAAATCAACATGCGTTTACTGCAAAATGGAATTACACTGCTATCATTGGTTTCAGAGCACTGACTTTTCCCCTAAAACTTAGCTTGTGGCAGGTCACAGTTGCATATTTATGCTATACTTAAAACAGCAAAAATGACATTCATTAGCATTATTGACAAATGAGTAAGAAAGAGTTTTCCTTCCAACATAGAGAGCATATTTTGTGTCAGATTGTAGTCATACCAGTACTTCCTATCAAGCATATAAGAGGTATTGACCCGTTTTTTAGAGGGGCTCATTGTATAGGGAACACAAAGTTGTCTCCCTTATAAAAACGGGAGTTAACTATGCCAGGTGAATCCATTAATCCATAAAACCCCATACAGTTGCAACAATTGTCATCTGCTTTGTCATCTAATGGTAATTTGAAAACAGTGTGGACCCAGATCAGACTCCTCCTTTAGGAGCAGTATGATCAGGGTCCACACTGCCTGTATGCAAAAATATGTTTGAAAAGTTTGCAAGAAGATTCAGCAGATGGCATTAACAGACAACATAATTATTCAGAAGCAGTTTTTCCTGGCCTATTAGGGTTAAAATGATCTCCAAAACTGTGGTACTCTTAGTTTACTAAAAGATTCCAAAGTTTAATATAGCAAGTAATGAATTTGTTTGTATGCCAGAACTGCTTACATCTTGGCACTTATACTAGCTATTTATAAACAATTTTAGTTTATCTGCAGAAATCTGTGACAATGCCTAACCATCTGTTTATGATGCTAGGAGATTTAGTTGGGAGCCTGCAGTGGACTCAGAGCACCTGTGTAGAAGAATCATATGTATGGAAGCTCGTGAAGTGGGTTTCAGCTCATATAGGCTACTAATGCTGCTTGAATCTGTGGCCTGGCCCATTTGCTTATATCTATTATTAACAGAACCACTTATATTTAAAACTGCTGATCAGAAAAAACCCTACCTTTGCCAAAAGTGTACATGTATATCAAGAACAGAAGAATTAGTCTTAATTTTTGCTCGTTTTATTAGCAGAATTTTACTGTACTCCTGCCTGATACGTCCTCTCCATGTCAGAGGTTGTGGCAGGTACAAGTACGTCACTTAAAAGTTAGTGCCAGAAAAGTAAGCCACAATGGCATAAAAATTGATGAGCACAAAAGTTGTTTACCAAGCTCGAAAACAACACACCTAGGTTATCATCTGATCATTATAGGTACAGAATTTGTACTTTATTCTTTTGCATATTGTGTAATATGCTGTACCTGTGGAATTCTGGTGCAAAAACATTCTGTTAGGTGGTGAGATAGTCTGGCTTTGACTTTTGAAGTTTTCTTTTGTCCCGTCGTGAAGAGGAGTTACAAAGGACTGCTTCAATGGAAACATGTCAGAGTTTAAGTTTCCTAGGAATTCTCAGGTGCAACACAAATGAGCCATCTACAAGAAGTCTTAAGCCACCAGCAAAGACTCCGATCAGCCTGCGCATTCGGGCAGTCTGACCAGTGTTCACTGATGGCATGTACCTACTATAGGGTAATATCTAGGCAAAGAGACATTAGCATAAGGTCTTGTCATAGTGGATGGGTGTGCAGGTTGATTTGAGTCTGTGCTGGTCTTATTGTAGGTTTTGTTATGTGCCGGCTCAAATGTGAGGGCTTCATTGATTGTAAAGAAACGAAGACCAGCTACCTGGACCCACCTGCTTGAGCCTTTGTTATCTTATCTCGTCCTGCTGAATGAATTGATTTAGCCAAACCCATTTCTGACTCTCAGCCAATCAGATTACTTGATATTATTTATTATAAAAAATTCAGGAACTGAATGCCAAACAGTTTAGATACTGATCAGAAGCTATCAGAGGCCAGTGTTCAAAGCATTATTAGCTTAATGAGCTCGTTAGTGGTCAAATTGTTAACTTTTCTATCATTTAAAGTACAATATTTGAAATTGATATTTTTGCTGAAAAAATGTGAGTAGCTACTCACATTTTCAGCAAAAAAAATATTTACTGTATTAAATGATCAAAGTTTTAATGACTTTTTATGCCCCCAACTTTGAAGAAGTTGATAGGGCATATTGGTTCTGTCTTGTCCGTCTGTCCGTTACGCTTTCACCCTGTAGGAAACTCAAGAATGGTTTGAGCTAGGATCTCGAAATTTCATATATGGAATGTGCATGAAAAATAAACTGACACATATATATATATTTTTTTTATTTGCCGGACTTGTCTTTGCAGAGTTACGCCCCTTTTCGGACTTATGCAATATGGCTATGGGAAAACCTTGTGAGCAAGATATCTGGAGTACCACTTGAGCTAGGCTCATGATATTTAGTAAACAGTTTGGGTCTAAGGTGTAGATGACCTGATTAACTTTTGACGATATTCAGAAAATATTTAACGGAGTAACGCCCTTTTTCAGACTTATGCATTGCGGCTATGGGGAAACCTTGTGAACAAAATATCTGAAGGACCACTTGAGCTAGGCTCATGATATTTAGTAGAGAGTTTGGGTCTAATGTGTAGATGACCTGATTAACTTTTGATGAAATTCCGAAAATATTTAATGGAGTAACGCCCCTTTTTGGACTTAAGCATTGTGGCAATGGGGAAACCTTGTGAGCAAAATATCTGGAGAACTGCTTCAGCTAGGCTTATGATATTTAGTAGACAGTCCCTACTTCGAAGAAGTTGAAGGGGCATATTGGTTCTGTCTTGTCCGTCCGTCTGTCTATCTTTCGGTTACACTTTTACCCTGAAGGAAACTCAAGAATGGTTTGAGCTCGGATCTTGAAATTTCATATATGGAATGTTCATGAAAAGTAAGAAGACATGTATTTTATTTTTTTTCGCCGGACTTGTCTTTGCAGAGTTACGCCCCTTTTCAGACTTATGCATTGTGGCTATGGGGAAACCTTGTGAGCAAGATATCTGGAGAACCACTTGAGCTAGGCTCATGATATTTAGTAAACAGTTTGGGTCTAAGGTGTAGATGACCTGATTGACTTTTGACGAAATTCCGAAAATATTTAATAGAGTAATGCCCCTTTTCGGACTTATGCATTGCGGCGATGGGGAAACCTTTTGAACAAAATATCAGAAGAACCGCTTAAGCTAGGCTCATAATATTTAGCAGAGAGTTTGGGTCTAATGTGTAGATGACCTGATTAACTTTTGATGAAATTCCGAAAATATTTAATGTCTGACTTATGCATTGTGGCAATGGGAAAACCTTGTGAGCAAAATATCTTTTTTAATTATGTTTTTTTAAATATGTGTCTATTAGTGGCAAGCTTATGGATGGGGGCATAGTGTTTCAGAAACACGTTTTCTAGTTAAGAACAACATTGTTAGTTTTTTTGAACAACCGGGCCCAGATCTGTATCTTCAATGTTTGAAAACAGTTAGAATATTCTAGTTCAGCCAGACAAGATTTTATGAATTTGTTACTTGTGGAAATGTTACATTTTCTAGGAAGTGCAATCTCATACACTGAAAAATCTTCAACAGATGCCCTGGCATTTATTAGAATCATTACCTTTCAGGAGAAGCTGGGTTGGCATCCATATTTGTCCTTGATCTACATCTTGTGGTCCATTGACTCTGTGTACATTTGAGACCCCCCCCCTAGCATTCACCCAAATGGTCAAGTTTATTTCTCAAGAACTACAAGAGCTTCATTAATGATTCTTGGTACAAACTTGTATCTGTGGATGGCAACTACATGTATAATGCAAGCATCCATATTTCACCTTGACCTGAATTTCATGATTCACTGACTTCATGAACTATTGCGTCAAACTTAACGTTCACCCATATGGTCAAGTTCATTTCTCAAGAACTATAAGACCTTCATTAATGATAATTAGTACAAACTTGCATCTAGAAGTGACAACTATAATGCCAGCATCCATTTTTGACCTAGACCTATATTTCATGGTTCACTGACTTAGTGAACTATTGTATCAACCCTTGCTTTCACCCTAATATTTAAGTTCATTTCTCAGGAACTATAAGACCTTCATTAATGATACCTTGGTACAAGGTTACATCTAGGAATGGCAACTGTTATGCAAGCATCCATGTTTGACATTGACCAGATTTCATGGTTCAGTGACTTTGTGCGCCCACAGGTGCGACATAGCCTTTGGCGGAATTTTTGTTTTCAGCCAACGACATTTTGAAATATTTTTCTTATTTTCCCTAGAAAACAGGAATTGATTTCTCATGCAAATTGTCTCAGCATCAACAAATTTGCCACTTTTTCGTCTGCTGAAGTGGCCCATAGAGTGGTAAAGATTTTAATGAACATTATCTATCAGATGTTAATCTGAGAAGCGGCTGAAATTTGGAACTTATTCCTCTTGCAAAACATTTGTTTGCTGGAGATGCAGTTTAACCCATTGTGTACCGGAAACCCCAAAACGGGTACCCTGGCAAAAAGTTCAGGCCCAGATCAGACGCAGCAGAATGCGGTGTCTGATCAGGGCCTAAATTGTTTGCAAAAACATTCAGCTAGTTTCCAAATAGATTTTGAAGAAAACATAACCTGACATCCCTAAATTTTGAAATGGACTCCTGCTATATATTAGGAGGAAGAAACCATTTGGTACAAAATGGGTTAAAAGTACAACTCATTGTCTGTCCAAGTCAGACAGAATCAGAGGCAAATAAGCTAATGATGCTGAGCAGACAGTACAAACAACAACTCATTCTGTTTATAAACATACTAAACAATCTGAACAGTAATTAATCATACATATTGTCTAATTCACCTCCCATCCCACTGTAGTCATCAGCAGTCAGTTCAGTCATCTTAACCCTTATCTTGCTGTTTACGACAATCCCTATCTTTGCAAACAGTGTAGATCCAGATCCAGGATCTACACTGTTTGGCATTCATTTTATGAATTTGTAGCAATAAACTACACCAAGTAATTCGATTGGTTGATAGACAGAAATGGGTGTGGCTTAAATGAATATTCAGCAAGATATGGGTTGAGCTTTGTAAACTCACTCAAAGACACCAAGCTAGTTTTGCCTGTTTATGTCGTCTGCTGAATCTTCTTGTTGGACAGGTTTTTAAAAAAAATCCGTCCTTTAAAATAGCGATGTCCGGGCGGGCGGGCGGGCGGGCGTCGTCCCAGGTTTACCTTTTAGTTAACCTTTTTTTTCAAAAACCCGTCCATAATGCCTTTTGGCGTTTTTCTTGTTAGAAAATATTTGTGTTTGTGGACACACAGTGTGGACCCTGATCAGACTACTTCAAAAGGAGCAAGGAGCAGTCTGATCGGGATCCACACTGTTTGAAACCAGCAGACAACCACGTAGTCAACAGTTGTTGTGGCAAACAGTGTTTTTGCAAACAGTGTGGACCCCAAGCAGTCTGATCTGGGTCCACACTGTATGCAGCAATGACTTTTAAAACAACCAGCAGATGATAAAGCAGACAGCAATTGTTGTGATTGGCATCTTAAGAGTTAAAAACCATCTATTCCCTCCTATGTATTGAAATTTTATGGGTGTTGTCAGGTTGACTTGTTATTAGAAATTTTTCATGGGTGTAACATACAGATTAAAGTGGCTTAACATTTTTGCAGCATCTGATCAAGGCCTGCCTGCACTGTTTTGCCACATCATGTCTTACAGTTTCCTGTGTGAAATGGGTTGCAAGAATAAAGTTTCAATACTAGAACTTTTCCATCTTTCAAATTCAGTTAAAATTGTCCAAGAACCTTGCTACATTTCAACCTTGTCCACAGGCATGAAATCCTTGTCTTGTTTTTCAGAGAAAATTTTTAGGCTTGTCATTTCATGGCAGTCATCTGCTTGGCAATTGTTTGCTTGGCCAAGCAGAGGATTCCCATGAAATGACATTACAAAAAAACATGCCTATACAAATACATTGTAAATTTTACCACCTAATCTGATGAAAAAAATGTGATATTTTTCTTATTTCTGTTCAAAATATAGATTGTGGGATCTCGTTAGAACCGTCTCGTTGAGGCGGTTCTAACGAGTACCCACAATCTATATTTTTGAGCAGATATAAGAAAAATAATGTATACCCCCAAACCCCAGTTTTACTATATAAAAGTGGGATTCAAGGGGGTCAAAATTATATAGGTGTGTTTTTGTGATGCATGCCTTATTTTCTCTGAAAAATAAAAATGTAGAATGCTGTTTGCGCCAGTTTTGTTTTTACACTTTCAGGTGTGTGTGTAAGGTGTGCAACTTGGTGAAGTAGTAGCAGTTACAGCAGGTAATGAGGTAAGCTCACACATTAATCTGTCAGTTACACCCATGATAAAATCATGAGTTGTTTGTCCCTAGAATCCTTACATAATTTCTAGTTTTGTTGCTGCAATCTAGTTATGTCAAGTAATGCCAGGTAGGTGTAAAGGTGTTAAAAACTGAGACATAATGGCATGAGTGCAGTCTTGTCAGACTCTTTGCTCTACGAATACACTACAGGTTGACATCATTGAAGCATCTGATAAAGACCCCGTGACTGCATCCATCACTGCAAACCAAGCTTTTGACCCTATATACAATATTGCATATGGTTTACAAACCAGTACTGCTTCATTTCACAATAGGTTGACATCCAAACTTGTGTTGTGGGCAAATGCAGTGCTAAGAAAGGTCAGATGGATACTTGTGTTGCAGTACAAGGTGTTGGACATGCATACAAATTCCAAACTTCAACAGAGCACAGAAGCTAAGAAAGAAGAATGAATAGAAGCTTCAAAACTATATGAATCTTGCTATTTCTCTGTGCTGGATTGTGAACACTCTGACACCATACCTATCATCCACAACCAGAAATTGGATAGTGAAGTTATGAGAAACATTCCTAGAACCTAATTATCAGGTAGACATTGAAATATTGTGATGAACTATGAATGATAGCTACTGCTACAGGAATTCCTGTAGTACAAGCTAAGAACACCAAAGTCAGAGGACAGAAGGTCACCATTATTGTACCAACGAAGAAACTGGCATCTTAGATGCCAGTTTCTTCGTTGGTACAAAAATGGCCTTTGTTTCACATTTGCATATCCCAAGAGGAACTTAGATGATTCTTATTATCTCAAATGCTGATAACTCAAATCTACTGCTTAAGTGAAACCTTAAATGGGGAAGTGTTCGTCAGCAGTCTGTTAGAGTTGAGGGGAATTATCTATATTATGTCACACTGATTGTAAGCAACTTCTACTGCAATACTTGAGACAGGGCTATAGAAATTGCAACACGGGTCAAAAAAGACATTGCACTGGTGCATAAGGTAGTTTGATCTGGTTTATTATTGAAGAAAATTCTCCTCTTTGTAATGGTATATAGGAGGTCTCAACACTTATTAATTTGGCAGCCGTTGGGGTTCATTTTATATAGTGAGAGCCTTATTCATTATTTGATTATACATTCACATTATATCTTTCGTAATTTGATCTTCAGAATTGTATCAAAAAGTATAGCACGAGACACACAGCATTGAGTGTGATGCATAAAATCTGGGAGCATGCACAAAACAATATTGTGCAGCAGATCGAGTTACTATAATGGTTATATGTTTACTAGATACCTTTTTTTCTTCCAGTAGCGTCATATTTCAAACCCTGAATAAAATGTTACATTCTGCATATATGTTACATCATGTGACATATCTGTTCCATGTTGCAGCAAATGTTTTAGCCTTCTTTTAAAGTGTGGTTGTATGGATTTGGAAAACCTTTGTATTGTGATACAGGACTGTATTTTTTGTTGGAGAAAATTTAGAAGAAAGCAGTATTTTTGTACATGTTCAAAGGTTGGGTTCCATTCTTCAATATTTTATGAGTGTGGGGTTGGTTTCAAGGCCCCTTTAAGAATATTTTGCTTATTTCGAGCACATTGTTAATCAAGCAGAACTTGAGTGTCTCACATGTGAGGGAGGCTTGAACCCACAGCACTGTGAGACCTTATGATTTAGAGACAGCTGTCTTATCCACTAGGCAGTGGAGGCCTGTACCAGACTTTGTGGCTAAATCCTTTTGTGTCATACTTAAAATATATATAGTTTGCTGGCCTATTTTGGTACTCCTGAGGCTGCTCGTAAATGGTAACCTGTGCACGTCTGGCACTGACCATAATAGCTAACCCAATGTGTAGAGGAGGTTTAAGCCACATTTCGTCAATAGTGATGGAACTTAGTGCTGTTGAGTGGATATTGAGGAATACAACCCAGAACTGAAATTGGGTTCACATTTTCTGGGCTAGACAAGCTAGTTTTAGCCAATAAAGCCTCATCAGTTACCCTTCACAATGGAATTAATGATTCCAAAGGTAAACTACACTATGATTAAGGATAGGGAGATTTTTTATGGCCGTCACACATTCCCTTAACAGCAACTGTAGTGAAGTTTAGCCTGCATGTTTTGATCTGAGAAGCAGTGATTCTTCAGTTTTGTATGTTCTAACAATCCCAGTTGGTTATGGTTTGGTATAACAATTTGAATCTCACCACAAGGTAGAACAAAAATTGAATAAAGTAACTATATCACAGTTTGTAAAAGAAAAAACAACAACATTAAACAAGTGGCAACAAATGAAAATATGTCTTTGGTTGTTTGTGCACAGCAAAGACTTGGATCAGACTGCATTTGCACAGTCTGATCGAGGATTTTTGCTGTGTGCTGTATGGATGGCATTGAACACAACATTTGGGAAGGCTATATTCTGACTGAGTAGGTACGTAGGCTTATTTGGGTATTTGCCGAGCACACAAGTCTTAACACTTTGCATGCGGGGTAATTTTGTATGCTTTTTTTTGTCCATGGATTTCATTAATATTAACTTTTTCCAAAAAATCTTTCAGGAATACCATTAGTGTCAAACAGTGGCCCAACGTATCTGGATTGAAACTTGTTGTCAGCAGATAAGAAAAATTGCTACTAGCATTGGGCGGGGGTTGGGGTTGGGGGTCAGGATTGAAATTTGAGTTACAGACCCTTTTTTGCTTGTGGCTCATATAAAAGCATGAATTACATGTGGAAGCATATGTGAGAAGAAGTTTTGTTGTTATATCTTTGACAGGATCTTGAAGTTACACTATCTGTTATAGTAATGTTAGATTGGGGAGAAAAAAATTTTGATTGATGAAGAAGAAAACATGGAAAATGAAGATTTTGACATGATAAGATAATGACAAGAAGATACCCATGCTTTTCTGGTATATATAGCACAGTTAGCCTGCTGAATATTCATTTAAGCCACACCCATTTCTGTCTACCAACCAATCAGATTACTTGAAGTAATTTATTCCTTCTTCAGAAGCCATCTGATCGGGATCTACACTGTTTGCAAAGAAAAGGGTTGTCGTGAACAGCAGGATAAGAGTTAAGAAGCCAATCATGCTTTGTAGTCTGAAGTCATTATTGTTTATAATGTTGACCCAGATCAGTCTGATCAGGGTCTATACTGTTTGCCTGTATGCAAAAATATGTTTGAAAGTTTTGCAAGAAGATGCAGCTGACAGCATAAACAGATGACATTTTCAGATGTTGTTAAGCTTTACAAAAACTCCTATTCTGTAAGCATGGCGCCCACCCATTGGGGCTTGAAGAAATATATGGGCTGCATGATGCTTCCACGCAAAGCTGAATCCGACCCGCACACGAGTACTGGTAAACCGCTTAGAGGATCTAAGCCTGCCCAGGCAAAGCGGTGCGCTCGAGTTGGACCCCCCCATGCTTATAAACCCTATTGATTTCATTAGGCGACATGGCTTGAGATGTCATTTCAAAAGTCCCACAAAATTGGAAGCAACTTCTCCAAAATGACCTTTACAGTGTTGACGGGGATGTTAAACCTCAAATCAAACAAATTCTGTAAGCAAACAATGTAGACCCTGATCTTAGACACTGTGTTATGTGCCAGCTGATCTAGGTCAAGACTGTTTGCAAATTTCCTTTTTTTGGGGATGCTAGGCCTAAATGGCAGGCAAACAAATTGTTTTTCTTTTTTGTTCCTCAAATGGAGTGCTTCCTGATTCTTGGAGGCTGTGGAGGTCTGATAAAATTGAATAGTTGTGATTCTGTTGAGATTCTGGAGATAAATGTCCAAGATCCTTTAAATTTATTGTTTCTATTTTGTATAGGCAGATACCTTTTGATGCGGCCCCCGCCCATAGGGGCTTGAAGAAATATATGGGCTGCATGATGCTTCCAGGCAGAGCTGAATCCATCCCGCACACTAGTACTGGTAAACCACTTAGAGGATCTAAGCCTGTCCAGGAACCGCAGTGCGAGGCGGACCGTCCATGCTAATAAACCCTATTGGTTTCATTGGGTGGCAGGGCTTGAGATGTCATTTCATCTCAATGTCGGGTAAAAGTCCCACAAAATTGGAAGCAACGTCTCCAAAATGACCTTTACAGTGTTGACGGGGACGTTAAACCTCAAATCAAACAAACAAAACAAATACCTTTTGATCATTAACCGCTTGAGGCTTATGACCCACAAAGAGGGTTGACACGTCTCTAAATACAAAATCATCATCATCATTTGTATAGGCAGTGGTTGGGTGATGTGAAGGTGATGTGTATCTTGCATCACTGGGGCTTCCAACTGATATTGGCTTACAGTTGGGCAAGTCCTGATGTCCTTGCGACAATTACGGGTATTATTACTTCTGTTTCTATTTGTACTTTCATTTATCTATCTCTTTTCTCTCATTCTCTTGGAGACTGCACAAGGGTTGACATGTTGTTAAATTCTAACATAATCAATCCATGTTAAGCATTACAAAAATTCCAGTTCTTTAGCCAACAGTGTGGACTGTGATCAGACATAACATTATGTGGTGTCTGATCTGGGTCTGCACGATTTGCAAATTGCTAGGTGTAACTGGGTTAAAAAATGGTCAACTTTTCCACCCTCAAATGGAGTACTTTAGAGGCTATGGAAGTATGCTGTGGAAGTCTGATAAAAATGAATAGTTGTGATTTGGTTGCGATTAGCCCATTTTGTACCAGAAACCCCAAAACGGGTACCCTGGCAAACAGTGTAGGCCCAGATCAGATGCCGCAGAATGTGGTCTGATCAGGGCCTGCACTATTTGCAAAAAGTTAGCTATTTTCCCCAATAGATTTTAAGGATAACACAACCTGTTATCCCTAAATTTCGGAATGGACTCCTGTCATATATAGAAGGAGGAAGATTCCATTTGGTACAAAAAGGGTTAAGAGAGATATGGCCAAGATCCTTCAGTTTTATTGTTTCTCTCTTGTAAAAGGAGGACTTGTTGCAAAATGTAGGTTTTATCTGCGTGTGTGGTTTTAAAATGTTTTTCATACTCAACACAATCAGACTCCAGGAATTTAAATTGCTCATAAATTTCAAATTGCCAACAGTTAATGATTAGCTCTACATGTTTGATTTCAAAGATACCCGTTTCAGCACACCTTTGCACGAAATGCTCAACTGAGCTGTTGTGATCACACTTTGTCTGTTGTACATGTATAGTGCCACATGCGTTGTCAACATTTATGTTGTTCACCCTATATAGAGGCCATAGCTTTGCTTCGATCTTGAAACATTACCAGAATGTTTTACTTGATAATGTCTTGATCGGTTTTGAATAGCGGTCATGTTGGGTAAAAAAATAGGTCACTAAGTCAAATTGCTATAAAATTGAGGCCACAGTTGTGCTTCAGTCTTATTCTGTACCAGACTGTTTGTCTTGATGATGTCATGGTCAAGTGGGAATACAGGTCATTCTGATAAAAAATTAGGTCAGGTCAAATTGCTTTAGTTAAAACCTTGTTCACCTTCTAGAGGCCACAGTTTTGCTTCAGTCTTCATGATCTATACTGTGCTTGGAGTTCCCTACCCCCATTTTAGATATGATTTCAAAAATGCCTGGCAGTCCTAAGGTTATCAAGTAATCTGATTATTGGAGAGGCAAAATGAATTTATTTCGCAGGACAAGGTGTTAAGGTATATTTTGAATCAGTAGTGTGCCAGTAGAATTGCACTTGTTCACAGGCTGCAAGCTCTGGCTTTACAATCAAATTTTTACGATACCAGAAAAGATACCAGAAACGTTTGCAAAAGGCAAATGAATGTCTATATTACATTCAAGACTTTGAAACAAAAGGTTGTTAGATCAGATAGGCAGCTGCAGAGCTTTTCTAAGGTAGCTGGAAATACATCTACCAAACTTATAATATACTCAGAAAATGCCCAGTTTACTTTGCACAGAAATAAGCAGTCAATATTGTTTCATATTCGCTAGTTAATATTCTATATCTTAATCACAGTAGAACTTTTTTCAGATTTGTCCATTAGGAGAAGAAAAATTGACAGCAATATTGTCATATGTATCAATGGAAAGAACTTAATCCTTATCCTGCTGTTCACGACAACCCCTACCTTTGAAACAGTGTAGATCCAGATCAGATGGCTTCTGAAGAAGCCATCTGATCAGGATCTACACTGTTTGTCATGCAGTTCTTGAATTAGACAAATATATTATATCATGCAATTTGATTAGTTGATAAACAGTAGTGGGAGTAGCTTAATTAATTTATGCAGTGGGATATGGGTTCAAAACAATAAATGCAGACTTAGTGCATATAGCACATGAAAAATTACTGTTAGATACATACTGCCTGCAAGCTGTACAGGTTTTAGATAATTTCTTATTACATAGGAAATCAGGCATATTTAGAAAGAAACAACCAGTCGTGAAAAATGGAACCTGCATTGGAAATGGTCTGTGTTCATTTCATCTCAATGTGGGGTAAAAGTCCCACAAAATTGGAAGCAACATCTCCAAAATGGCCTAAATAGTGTTGGCAGGTATGTTAAACCTCAATTTAAACAAAACAAACAAATAGATAGTTTTGGAGAGTTGTTAAAAATCAGATTTTGTTGTTCAGAGCATTTCATTGTTCCTATATTATCCTATATCGGAGGAGATTTGGCTGATTGTCTGAAGATAGTGTCCTACATGACAGCTCTGGCATTGAAAGCTGTTGTTCTAAGGTGAGGCTGACCTATAGATATAAGGTCTACACGACACCTGCTGCTGTAAGAAGGTTGATGCCCCTTGATTATCAATGCAGTTTACCTGTCTACTGTGATATCTTCATTATGGCTTTGCATGCTGGGTATTTTTTTTTAGCAGACAACATTTGAAATATTTTCCTAATTTTCCCAGAAAACAGGATTTGACATCTCAAGCAAATTATCTCCTATGGAGACAATTTGAATGAGATGTCAAGTCCTGTTTTCTGGAAACATGATTTGACATCTCAAGCAAATTGTCTCCTATGGAGACAATTTGCATGAGATGTCAAGTCCTGTTTTCTGGAAAAAATAAGAAAAATATCAACAATTTGTCATCTGCGAGTGCTAAAGGTTATACAGTAGTCCTTACATTTTATGTCTGTACTGATACCTCCCAAAGAACACACAGCAACTTTGGTGTATCATACTGTTGTACTGCCATACATATTTTTCCTGTTACATTTGATGGTCATTTCAGTCTTGGTGCCTGAAGGACAAAGCATGTGCTGGACTGTCACAAGAGTCTAGGTACTCATTTGGTATTTGTATTTGCATAAATGCGTACAAATATCTCACTATAGAAAGAGTAGGAAGCAAGCAGTTAAGGTGTATGATGCACTTGTACTGACTTGCAGTAGAGGAATGTGATATAGTGTTGGACTGTTACTCTGGTGAGCCTGTGTCCCAATTTAAGTTGTCATCCCCACATACCTTGTGTCCCCAACAAGAAACCAAATATCCATTTGCAGAAAGTTTGTCACGACACACTGACTGGAGAATCTTCTTGTCCTTCTGTGTCAAGGTCAGTGGCTCAGTTCCCCTTGAGGGGACAAGTTGAGGGACATATAACTTGTCCCCAAATACCTTGTCCCCAACAAGACACCAAATGTCCTTTTTCTTCTGCAAAAAGTTTGTCACGACTCAATTACTGTAGAGTCTTCATGTTCTTCTGTGTCATGGTTAGTGTGGCTCAGTGCCAGGAGAATTTTCATGTCCCTCTGCATATTCATGTCCTTCTGTATCAAGCTTAGCATGGCTCAGTGAAAGGAGAATTTCCTTGTCCTTCTGTATCAAGCTTAACATGATACAGTAACAGTGAATTTCCTTGTTCTTCTACATATCTTTGTCCTTTTATGATAAGATTATCATGACTTAGTGGTAAGGTGAGTGTCATTGTCCTTCTGCATCAAGATTACCATGGCTCAGTGCCAGGAGAATTTTCTTGTCCCTCTGCATATTCCCTCTGGAGAATTTCTTTGTGCTTCTGTATCAAGCTTAGGATGATTCAGTGACAGAGAATTTCATTGTTCTTCTCATATTTTTGTCTGACTATGGCTTGGTGCTAGGATTATTTCCTGATATTCAGTATATCCTTGCTTCTGTATCAAGGCTAGCATGGCTTAATGACAGGAGAATTTCCTTATTCATTTGCATATCCTTGTTCTCCTGCATCACAATTACCATGGCTCAATGACAGGAAGATTTCCTTGTTTTTCTGCATATCCTTGTCCTTCTGTATCAAGATTAGCATAGCTCATTGACAATGAGAGAATATTTGTCCTTCTGCATCAAGATTACATGGCTCTTTGACAGATTTTCCAAGTCCTGCTCATCAACATTACCGCTCAGAGACAGGAAATTTTCCTTGTCCCCCTGCATCAAGATTACTGCTTATCTTTTCCTGTCCTGTATTAAGGTTAGCATGTCTTGGTGACAAGGAGAGTGTCATTGTCCATCTGCATCAAGATTACCATGGATTATGGCTATTTCTGTTGCATATTTTTGTCCTCCTCTATTTTTAGGTAGCATATCTTAGTAAGATTACCATGACTTAGTGCCAGGAGACTTTTCTTATTCTTTTGCATATCTTGGTCCTTCTGTATCAAGATTACCATGGCTCAGTGACAGACTTTCCTTGTTCTTCTGCATATCTATGTCCTTTTATAATATTACCATGGCTATCTGACAAGGAGAGTGTCTTTGTCATTCTGTATCAAGGTTACCATAGCTCAGTGACAGGAGCATTTTCTTGTTCTTTTGCTCGTACTTGTCCTTCTGCATCAAAATTACTGTGGCTCAGTAAGAATTTCTCTGTTCTTTTGCATATCCTTGTTCTTCTGTATCAAGATTACCATGGCTTAGTGACATCTTTTGCACATGCTTGTCCTTGTCCTGCGTCAAGATAACCATGGCTTGTGGCCCTTTCTCTTGCATACACTTGTCCTTCTGTATTAAGGTTAGCATGTCTTAGTGACAAGAAGAATATCCTTTTCCTTCTGCATCAAGATTACCATGGCTCAGTGACAGGAGAATGTTTTTGTCTTCTGCATATCCTTTTTCTTCTGCATCAAGATTACCATGGCTCAGTGATAGACTTAGCTTGTTCTTCTGCATATCTATGTCCTTTTATAATAAGATTACCATGGCTCATTGACAAGGAGTATCCTTGTTCTTCTGCATCATGATTACCATGGCCCAAATACAGGAGAATTTCCACATCCTTAAGAAGCAAGGTTAAACATGACTCAGTGACAGATTCCTTATTCTTCTGCATACCCTTGTTTCTTCTGTATCAAGGTTAGCATGGCTCAGTGTCAAGGGGAGTCAAGGTAAGCATGTCTCAGTGAGATAAGAATTTCCTTGTTGTTCTTTATATGCTAATCCCATGGCTTAATGGCACTGCCAGTTACTGTGTCCTGTATTATGATTATCATGGCATAGTCCTTCTGCAACAAGGTTAGCAGGGCTCTGTGTGAGGTGAGTGTCATTGTCCTTCTGCATAAAGGTTAGCATGCATCAGTAGATTGCTTCAGTGACAGGAGAGTATCCTTGTCCTTCTGCATAAAGGTTAGCATGCTTCAGTGTTAGGAGAGTATCCTTGTCCTTCTACATCAGTGACAGGATAATCCTTGTCCTTCTGCATCAAGGTTAGCATGCTTCAGTGACAGGACATTATCCTTGTTCTTCTGCATCAAGGTTAGCATGCTTCAGTGACAGGAGAGTATCCTTGTTCTTCTGCATAAAGGTTAGCATGCTTCAGTGTTAGGAGAGTATCCTTGTCCTTCTGCATCAGTGACAGGAGAGTCCTTGTCCTTCTGCATCAAGGCTAGCATGCTTCATTGACAGGGCATTATCCTTGTTCTTCTGCATCAAGGTTGGCATGCTTCAATCAGTGACAGGAGAGTATCCTTGTCCTTCTGCATCAAGGTTGACATGCATTAGTGACAGGAGAGTATCCTTGTCCTTCTTCATCGGTGACATGAGAGTGTCCTCGTCCTTCTGCATCAAGGTGAGCTTGCTTCAGTGACAGGAGAGTACCCTTGCCCTTCTGCAACAAAATTAGCAGGGGTCCTTGTGAGGAGAATATCCATGTCCTTCTGCATCAGAGTTGGCATGCTTCAGTGACAGGTGAGTATCCTTGTCCTTCTGCAACAAAGTTAGCAGGGATCTGTGTGAGGAGAATATCTGTGTCCTGCATCAAGGTTGGCATGTTTCAGTGACAGGAGAGTATCCTTGTCCTTCTGTATCAAGGTTGGCATGCATCATTGACAGGAGAGTATCCTTGTCCTTCTGCATCAATGACAGGAGAGTATCCTTGTCCTTCTGCATCAATGACAGGAGAGTGTCCTTGTCCTTCTGCTTCAGTGTTAGCATGTTTCAGTCTCCTCCTGTATCTCTGTTGTTCACAAATGGCTTAAACCAGGTATTCTCATTCTCAGGCTCCAAGCACTCTGGATCCGCCTTGGAGTACTACAGAAGAAATGATATTTTCACTCACACTTGCAATTAACTGCTTACTGACAAAAGATCAAAAATAGGTGCTTTTTCTGACTTTAATTAACAATTTTGGCAGATTTGGCTTTCGCACCCTGCCTATTACATAAACTGGAACATTTAATCAGTTTAAAAAGATAAGCAATCTGACATGTGATAAGTATTGGCAAACATGTGCTGCAAATTGCCTTTTAAACAGAAGCACAGTCTCACAGAAAAAAAAAGAAAAAAACAAACTCGAACTTTAGATGCAGTAAAAGTTACCAGAGACTTGGCATTCAGACTAAGAAGTGTCTCTGAAGTGTCTCTAATGTTGCATTATACCAACATGTCCCACTTCATATACACATAAACCTCTTAATATTATGATTCATTATAACATTGTTTTGGATAAAACCGTTTAAAGATGCCTCTGCACTAACCACTGAGCTACCACGCTTCGTTCAGGGCAGTGTTCCGGTAGTTACCGGGTATTAATGTGCAAGGGGGTGTTGCAGTGAAACCAGCATTTAGGTGTCCTGGGGTAATCAAATGGAAAATAGTCCTGTCTATGAAAAGTGAAACCAGTCTATAGAAAACCAGTCACAAATGCTTCTGTAGCAAAAGCTGTCTGTGGGCGCAAAGCACCACCTATGCACATGACCTCATGGTTAAGGTCACAGACTAAGAAATTTTATTTTAAAAGATTTTTAGGAGTTCATATTTCACAAATCATATGATGGATTTGGTGATGATAGATATAGGTTCAAAGTTTTATTCCCATATTTTCAAGGCCACAGGCTTAGAAATTTTATGTTAAAGTAATTTAAGAGCTCATTTGATGGATTTGTTTCTTATTTGGTATGCTGATAGATAAAGGTACAAAGGTTTATTCAACAATACCCCCACCTATGCCCATCACCTTTTGGACACTTTTCAAGGGGAGCTATGCTGTCTAATGACAGCTTTTGTTTGAAAACAGTGCAATCCCAGATTAGCCAGCTGATCAGGATCTATTCTGTTTTCCATTCTGTTTCTAAATCTATGGCAAAAACACAAATTGCTGAAAATTGGAGAAGAGCTTGGTGAGGATTAACGCATTTCAGACTGGAAATCCCTAAATGGGTACCATGGCAAACAGTGCAGGCCCAGATCAGATGCTGCAGAATGTGGTGTCTGATCAGGTCCTACACTGTTTGCGAAAAGTTAAGCCATTTTCCAAATATATTTTGAAGAAAACACAACCTGACACCCCTAAATTTTGAAATGGACTCCTGCTATATATAAAGAGGAAGATTCCATTTGGTACAAAAAGGGTTAAAGGTCTAGCTCCTGTATTAGGTAATCTTTCAGCTTCCACCATGTTGTTTGATCGTGGTTTAAAGTCCCTGTCCACACTATTTAGGTCATTTTGGAGACGTTGCTTCCAATTTTGTGGGACTTTTACCCGACATGAGATGAAATGACAACTCAATCCCTGCCGGCCAATGAAACCAATAGGGCTTATAATAAGTTATATGCACTGGACGGTCTGACTCGCACCACTTTTCCTGGGCAGACTTAGTCCATCTAAGCGGTCAACCACTACTCATGTGAGGTCAGTTTCAGCTGTGCCTGGAAGCTTGTGCAGCCCAATCTATTTCTCCATGCCCCTATGGGGATGGGCCGGCATGTTTAGCCAAGTGATTATTTAAAAAAATAATAATAATAATAATCGCTTGGCTAAACATGCCAGCCCCAGCCCATTGGGGCTTGGAGAAATAGATTGGGCTGCGCAGCCATGTTTAACCAAGTGATTATTTTTATATTAAAATTTAATGACTTAATCTTCACCTTCCCTTTCTCTGTTTATTCAACTGAATTGTTTTAAATTATATCTGTTTGCATTTGATAAATCTTATCTATTTATATCAGATAGTATTTATATGACATCTATAATTGTTATGGATTGAAATTTGATAATTTCACCAATTTTACAAAGTTCCTCCTATGATTTGCTACTAATGAGCAAATTCTATCCTTTTAGAGTACATTACGAAAACACGCCCATTGGAAATTTTACGGTCAAAAAAACGAAAATTCCTGGATGAAAAATTGTGATATTTTTCTATATTTTAGAACAGAAATCAGAAAAAATAAGGATTACCCCTGAAAACCCTAGTATTTCTATTTAAAAGTGGGGTTGAAGAGGTCAGATTGTATAGGTGTGTTTTCGTGATGAGACCCCAGTCAGGAAAGTCACAATCCACAGAAGAGCAATTAACAGTTTTGGATATAACACTTCTTAAAGATTGATCCCCAAAATTTTTACCTGTAGTTTATTTTGTTTGATTTGAGGTTTAACATCCCCGTCAACACTGTATAGGTCATTTTGGAGACGTTGCTTCCAATTTTGTGGGACTTTTATCTGACATTGAGATGAAATGACATCTCAAGCCCTGTTGCCCACTAAAACCAATAGGGTTTACAAGCATGGACAGTCTGACTTTCATCACTTTGCCTGGGCAGGCTTAGATCCTGTAAGCTGTTTACCAGTACTTGTGTGTGTGGTTGGTTTCAGCTCTTGAGTGGAAGATCATGCAGCCCATCTATTTCTTCAAGCCCCATGGGGGGGGGGGGGGGGGGGGGGCAGTGTACCTGTAGATTATATAGAAAAATGACCATAAATCATAAAATAACAGGGTGTCTTCTTTTGACCCCAACAAATGTTACAAAGAGGTTGAGATGTAGCAAGTCACAGAAGTCTTTTTTGAAATACAGCGGATTTGTCGATTTACCCTAAATGAGTCCAGAGAAAACTGGAAGCGGGGATGTATATCTGACTATTAGAATTGTCACCTGTTTCAGTTACAGTGGTACACCAAAGACCTTCTTAACCCTTGTTCTGCTGATCCCAGATATATCTTATCTTTCAAACAATGAAGATCCAGATCAGATGGCTTCTGTAGAAGCCATCTGATCAGGATCTACATTGTTTGTCATTCAGTTTATGAATTTGTTGCAATAATTTGCATCAAGTAATCTGATTGGTTGATAAACGGTAGTGGGTGTGGCATATATGAATATTCAGCAGGACAAGGGTTAATTGATGTATCACATGACTGTGCCAGCCAAGGCGGCCAAATTCTAAAATTTCGTAAGACTTAAATTTACAAAACTATCATTTGAGACGACTAGAAAATACACTGAGGCAGTCATTTTGGCCTCCTGCCACCTCCTAATGAAAACCCTGTCTCTGGGTACTCTAGATTTTGCTCACCTCTGATTAAGGATCAACTTTAAATATGTGAAATAATCTTGAAAGGGCCATAAAACATAAAAAAAAACAATCACTTAACAGAATGATACACTTGTGACTTTGGGTTGGTTTCATGTCAGGTATGTTTTGGCAACAGCCATCCAACTGATATTGGCTAGTGACTTGTTTTCCATGCAGCAGTTCTTCAGTTTCATTCTCGTTTTACACATTCTCCCCACCTTTAATCACCTACACTGTTGTAGAAGCCTCTGTGGTGTAATGGTTATGCTACTTGGCTTATAAACCAGGGGTTGTGGGTTTGATTCCGGGCTTCTCCAGACTTCGGATGAGTCTTTATACTGAGGTCGCGTCCCTTTATGACATCAGCTGTTAATAGGATGTAAAACTCAAATTCATACACACACCTACTCTATTGTTTCTATTGTTATACCCCGCAAACAAATAACCCCGCAAAAGAAGTTTGAGAGGGGGTAAATTGGAGTCAGACTGTTGGATGGTCTGTGTATCCATCCATGACACATTTTTCCTTCTTATGCGAACTTCTTCCACATATCTCCACCGACTGACTTCAATGTTTGCATACACATTCATGATATCGTGTAGATGTGTGTGACATAAATTTCATATGTCAAGTGAAGGTCAAGGACACTGTTGCTAAAAATAGAATCTGTATCCATCCATCTGTCTGTGACACATTTTTTATTGTTATGCAAACTACTTCCACATTTCTTCACCGATTGACTTCAAATTTTGCATATGCATTCACAATATGGTGTAGATGTGCTTGACATAAATTTCATATAGGTCAAGTCCAAGTCAAGGTCTCTGTTGCTAAAAATATAATAATCTTGTGATGCAAATAACTGCCACATTTCTTCACCGATTGACTTCAAATTTTGTATATGCATTTATAATGAGATGTAGATGTGTGTGCCATAAGTTTTATATGGGTCTTGTCAAGGTCAATGTCACTGGTGCTAAAAATAGAATAATCTTGTGATGCGAATAACTTCCACATTTCTTCACCTTTTGAGTTTACATTTTGCATATGCATTCATAATGAGATGTAAATGTGCATGACATAAATTTCATATGCATCAAGTCAAGGACAAATCACTGTTGCTAAAAATAGACCAAACTTGTGGTGCAAACTACTCCCACATTTTTTTCACAACTGAGTTCAGATTTTGCATATGCATTCTTAATGAGGTCTATATATGGGTGACATAAATTTCATAAGGTCAGGTCAAGGGCAAATTGACTGATGCTAAAAATAGAATAATCTTGTGATGCAAAAAACTTCCATATTTCTTCATCAATTGAGTTCAATTCATCATGGGATGTAGATGTGCATGACATAAATATCATATACGTCAGGTCAAGGCCAAGTCACTGTTGCTAAAAATAGAATTATCTTGTGATTTGAACTACTCCCACATTTCTTTAATGATTGAGTTTAAATTTTTGCATATGCATTCTTAACCCTTGTCTTGCTGAGCCCGGATATGTCTTATCTTTCAAACAATGAAGATCCAGATCAGATGGCTTCTGAAGAAGCCATCTGATCAGGATCTTCATTGTTTGTCATTCAGCTCATGAATTCGTTGCAATAATTTGTTTCAAGTAATCTGATAGGTTGATAAGCAGTAGTGGGTGTGGCATCTATAAATATTCAGCAGGACAAGGGTTAATGAGGTCTACATGTGTGTGACATAAATTTCATATGGGTCAGGTCAAGGTCAAAGCCACTGTTTCTAGTTTATTTAGAATTTTGTTCAGATAATAACCCGAAAACTGCTTTAGATAGCCAAATTCAGTAAAATGTGCTAAAGCGGGGGTATTGGAGTCAGATCCTCTGACAGTTCTAGTTTCTGTCTTTTTCCACCCTTTTTCTTTGAGATGACACAAAATGTCTTTCTAAGGGTGATGTGTCATTAAAACCCCAATAGAACAAGAACACTGGTGACCATTTCATGAGCTATTCCAAGGCCAGTGAAACTTCGATGACTTGAACATGGATAGTTTGTTTACCATGGCTAATTCGAACACATTCTGGAGTCCCTTGATAATACATTTCCCAAAGCACCAGATATCCATGCACTGTTTTCTTTCTGATTTAAACTTGAAAAGGTGTCTTGTATATACTCCTTAGAATCACCTCAATGAGGAGGCGATACTAACAAGTACACACAACATACTTTATTAATTAAATTGATCCAAATTATGCCTCGTGATTAAACCTCAGTAGATCAAACTACCCATATCTTGAACAAATTTTCATGGTCCCAGGTACAGTAAAATTCTTATATTAAGACCACCTTTGGCACTGTTCAAAAGTGGTCTTTAACAACTTTTGAACAGTCCCAACGGTGGTCTTTGACCACAGAAATTACAAAGAAAGAATAACTGCAGCCTACTAAATAAGTTTTTTAAAGATTTTAGGTGGTCTTAATAGCGGAATTTCACTGTATTTGAGTTGAAGTTGTACTATTTATGTATACATACAAGTTTCTGAAAGTTCCAACTTAAATGACTCCTTTTAATCCAAGTCAACTGTAGCACACAGTGTTTTTTTCCAGAAAAAAAAATAGGTTTGTCTGCTAGGCAGAAGATTTACTGGAAATGTCAAGCCTTTTTTCCTTGGAAAAATAACAGTTTACAATATAGTCTGCTCCAGAATTTATATGTTCATGCTTTAAGGGGAATGGGAACACCTAGCAGATTTTTCCGCCATTTTTCTAAGGGAGATAACTTTCGGGACCTCCTGTACCTCCTTAGGAGCAAATTCTTTCCTTTAAGAGTTGACCCCTATTGACATGGGAGACAAAAATACTTATGCAGGAGTTACCTCCCCAGAAGGTGTTCGCATTCCCCTTAAGGGTTAATAACTCAGTACACCACAACCTCTTATAACACTATTAAGGGGGTCCAAAGCCGAAACCATGTTTAGTTAACCAGCCCTGTTAAATCCAAACACAAATGTATGGATTATACAGAAAAACAATCATTTTTCTATATGATCTATACATTTTTGGGCTCCATCTGGAAACCGTGTTATATCCAAAACATGGTTATAACGAACAGTGTTATAATGATATTGTGCTGCACATATATTATTCCCCAAACTTGACATGTATTGTTGTTGAAAATGGTCTGTTTAACCCTTCTCTTGCTGAATCTTCATTTAAGCCACACCCATTTCTGTTTATCAACCAGTCAAATTACTGGATGTAATTTATTGCTACAAATTCATAAACAGAATGTCAAACAGTGTAGATCCTGATCAGATGGCTTCTGAAGAAGCCATCTGATCTGGATCTACACTGTTTGCAAAGATAGGGGTTGTCGTGAACAGCAAGATAAGGGTTAAGACTCAGAGGTTTAAGTAACTAAATCAAGTTCTTGTTCTAACAAATAACAACAAATGCTGTGATATGTTTTTCCAGAAAAAAAAAAATATCACTTTTAGGCCATCATAAGATGCATGATTACTATGTTGATATGTTCAGAATGTTATTGTTGGTTGGCCTTGAAAACAATTGTCCAGTCTGAAAGCCCAGAATTTCATCAGCCCAGTTTTTTTTTTCACTATTTTATTTTTTTGAGCAGTTTTTAATCTACCAGTTGGAATCTGATTCAATTTGAGGTATATTATGAGTGGACATTTTCTGCAGCTTGGAAAAAGTGGTTGCCCTGATTTGTGATAATTGTACAAAACATTTCCAGCTGAAGTTGTGTCTTTTTGGAAGCAAACAAACACTTTGTTGGAACTTTTAGTATTTTTGATTTAATTGTCTGACCCTATATAATCTTACCTTACTATGAACAGTTTTCCATTGGACTTTGCTCTTGCTATCAATTCTAATCCAGTTTTATTAATCCACACTATTTAGCACAGATATTATCCTAGAATTCTGTGATGTTCCTACATTGTCCTATTCTCTCTTCTCTCTCTCTGACTGATATATTCCAGTGCCAAGATACCTGCAGAGATATAATGTATAGGCAGTTTAAAAAAAAACTGAAAGCTACAGGTCTGTTCCAAAATTCTAGGGTTAATAATGTCAGGATTTTCTAAAGCAGTCACATAACATCGTGAATGTCAGTGCACCACATAGGCAAATCATTGCAACACCCCACAGAGTTGCATGGATGTTGGTGAGACGTTGCCTACAGGACGTTGCATTGATATTGATACAACTTTGCCTACATACAGTTAAACTTCAATTGCTCAAACCCCTTTGGGATCATGAAAATTTGTTAGAGACAGCGGTAGTTGGAGCCATGAAGGGTTACTATTAGTGCCATACCAGGAGGCATAATGGAGATAATTGTTGGATAGCTTTTCTGTGTTCTATACATGTATTTTAATATTATGTGGTGTGTACTCATTAGAATCACCTCAAGGCTTTTCTAATGAGTATACACAACATACATTTGCAAGATAAAAGATGAAAATCTCCCTACATTATCCCTATTTCGTATTTGGAGGAATTCCCTATGGACTGTGAATGGGTCTGACTCATCCATGGTGAATGAGCTATTTGAAGTTCTACTGCATTTCTTGCATGCTGGGAGGACCCTACAGTCCCATTCCAACACTACTGAAAATCAGTGTTTTTTCAATCACAGCATGATGCTACATGATTGTTCTTGAGACTTTGCCCACCATATACAACTTTGACATTGATACAACTTTGGCTATACATTTATTGTATGCTGCTAGGACTTGTGGGTTCCAAAGTAAAATCCATGTTCGCCAGAAAAGAGTGTTGCTGTCAGTCACAGCTGTACCGGTATACAGTGTTGATGATATTGAAAAATGATCATTTTTCCTCCCTGGAAACCCATAAAGGGACATAGGCAAACAGTATAGACCTGGATCAGATGCCGAATAATGTGGTGTTTGATCTGGGTCTACACTGTTTGCTATAAGGGTTTTCCATCAAAAACTGAATAAAAAAATCTGACCGCTTTAATGACAAATTAACTTGTCCGCCATATAGCATAGAAATATATGGGCTGCATGATGCTTCCAGGCAGAGCTGAAACCGACCCGCACATGAGTACTGGGTAAACCCCTTAGAGGATCTAAGCCTGTCCAGACAAAGCGGTGCGAGTCGGTCCGTCCATGGTTATAAACTTATTGGTTTCATTGGGCAACAGAGCTTGAGATGTCATTTCATCTCAATGTCGGGTAAAAATCCCATAAAATTGGAAGCAACGTCTCCAAAATGACCTTTACAGTGTTGATGGGGGCGTTAAACCTCAAATCAAACAAAAACAAAGTCCCTCTAAAAAGACAGCCTTCTCTGACAGGTATACCCTCAGTAAAGATAAGATATCCATCACAAATTAGCATTCATCACTTTTAACCCTTGTCATACTGAACATGACAACCCACTTTTGCAAACAATGTAGATCCAGATCAGCTGTCTTCTGAAGAAGCTGTCTAATCAGAATCTGGCATGTGCACTGTTTGTCTTCCATTTTTGAATTCAACGAATACATCATATCTGGTAATCTGATTGGTTGATAGTCAAAAATGTGAGTAACAAATTTTTTTTTTTTTCAACAAGACAAGGATTACAGCCATACATGATAGAAATAGATTGTGTGGTTATTTCCTGCTAAGATTGCATTCTATATTGCAGGGACTGTTTCATTGAGCTAGTACTGTAGTTGAAGCAGAAAAAGCAGGTATTGTGCCTGGAGGTAGAACTTACAGAAGCAGGTAAAAGCACCCATTTTATCTCATTATTGCTTCTTAATAGTGAACATTTATCAATGTTGGAGCATTTATCAATGTTGGCTAAGCTTCTGAAGCAACCATTAACGAGAATATGTACTCAGAGGACAGCTTCTGTTAATGAACACTGGTTAGCTCAATCTGTACATTATGGGGACAGGTTCAGTTCATGAACACTTTTCTGCTCAGCCTGTACAGTGTGAAGTCAGATTCAGTTGATGAGCATTTTTAGCTCAGCTTGTACAGTGTGAGGACAGCTTCAGTTAATGCCTAAAATGGACACTTGTTAGCTCAGTCTGTACAGTATGAGGACAGATTCAGCTAATGAACACTATTTAGCTTAGCCTATACAGTATGCAGACAGCTTCAGTAAATGAACCCTATACAGTATGAGGACAGGTTCAGTTAATGAACACTTGTTAACTTAGTTTGTACAGTATAAGGACAGGTTCTGTTAATGAACACTTTTTAGCTTGATCTGTACAGTGTGCAGAGAGAGGTATTATTGTCACCGAAATGTTCATGCCTGCACCTGAGTCAGCATTAGCATTTGTGTCCATGTCATTTTTTCAGTGTTTATTTAACCCATCTTCATCTAATTGGAATCTTTCTCACAATGAATACATACCATTTCAAAGTTGAGTGGGGGTGGGGGGGGGGGGGGGGGGGGTCGATCCATGTTGTGTTGGTTTCAGAAATTCTGATGCCACAGAACCTGAGCTTGAAATGTTTGACAGTATACAGATTTAAGGGAGTGAGTTAGCTCCTAATTACACAGTGCCTGAATGCATTTATTAGATGTTAGGACAGATGGTAGATATCAGGCCAAGTTTTAAACCTTGTCCTGCGGAATAGATAAATTTGGCCACCCCCATTTCTGACTGTCAGCCAATCAAGTTATTGTTATAATTCATCATTCAAATTCGCAAACTGAAAGACAATCATTGTACCATAATGATCCAAAGTATTGGGACAAATTGGCCTAAGCCAACAGTGCAGACCAAAATCAGACTGCTCCGATCAGGGTCTGCACTATTTGCCATTCTGTCTGCACCTTTTTGATTCCTTACTGGTTTGTGAGACAACTTTGTTGAAATTTTAGAAGAATTTTAATTTTTACAATGTCTTTGTTCTTGTGTAGACTGGTGCTGGATGTTGATAGAGTAAACACCCACCCACCCCACCCCCAATATGTAACCACGAGATCCTGAGAAAATTTCTTACTGATTTTAAAGATGTCGTTGTAGGTTTTCAAGGTTCTTGTTTAGACTTGGCAGATACTGGCAGATTCTGGTCCAAAATTTTAAAGAGTACCACCCTCCCCCTCTCTATATGAGCATGAGGTCATAATGTAACAGTTATTGACATACAGAGGACCCTCGTTATAACAAAGTATTTGTTCCCTATTATTGTGCCATTATAAAGAATTTGCCGTTATAAAGAATCCCAGTTAGGAATATGATAGGTAATTAAAGGCCTTTTGTCCATCATTACTCAAGAAACAAAGGTTACAGACATTTGTTAGAATCGCCTAGCAGAGGTGATTCTAACAAATGTCTGTAACATTTGTTTCTTGGAGTATTAGGGTTACAAGATTCTTTCATGACTATGGACTCGATTTGTGTATTTCCGACCCGAGGGAAGCCCATGCGGCTGATAACAGAGAGAAAGCCTTTAGCCAAGAGTCATCATTCCATTGAAGTTGCCAATATAACGAGTTTTGCTGTTATAACGAATGTCGGTATAAAGAAGGTTGACTGTATACTTTCTCTACAGATTTATTCTGTTAGCAACCCAGGTAGAGTGATTAGCTTATGAAGTTAGGCAATGGACGTTGTGATTAGTACCTAGATGACTGCACTTCTTGACCTGGAGGCATAAGTGGAATGAAAGACTGCCATTAGTCTGTCTTATGGACTTCACCCTTAGTTCGGCCCAGTGAGGCATGTGTGACCTTGAACGAAGTCAAAAGAAAAGGGGGAGAAATGTAATGGTTATTGATGTTTATCACTTCTACAGCTTTGTTAGATTAGTTGGCTTATTCAGAAAGTTAAGCAACAGACCATGGTTAGTGACTGGATGGGTGACAGTGCTGTTTTACTTAGTGGACAACCTGGCAAACACTAGAATAGTTTCTGACTGATTTAAAGCTTATCTGCCTCGCTAATTTAGTACAATTTGACTTAAAGTTTCAAACATTGTCACCAGCCAGAAATCTTGCAAGCATACCCACTCAGTCAGGAGTACTGTTAAAACCCTGTAAATGTGGACACCTTGAGGGCTTTCTGTCATTCTCCTAAAATTTGACAAATTTGTTTCATGATCCTGCAAGGAGTCCAAAGAGTTCAGACAGAATGGCAAACAGTGTAGACCCTGATCAGACTGCTTCTTCAGGAGCAGTCTGATCTAGGTCTCCACTGTTAGCTTAGGCCTATCTGTCCCAATAATTCGGATCATTATGGTACAGTCTTCCCAGAGTGCTTGAAGAAACTTAGTGCCAAAGAACATCCACATAGCTAAGACTGATCAGACCACACAGCAAAGACTCAGATCAGTTTTGGCATCTGTGCAGTCCAATCCAAGCCTTTGCTGTGCGCAAGACCAAAGACACATTTTCCTGTGAAGCCCACACATGTAACGTAAGTTTTCATTCCTTCCATAGTCCACGTGTAGACAGGTGAGCTGTGCTGTTGGTGTCAAATGGGAACCAGGTTCATCATTCTATGTAGACTTGTATGTTGACTTATATCCACAATGAGCTGTCTCATCAGGTTAATGATTTGGACTAAACACCCTGCTTAGAAGACTGGATATGTTCAGATTCAAAGACCAGGGCCCATTAAAATTTTGTTCAAAGCATTGTTAGCTTAACAAGCTCGGTAGTACTAAAAATTTTAACTGTTGTAGTAGCAAAATACCTAATACAGTGGCATTTTTGCTGAAAAAATGTGAGCAGCTTTTGCATTTGATTGCATTTTTTTCAGCAAAAATATTAGCATATTTTCCATATTAGATGATCAAAGTTTCAAGGATAGGTTACCTTACAACATCACTAGTTTTAAACAAATGACCCCAGAGGGTTCACTACAGAAACAAAGGACTGAAAGGGTAAAGGTTTTGACTTTCCCACGGACTTAAATCGTAGAGTCAAAGCCGTACAAGATATTAAATAAGGTTTAAGCTTTCGATGGAACATTCAGCATCAGTGTCACTAGAACTTAAACCAGAATAGTATTGTCTGGCTGATGTTATTACCCACAAGGTTACTGAGTACCGCCCATTGTGAGGGATATCTGAAAAGCTAAAAAAAAAAAACATTAAAGAGACAGTATCATGTGTTACACCTGATTGCCACTGATCGGGCAATTAACAATAATAGAATAGACTTAAAATAGCAAATTAAGCCTAATTGGTTTAATGCATCATTGGAGATGTGCAAAGCAAAACGTGTTTCAAGGCATCAGTGAACACAGTATCATTGCTGAGGTTACATGTTTATTGATTCTGATCAAATCCCTCTACAGTGGATTTGTATTGCCAGTTAAAAACAAAAATCACAATTTTTCTGCTTGTGGAATGAAAATCCTCGTTAGATCTTGTTGTAATACCTTTTGTATGGTACAGCCTGTTACGTTTTTTGCTTTCTAATTACTGGAAATGATAAGAGCATGTATTGCATGTCTTTGAGCAGGATAACGGCTCTTTGCTCTTTTAATTTTTAGTTGCTATAGAAACTGTATAATTATTCCAAGTAATTACCCAGCAACCTTGGGGTTTTCAGTGGAAAACATAAAGAGTATGGCACTGTTTTAGTTAGCTTAAACTTATACAAATGTTTTAGAATGCTGTTACTCTATCTGCAGCTGGAAGTCCCCCTTGAACAAATATATTTGAGGCAGCAAATTACAAATGACAAAACCCTACAATAAGACTTGTGCAACCAGTCAACACTCAGAACAACCTGTGCTTATGGGCAGTCTGATCTGAGTGTTCGCTGATCACGTCACTGAGCCTTCTACAGTTCCTAGACTATCCAAAGAGAGATGAGTGAAACCTCTTGCTATACAGTGTGGATATGCATGCTGGTCGCGTACATCTTATTGTAGAATTTCATTTTTGGCCAGCCTCTATAGCTCAGTCGGATGCGCATCTGACTGGTGATCAGGAGGACGCGGATTCGATACCTGCCGGGGTCGGCAACATTCTTTCGTGGAGATTGATCATGAAATCTTTTCTACGGTCATTCTCTCCCGCTGATTTAAGAAGGGCAGTCTTAAAATATTTTGCTCAGTCTCCAACTTTTCACCTTATTTGAACCCTATTTCAACTCATTAGGTTTAACAAGATCATGTAATGAAGGCCCCTATAAACCCCACTGTAAATAGAGGAAGCTGGGTTTTGCTGGGGTATACATTATTTTTCTTATTTTTGCTTTAAGACATAGGTTGTGGTTACTTGTTAGAACTGCCTCTTTGAAGTGGTTCTAACAAGCACCTGTAAGCAAATAAGAAAAGTATCACCACTTTTTGTGAGAAAAATAACAAAAGGAAGCTCTGTGTGGAACCATGTAAACAGAATTTTCTGCACCATATATAGCAGGAGTCCATTTGAAAAAAAAAAATAGGATGTTAGGTTGAGTAATTTTTTAAATTCAATTAAAAATGGCTGTTTACCGGCTGAAATGACTTCAGCTTAGTTTAAACTCTTATTTTTATTGAACTATTTGTCATTACTGTCTGAATGCTCTAAAAATTTGACTGCTCATATAAAAGGAAGAACTAGCTTTCAAGAATAGACCTTACTGAAACACAACATAACCTCTTTATAAATTGAATCATTATAACACTATTTTAGATATAACACAAGTTAAAAATGGATACCAAAAATATACAAATTATAAACACCAGGGCCCAGTTGTTCAAAACTAACGACGTCGTTAGTTAACGTATCGTTAAAACTTTGATAATTAAATATGGCAAATATGCTAAAATTTTTGCTGGAAAAATGTGAGCAGCTTTTGCGGATGCAAAAGCTGCTCACATTTTTTCAGCAAAAATACCAAAATTTACAGTATTGTACTTGCTAGAAGAGTTAACAATATGACCACTAACGAGCTTGTTAAGCTAACGATGCTTTGAACAACTGGGCCCAGTTTTACAACATAAAAGTTGGGTTCCAGGGGGGTCAGAATTATAATGGCATGCAGCCACCCTCCACTACAGAATATGATTCAGTGACATCTGTCAAACTTGATAATCTACCATAATCTCAATGTCACATGGGTAGCGAAACTTTTAAGTTCCTTAAGTGGTCAGTTTGAATTTTGACCGGAGCAATAACACCTTTAGTTAGCTTTTGAATTAAGTGAAGTAGTCTTGAGTGTGCGTGTGTTTGCTCTGGGTTTATCAGGGGAATGTGAAATAGACTGAAGACTTAATTTGAGATATAGGTAGTGATGATTGGTGATTAAGAATTCATTTTATAGTACTTCAAAGTTGTTCAGGGCTGTTTGCTCACAGGTTATCAGTTAGAAAGGTGTGTATTGATTGATTAAGGAAAATTTTCTCATGGGAAAAACAATATGAAATTTAAATACAGACTGTTACCTGTCTAGTATGTATATGAATAATAAGATTTACCTGGAAAAAGATTTGGCAACTGACTGGGTGTGAGGCATATGCTGTATGTCAGATATGCCCCAGTGGGCATAGACTTTGGCCCTGTTACTTGATGGCATGATTAGGTTACCAACTGAACCATGCTATATTCATACTTATGAGCCTGGTTACTGATCCTTTTCATTATAATCTGATCTGGGTATATACTATTTTGCAATGTTAACCCTTATCCTGCTGAATATCTTATTTAGCCACACCCATTTCTGACTTTGCACCAATTCAATTACTTTATGTAATTTATTCCTACAGTGTTGACAGGGACGTTACAACCTCAAATCAAACAAACAAAAATTTATTCCTACCAATTCACAAACTGACTGTCAAACAGTGTAGATCCTGATCAGATGGTGTCTGAAGATGCCATCTGATCTGGATCGTGTTACACTGTTTGCAAAAGTACATCACGAAAACACGCCTATTTATGTCCCCCCAACCGAAAGGGAGGGAGACATATTGGTTTTCGTGCGGATCCTGTCGGCGTTGGCGTTGGCGTTGCCTCTTGTCTGCACTCTATCTCCTGAATGGATGGATGGATTTTGATTAAACTTACACAGATACACCATTGGGAGGGGGAAAAGTACTGATTAGATTTTGGTGACCTTGGTCTAATTTTCAAGGTCACAGTGTTCAAAACATTGTCGAATTTTCGGCCAAAAAAGCTTGTCTGCACTCTATCTCCTGAACCAATGGATGGATTTTGTTCAAACTTGGTACATAGTATAATTGGGATGGTCTCAAGAACTGATTAGATTTTGGTGACCTTGACCTAATTTTCAAGGTCACCACGGGACTAAGACTGTTAAAAATAAGCTTGTCTGCACTCTATCTCCTGAACCAATGGATGGATTTGGTTCAAACTTGGTACATAAAGTAAGTGGGATAGTCTCTAGAACTGATTAGATTTTGGTGACCTTGACCTAATTTTCAAGGTCACAACGGGACTAAGACTGTTAAAAATAAACTTGTCTGCGCTCTATCTCCTGACCCGATGGATGGATTTGGTTCAAACTTGGTACATAAGGTAAGTGGGACAGTCTCTAGAATTGATGAGATTTTGGTGATCTTGACCTAATTTTCAAGGTCACCACGGGACTTAGATTGTTAAAAAAAAGCTTGTCTGCACTCTATCTCCTGAACCAATGGATGGATTTGGTTCAGACTTGGTACATAAGATAAATGGGATGGTCTCAAGGACTGATTAGATTTTGGTGACCTTGATCCAATTTTCAAGGTCACTCTGGACTTCAAACTGGTGGGGGGACATATGTTTTCCTCTGAAAACACTGTTCTAGTTAATTTTTACCCCTTGAACCCCACTTTTATATAGTAAAACTGGGGTTTCCGGGGGTATACCTTATTTTTCTTATTTCTGCTCTAAAATATAGATTGTGGGTACTCGTTAGAATCGCCTCGATGAGGCGGTTCTAACGAGTGCCCACAATCTATATTTTGAGCAGAAATAAGAAAAATATCACAATTTGTCATCTTAAAATTTTCATTTTTACGGCGATAAAAGTGGCAACGTATTTGTATAGGGGTGTTTGCGTAATGGGGGTTGTCGTGATCATCGAGATAAGGGTTAAAGGATAAGTGTTCTGTATTCTTCATACAAATGGAAAACAATTGCCCAATAAAGTGAGACTGACTTGATAGTGTTAAACCTGAAGTTATAACAAGACTGCTGGAACCATGCCTTGATATTGTTGTAAAATCCAAAAGTCATAGGTTATAAGGAGATTGCAGGAAAGTAGAAGTAAAACAAAGATCAGGAATCGATACAATTAACTTACTCCACCCATCAAAGACACCAAAGGGAAAGAAACACAAACATTAAGCGACCAGACTATAATGGAAACCAAAGGAAGGCCATAAGGACAGATACTTTACCACAAAATGGCCATATGGCCATCAAAAATAAAAAGACAAAAGTGATACACACAGTAAGTAACAAACAACAACATAGATAAATAAATCGCCACAGAAGAACCGCCTTGGAAAGATCTCCACTGGGGGGCTTAAATCGATTTTACGTGGCCACAATCCTCGCCCTTACTTCCGTCGCGAATTAGACAAATAATTTGTTCAGTCCGCATGAAGGCCTCCTAACTAATCAGTGCAACATCTCCATGAACACAAATGATCAAAGAACCACAGAGGTGAGACAACGGTGAGGACTCGACAGCAAGAAACCACTGAAATGCTGGAGCAAAAGAAAACCAACAGTAAGACCCTGCCTTATGTTGTTATTCCATCCAAAGTCATTGTATAATGAGACTGGGAATCTCTGCATCAAAAGTCGTTTTATAATGAGAGTGGGGGAATCATGTTTTTGATATTGTCACAGCCAAAGCAGAGAGTGGGAACCATTCCTTGATACTGTTACATCCCAAGTCATGTATAAGAAGAATGTGGGAACCTTTCTTAATAGTGTTACACCCAAAGTCATGTTGTAATGATAATATGGGAAACATGCTTTGATATTGTTGTGCATCCAATCATGCTAGTATGAGAATGTAGGAACATGCCATGATTATTACATCCGAATTCATGTTATAATGAGACTGCAGGAACCATGCCTTAATATTGTCACATGACGTTTTCATGCTTAATGAGAATGTAGGAAACATGCCTTAATATTGTCACATCAAAAGTCATGTTATAATGCAGGTATGGGAATCATGCCTTCATAATGTCACATCTGAGGTTATGTTATAATAAGACTGTGAGAACCATGCCTTGAAACTGTCATATCCAAGTCAAGGTATAATGAGAGTGTGGGAACCATGCCTTGAAAATGTCACATCCAAAATCATGTTATAATGAGAATGTATTACCATGCTTTGATATTGTCACTTCCAAGGTGAAGGTATTATGAGGGTGTGGGAACCATGCCTTGATATTATCACATTCAAAGTTATGTTATAATGAGAGTGTGGGAACCATGCCTTGATATTATCATATCCAAAGTTAAGGTTCAATAAGAGTGTGGGAACCATGTCTTGATACTGTCAGATCCAAAGTCATGTTATATTAAGACTGAGAAATATGCCTCGATACTGTCACATCCAAAGTCAAGTTATATATAAAACATAAATGAGAGAATGGGAATCGTGCTGTGATGTTGTCACATCCAAAGTCATGTTAAAATAAGACAGAGAATGATGTCTTGATATTGCCACATCCAGTCAAGTTATAATGAGACTGTGAGAAACATTCATTGATAATGTCACAACCAAAGTAAAAGTATCATGAGACTGAAAACCATGGCTTTTTAATGTCACATCTAAGGTCATGTTATAAACTAGAATCGCGCAGTCGATGGCACGCCATCGCATATCCCCACGCATTTTTAAAGATACGCCACTATATAAGTTCTCAATTGCAACTCCCACCAAATCTTAAGATCAAGATTCTGAAAGTGTCATGCACTCCTCAGACCAAAGACCTATCAGTTCCCAAAGTTTCATGTTTTAATCTGAAATGGCGTAGGAGGAGTTATCCGGTAATCGTTAAAAGGGGGTTATGGGGGTGAAAATCCAAGTTTTTGACCTCTGGTGACCTCAAACCTGACCCTAGGGTCAAATTTTGATTGTTATGTATTCTACTCATTATGCCGTTCGATTTGATATGTCACACGACCAGGTTCTGAAAACTTTGATTTTTTACCCCGGGGGCACCCCACCCCCTGGCCTGTCCCCTAGGGATAGGATCAAAATTCCAAAAGTGTCATGCACTCCTCAGACCAAAGACCTATCAGTTCCCAAAGTTTCATGTTTTAATCTGAAACGGCGTAGGAGGAGTTATCCGGTAATCGTTAAAAGGGGGTTAGTGGGGTGAAAATCCAAGTTTTTGACCTCTGGTGACCTTGAACCTGATCCTAGGGGTCAAATTTTGATTGTTATGTATTCTACTCATTATGCCGTTCAATTTGATATGTCACACGTCCAGGTTCTGAAAACTTTGATTTTTTACCCCGGGGGCACCCCACCCCCTGGCCTGACCCCTAGGGGTAGGATCAAAATTCTGAAAGTGTCATGCACTCCTCAGACCAAAGACCTATCAGTTCCCAAAGTTTTAAGTTTCTAGCTGTAAAAGTGTGGGAGGAGTTGTCCGGTAAGACGGACGGACGTACGGACGACGAAGACAATTACAATATCCCCACTTTTTCTTCGAAAAGCGTGGGGATAATAATGAGAGTGTGAGAACCATGTCTTGATATTGTCATATCCGTAGTCAAGTTATAATGAGTCTGTCTCATCACAGGTCATGTTATAATAAGACTGTGAGAACCATGACTTGATAATGTCTCATCTCAGGTCGTGTTACAATGAGTCTGTGAGAACCATGCCTTGATAATGTCTAATCTCAGGTCATGTTATAATGAGACTGTGAGAACCATGCCTTGATAATGTCTCATGTTATGTTATAATGGGACTGTGAGAATCATTCCTTGATAATGTGGTATCTTAGGTCATGTTATAATGAGACTGAGAGAACCATGGATGCCTTGATAATGTCTCATCTCAGGTCATGTTACAATGAGACTGTAAGAACCATAGATCCTTTGATAATGTCTCATCTCAGGTCATGTTATAATGAGACTGAGAACCATGCCTTGATAATGTCACATCTCAGGTCATGTTTTAATGAGACTGTGAGAACCATGCCTTGATAATGTCTCATCTCAGGTCATGGTATAATGAGACTGTGAGAACCATGGATGCTTTGATAATGTCTCATCTCAGGTCATGGCATATTGAGTCTATGAGAACCAAATATGCCTTGATGCTATTCCATCAAAAGTCATTTTATAATGAGATTGCAGAAACCATGCCTTGTTACATCTCAAAGTCACATTGTTATGAGAGCATAATAGTTAGGCTTATTCCAGTTCCTCAGATTTTATCTGAAAGTCAAAAAGAAGAGACCTTGAACTGCGCAGGCACATTTGTATTCTGCTCAGTGTCTATTCTTTTGCATAAGACTGGGGTCTTGATACCCTGAAGGTCTGTTATACTGTTACAGGTTATACTTGTTCTCACATACCCTATGTTAATCATCCATGAACCGTAGTCTTTATGTCAGTTTAAAGGTTGACTGAAGTCTTTATATCCCACTCCTTAAATATTCATAATCTTGTCTTTTTTATCCTGTATATTAAATACAGAGGCAGTGGTTGAAGGCCAGATAATAATTTGATTTGTATCATATCAAATACCTTGGAGCATCTTCCCATGAACAGAAGCAGAAGTAATCATATTCAAGACAGATATATATCAATGTATTCCTTTATATGTCCTAATATTTTGCAATGAATTTTAATACACAAATCCTTTTAAATGTTACTGTGACTTATTGTCATACTTCCGGTCTGTTTCATTATATTTTATTCCCATGAATGTTAGCCTTTGATATTTGATATGAATGTAAGAAATTGATTTCATCTTTAGTTATTTGCCTGAAATGTTAAGCCTTAGCACTACAGAAATTTTTAGATCAGACCACAATTCTACTATTTATTTTATTTTTTTTTTCAGAGAAATAAGGCTTGAGATGGCTGGGGTGGCTGGGGCAGACAATTCACACAATATCGGAAGCCTTACTTTTTCTGAAACATATTTGAAAATGATGTCAACAAATGTTGTGATTGGCATGTAAAGGGTTATTGGGACATTATATTTTAGGATAAGTTTCTTCAGACCTCAACAAAACTGTGTATCTCAGAGCACAATTCTACGGTAGTTCTCCTAAAATTTCGAACACCCTAAAAATTTGGACACCAAAAATTATTGTCAAAAATAATTTCCAAAATACCTCTAAAATCTTGAACGGTGGCATTTTTATAAGACATCAATTTCTAAAATTTCGAACACTGAATTTTCTAAAGGAACTTCCACTACTGCACGTAAAAACATTAAAATCCTGTAAAAATCTCATTAATAATTACATTCCTGTTAAAATCATCCATTATTTTTCATTTGCAGAAATTAATGGATTCCAGCTAAAGCCATTAATGTCCATTATTTAGTGGAAATGGTCATTAAAAAGCAAGTCCAAGCATTTAATTGCAATTGATTTTATTGCCCTTTCCCTCTAAAATTTAATGACCATTAAAACAGTAATGGCCATGATGTTTTAATGCCCATGTTTTCACAGCTTTAATGGCCATTATAGAAAAATGATGGCTATTTAAACTCTCTGTGTACATCACTGGCCATCAACTATATTTTCATGGTCATAAAAAGACAATGAATTAGATTTTCCATTTTTAATGATCATTAAATATATAAGTATCAAATTATTCACATTAAAAATGGTTATTGCAAAGGTGTTGCCATTTTCATGGCCATTAATTTGTGACCAGGTTGTGTTCCAAGCAAAGAATATGACCACATGGGCTAGATAGGTCGGAACTTTAAAATTTAGAGCAGTGAAACTATTCGCCCGCTTGAATTTCTTAAAAATCAAACAGCTGAAAAAATAATTATTTAATTTTGTTCGAAATTTTAGGAGAATTACCCTAACTATAAAGTAAGAACAAATAATAGACCTGACTGTAGAAAAACATTGATTACATGACCTGTCACAAACTTCAAGTTGTCAGGCTTTTACCCACTTTCCTTGATTTGTGCTACTACTATTTAGCTGCTTTTCTCAGAAATCTATTACTTCTGCTGCTCTTTTTACTGCCAAATTATTAAATTCATAATCTGTCACATCTAACCCTTGCACATTTTTCATTTGAAAACTTATAAAATAGGGTGATCAGAATACACTACCAACCCATAAAAAAACATACACACAAGGCTACACTACAGCTGGTGTCTGGGAATGTGTGGCGGCCGTAAAAATTCTCCCTGCCCTATATCATAATGTAGTTTATATTTTCTTGTCCTTTGGGATCATTGAGTCCATTGTTGAATTTTGAAAATATTTGAGGGTCACTGATGAGGCCTAATTGGCCAAAACTAGCTAGTCTGGCCTAGAAAACAAGTACACTCCATACTCTCCAATTCTGTTGTAATTTCCTTGCTTCCAAAGGATAACCCTTTCTAAAACATATTTTGTCACACCTGCTTTAAGCATGGTGGAAAAAGGAGTCAAAATTTCAGTGCGTTCGTCTATCCATTTGTAAAATAGAAGTGGAAGCAATGATCATGAATCGATACAATTAACCCACAGCTCCCATCAAAGACACCAAAGGGAAAGAAACACAAACATGAAACAACAGACCCCAATGGAAACACCAACAGCAGAAAGCCAAAAGGACAGTCACTTTCCCACAAAATGGCCAATAGGCTATCCAAAATAAAATAATATAAGTGACACAAACACCCAAAGACAAACCATAACAAAAATAAACCATGACAGAAGACCCGCCTTGGAACGGTCAGCAGAAAAGAATTCCACTGGGGGGCTTAAATCAGTTTTACGTGGCCACAATCCTCGCCCTTACTTCCATCGCGATTAAGACAAATAATTTGTTCAGTCCCCATGAAGGCCTCCCTAACTCATCAGTGCAACATCTCCGTGAACACAAAAAATCAACCAGAGATGAAACAACGGAGAGGACTCAACAGCAAGAAATCACTGAAATGCTGGAGCAAAAGAAAACCAACAGTTACACTCCGATGGGCCCGACCAGAGACAGAGCATCAGGTACCAACCAACATAAGCCTTTATGCTGTTAACATTTGCAACCACCCTAGCGTTCACCAAATTATTATGTTCATGTCCATTTCTCAAGGACTATAAGAACTATATTAATAATACTTGGTACAGACTTTCATCTACAGATGGCAACTTTAATGTAAGCACCCATATTTGACCTTGACCTATATTTCATGCTTCACTGACTTTAGGAACTATTGCAACCACCCTAGTGTTCACCCTTATGTTCAAGTCCATTTCTCAAGAACTATAAAAGCTTCATTAGTGATACTTCATACAGACTTGCATCAAGGGATGACAGTTGTAATGGGAGCATCCATATTTGACCTCGACCTACATTTCATTCATGGTTCACGGACTTCGTGAATTATTGCGACCACACTAGCATTCACCCTAATGCACTATGTCACATGGGTGTGTTATCTTAAGGTAGCATTTCTACAAAACAAACTATTGAAAAATATTCTAAAATATTGTCTGCTAATATCAAAATTTATTGACTGTATCATCTTTCTTGCAGTTTTTGAACTAGTGTAGATAAGAATTCAAGTATATTTTGAAGTACCTAAGTCACTTTGTGTTTTATATAACTCATAAATTTGATATATCAATACATGAAAAAATCATTATTAGACAGTTGTGACAGCTCTCATCTTCCATTTTACAAGTATTTAAGTAAATTTTCCCACGATCAAAGTGACAGTTAAATAAATACACCTTCTAGTTTTTGTTCCCTGATGCATGAGATGTGTGCTCTTATCCCATTTTGGACTGAATGGGATCTTCCATCTTATTTATAGCAGGAGTCCATTTCAAAATTTAGGGGTGTCAGGTTGACTAATTTTCAAAGTGAATTTTGAAAATTGTTGAACTTTCTGCAAACAGTGAAGGCCCTGATCAGATGCCACAATTTGTGGCATCTGATCTGGGCCTGGACTGTTTGCTAATCACCCCTTTTGGGGTTTCCCGTACAAAATGGGTTAATGATAATTATATGATAATATAGTAGCTTCATAATTTTACTTCCTAAATAGGTGTATTTCTCTTATTAGCTTAACAAGTCCATGCAAAAATGGTCAACTAAGCATTTTACACAGGCATGCAAACTCATACCAAAGTGCGACAGAAGGTACAAGGGCAGAGAATAAATAACTCGTGATATTTCACGTGAGTACCGGAGTCATCATGTATAATGTGAAGTCTTATTTTCACGGGGCACTTTGAAAATGCTGTTTGTTGTGACTGGTCTTTTATGAGTTAATTTATTGGAGGTCTTTCCACTTAAGGAAAATATAGAAATTGACAGCACAAAAATTAAAGCGATAAATGTAGGTGTTACAGTTTTCAAAGTTCATATGTACAAAGGTATGGAAATCCATCAAGTTTAACAAGACCTTGATGCAAGGAATCTAAGGGCGAAACCGGAATCAAATTATCTTTATATTAGCCTCTTGGAAACAGAACAACTTCAAACTGCCTCATTAGTATTCATGAGGTATTCTATGATGTCATAGATGCACATTAAAATTTTTAGACTTTTTAGCTCACCTGAGCCTTTAGGCTCATAGGTGAGCTTATAGTATAGCCATGGTCCGTCGTCCGTCCGTCGTCCGTCTGTCCACCATTTTCAAAGATCTTCTTCTCCTATGCTGCAGGGCCAATCAAAGCCAAATTTCATATGGAGCCTCAGTGGGATGGGGGAACGAAAGTTTGTTCGCGGGGTCTGGATCACATGACCAAGATGGCCGCCATGCCCATATATGGTAAAAAGCCTTCAAAAACCTTCTTCTCCAGAACCATAAGGCCAGTGGCCTTGAAACTTGGCATGTAGCATATGGTACTCGGGCCCATCATGGTTTGTACAAATGGTGACCCCTGGTTGACCTTGACCTATTTTACAGTAATGTCAAATTTGCCGAAGTAGGCTTTTGCATGGGGCAAAGTGAAAATAATGGATTTATAGGAAAACCATTGAAGACAGTGTCACCAAAATTTGTAGATCAGGTAAAGTAACTGAATACACGAAGATCTATGGGTCAGAAAGGTCAAGGTCATTCATTGGCCTTAGACCAAGGTCATTCAGGATCCATATTTCAAACATTTTTTTCTCCAAAACTGCTGAGCCAATTTAAGTGAAATTTAATATGGAGCCTTTGTGAAATGAACAAATGAAAAAATGCCAATATGGTCTAGATCACATGACCAAGATGGCCGTCACGCCTATATATATGGTAAAAAGCCTTAAAAATTCTTCTTCTCCAGAACCGTAAGGCCAATGGCCTTGAAACTTGGCATGTAGCATATGGTACTCAGGCCCATGGTGACCCCGAGTTGACCTTGACCTATTTTACAGCAATGTCAAATTTGCCGACTTAGGCTTTTGCATGGGAAAAAGTGAAAATAATGGATTTTTAGGAAACCATTGAAGACAGTGTCACCAAAATTAGTAGATAAGGTAAAGTAGCTGAATACATGAAGATCTATGTGTAAGAAAGGTCAAGGTCATTAATTGACCTTAGACCAAGGTCACGCAGGTTCCATATTTCAAACATTTATTCTCAGAAACTACTGAGCCAATTGAAGTGAAATTCAATATGGAGCCTTTGGAAGTTGAACAAATGAAAAGCTGCCAACATGGTCTAGATCACATGACCAAGATGGCCACCACGCCCATATATGGTAAAGAAACTTCGAAATTCTTCTTCTCAAGAACCGTAAGGCCAATGGCCTTGAAACTTGGCATGTAGCATATGGTACTCGGGCCTATCATAATTTGTTCAAATGGTGGCCCTGGGTTGATCTTGACCTATTTTACAGTAATGTCAAATTTGCTGACTTAGGCTTTTGCATAGGAAAAAGTGAAAATAATGGATATTTAGGGAAACCATTGAAGACAGTGTCACCAAAATTTGTAGATTAGGTAAAGTAACTGAATACATGAAGATCTATGGGTAAGAAAGGTCAAGGTCATTCATTGACCTTAGACCAAGGTCACTCCGATTTCATATTTCAAAAAAAACATTTTTTCTCAGAAACTACTGAGCCAATTTAAGTGAAATTCAATATGGAGCTTTTGTGAGTTGAACAAATGAAAAGTTGCCAGTACAGTCTAGATCACATGACCAAGATGGCCACCACGCCCATATATGGTAAAAAGCCTTCAAAAATTTTCTTCTCCAGAACCGTAAGGCCAATGGCTTTGAAACTTGGCATATATCATATGGTACTCGGGCTCGTCATAGTTTTTACAAATGCTGACCCTGGGTTGACCTTGACCTATTTTATGGCAGTGTCAAATTTGTCAACTTAGGCTTTTGCATGGGAAAAAGTGAAAATAATGGATTTTTAGGAAACCATTGAAGACAATGTCAGCAAATTGGTAGATCAGGTAAAGTAAATGAATACATGAAGATTCATGGGTAAGAAAAGTCATCATTCAGTGACCTGGGACCAAGATTAACCAGGTTCCATATTTCAAACAGTTTTTAGCTCACCAGAGCCGAAGGCTCCGGGGGAGCTTTTAGGATAGGCAGTTGTCCGTCGTCGTCTGCGTCGTCGTCGTCGTCGTCGTCTGCGTCTGCGTCTGCGTCGTCAACACTTTCAAACGACATCTCCTCTGAAACCACTGGGCCGATTGAGTCCAAATTTCATCTGTAGCATCCTTGGGTTGGGGGATTGAAAGTTTGTGTTTTTTATGAAATTCGGCTCATTGGTTTGGTTGCTATGGCAACTTAGAGTTTCCATAGACTTATAATGGGGAAAATTGAAAAATGGCATTTACTGCCAAGCCACTGCAGATATTTTGACAAAACTTTCATAGAAATATTCCTTAGGCAATCTACTATCTGCCATATGATTTTAGGCCTACTGCTCATTTGTATTGGTTGCCATGGAAACCAAAATGAAAAAATAGAAAAAAAAATACTTAAAAAATCATCTCCTCAGAAACCGTATGCTCTATGAGGCTGAAAGTTTATGGAAATATTCACCATATTTGCCTTTACAGGTTTTGTGTTTTTTATGAAATTCGGCTCTTTAGTTTGGTTGCTATGGCAACTTAGATTTTCCATAGACTTATAATGGGGAAAATTGAAAAATGGCATTAACTACAAAGCCTTTGCAGATATTTTGACAAAACTTTCATAGAAATGTTCCTTTAGTAAACTTCTCTCAGCCATATGCTGTTATGTCAACCTGGGGGTCCAGTAGGTTGTGCCGGGGCCATGCCCCGCCCCCAGTATTTCATAAAATGACTTATATCTCAGAAACCTTACAGATCCCCACCCCTAAACCATATATATTCTTGTTCCTATTAATAAGACGCATTCAGTGACACCAACCTGGAGGTCCTCCGGGATGTGCCGAGGCCATGCCCCATCCCCTCCACTTCATAAAAGGCCCAATATCTCGGAAACCATTCAGATCCCCACCCCTGAACCCTATATACTCTTGTTCCTTATGATAAGACGCATTCAGTGACATCAAACTGGGGGTCCCCCGGGATGCGCCGGGGCCATGTCCCGCCCCTCCATTTCATAAAAGGCCCAATATCTCGGAAACCTTACAGATCCCCACCCCTAAACCATATATATTCTTGCTCCTTATGATAAGACGCATTCATTGACCCCAAATTGGGGGTCTGCCGGGGTGCGCCGGAGCCATGCCCCACCCCTTCACTTCACAAAAGCCCATATATCTCAGAAACTGTTCAGATCCCCACCCCTAAACCATATATGTTCGTGTTCATTATGATGAGACACATTCAGTGACACCAACCTGGGGGTCCCCAGGGATGTGCTGGGGCCATGCCCCACCCCCTCCATTTCATAATATCACAATATCTCTGAAACTTTACAGATCCCCACCCCTAAACCATATATATTCTTGTACCTTATGATAAGACACTTTCATTGACACCAACCTGGGGGTCTCCCTGGGCCTTGCCCCACCCCTGCACTTCACAAAAGGCCTTATATCTCAGAAACTGTTCAGAGCCCCACCCCTAAACCATATATATTCATCTTCCTTATGATAAGGCACATTCATTGACACCAGCTTGTGAGTCCCCGGGGCATGCCCGGGCCTTGCTCCACCGCTTGACTTCATTAAAAGCCACATATCTCAGAAATAGTTCAGATCCCCACCTCTAAACCATATATATTCTTGTTCCTTATGATAAGACTCATTCAGTCACACCAACTTGGGGGTCTCTTTGTGCTGAGGCAATGTGCCCCGCCCTTCCACTTCATAAAAGGCCATATATTTCAGAAACCATTAAATCCCCACCCCATATTCATATATGTTCTTGTTCCTTATTATTAGCACACCTACTGTAGGGGTGTCCGCAGGGGCCAGTCCTCTCATTTCCACTTCATGAAAGGATATTTTGGAAACCGTTCAGATTCCCACCCCTAAACCATATATATACTTGGTCCTTATGATGAGACACATTTAGGGACAACAATCTTGGGCTTTCCTGGGAACAACAGGGCATGCTCCAACCCCTCCACTTATATCTCCAGCCATGCAGATCCCCACTGCTAAACCATATATATTCTTGTTCTTTGTGATAAGACACATTTAGTGATACCAACCAGGGCTCCATTGGGTCCATGCCCCACCCCCTCTACTTCATAAAAGGCCTAATGTTTCATATACTGAGTCCACATGGATGCTCATTTGGATATGGGGGTTCATTTGGCAGATTAAAATGATATCATGTTAAAATACATGGCTGCAATTTGGCAGTGCCCACCTGAGCTCTGGTGAGCATAGTGGCCCATGGGCCTCTTGTTCTCAGAAACCGCTGGCCCAATTCAAGTGAAATTTGATATAGATCCTTTATATGATGAACAAATGCAAAATTTGCTCATATGGTCCAGGTCACATGACCAAGATGGTGGCCATGCCCATATATGGTAAAAACACTTCGAAATTCTTCTTCTCCAGAACCGTAAGGCAAATGACCTTGAAACTTGGCAGGAAGCATCTGGTACACGGGCCTATCATAATTTGTTCAAATGGTGACCCTGGGTTGACCTTTACCTATTTTACGGCAATGTCAAATTTGCGGACTTAGGCTTTTGCTTGGGAAAAAGTGAAAATAATTGATTTTTAGCTCACCTGAGCCTTTAGGCTCATTGGTGAGCTTATAGTATAGCCATGGTCTGTCGTCCGTCCATCCGTTGTCCGTCCGTCCACCATTTTCAAAGATCTTCTCCTCCAAAATAGGGAGGCCAATCAAAGCCAAATTTCATGTGGAGCTTCAGTAGGATGGGGGAACGAAAGTTTGTCTGGGTCACATGACCAAGATGGCAGCCATGCCCATATATGGTAAAAAGCCTTCAAAAATCTTCTTCTCCAGAACCATGAAGCCAATGACCTTGAAAGTTGGCTTGTAGCATCTGGTACTTGAGCCCATCATAGTTTGTAAAAATGGTGACCCTGGAATGGCCTTGACCTATTTTATGGCTGTGTCAAATGTACACCAGGACCAGGTGTCAGGTGAGCGTTTACAGGACCACTGGTCCTCTGGTTTTTAAATATGAAACATCTTGTGTTTTCTTTATAATCACCTATTTGAATTATTTAAACTGATCTCAACTGATATGCTTAACCATGTTTCTCCTTTTTTAAATTCAAAATTTAAATAATTTATTAAAACTATTTAAATTCAAGTTTCTGTATCTGTGAATGGGTGACATAACATGCAGAACTTACTGATCTGTTTTAAAGACATGTAAAAACGCTAAAGTAGTCTAAATAAAATTTTGAATTAAATGTTAGTTTTAAATATTAAAAAAATATTTTGAATTTAAATTTGAGTTTGAATTTTGAAATCAAATTTCTCATTTCTAGCCTAAATTATGAACAACATACATAGTAATCAAAGTTCATGAGAAAAATGTATATGGAAAACGAGGCAGCTTAAAATTATCTTTAAAAAGTTTAAAACCACTATGACATCACAGAATATTGCATTCTGGGTTTAAATTGAACAAAATTCAAGGGAAGTTACTCTTTGAGGAAAATAGGTATCTATTAACCCTTATCTTGCTGAATATTCATTTAAGCCACAACCATTTCTGTCTATCAACCAATCAGATTACTTGCTGTAATGTATTGCTACAAATTCATAAACTGAATGCCAAACAGTGTAGATCCTCATCAGAAGGCTTCTTCAGAAGCCATCTGATCTGGAGCTACACTGTTTGCAAAGATAGGGGTTGTCGTGAACAGCAAGATAAGGGTTAATTAAATATAAATGAGCATAACTTTTCAATAAATAAAAATTTATTTGCAGGTTTTCAATGACACATTACAATAACACACCCATGCAAAATATTCTGCATGCTTTCATATCTCCAAAAACAGTTGTTTTTCTGATGAAATTTCCCGTTATTTTTCTTATTTATAGTCTGAATATACCCTCGAGGAGGCACGATTATCCACAACATATGTCTTGGAGCAGATATAAGGAAAATAATGTATACATGTACCACCATAAATCCCAGTTTTCTCTGTATAAATTGGGGTTTATGGGGTCTTCATTTCATGGACTTGTTCATTTGATGTTATCTTGTTTGCCTGCTTTATTGAAAATTTCTTTGCAATTGCTCTTTAAACTAGATTTAGAATACAACCACAGTCCAACCTGTATTAAGCAAGCACCTCTGGGATATTCAAGAAGTGCTTGCTTAAGGCAGGTGCTTGCTTAACACAGGTGAATTTTAATGCATTTTCCTTTTTTATGCCCCCGCATCATATGATGCCGGGGGCATATAGTTTTTCGGTTTTCCGTACGTGCGTACATATGTACGTCTGTCTGTACGTGTGTGTGTACTTGATCCTGTAACCTCAGGTTAAGGTTTTTTTAACAGGTAGAGCCTGAACTTTTAGAACTCATATTTTCCTAACCATTTAATGGAACTGGTTCATCTTTAGTATGATGATAGATATAGGTCCAAAGTTTTATTAAGCAATACCCCCACCCATGCCTGTGACCTCAAGGTCAAGGTCACAGATTAGAAATTTTCAATGTTAAAGACTCGGGTTAAGGTTTTTGTAACAGGTAGACCTGAACATTTTAGAACTCATATTTTCCAAACCATTTGATGGAATTGGTTCATATTTGGTATGATTATAGATATAGGTCCAAAGTTTTATTCAGCGATACCCCCACCCATACCCATGACCTCAAGGTCAAGGTCATGGACTTAGAAATTTTCCATGTTAAAGACTCCAGTTAAGGTATATGTACCTGTTTTCCATGTTGAAGACTCCAGTTAAGGTTCATGTACCTGGTAGAACCTGAACTTTTATGATGGCTTTGATTCATATGATGATAGATATAGGTGCAATGTTTTATTCAGCAATACCCCCACCCATGCCTATGACCTCAAGGTCAAGGTCACAGACTTAGACAATTTTAATGTTAAAGATTTTAAAGAGCTCAAATTTTCCAAACCATATTATGGATTTGGCTTACATATGCTATGATGATAGATACAGGTCCAAATGTTTATTTGGCAATACCCCCCACTCATGCCTATGACTTCAAGTTCAAGGTCACAAACTTAGAAAATTTTAATTAGATACTTTAAAGAGTTGATATTTTCCAAATCGTGTGATGGATTGAGTTTATATTTGGTATGATGTTAGACACCTATCCATTTTATTCAGCGATACCCCCACCCATGCCCATGAGCTCAAGGTCAAGGTCACAGACTTAGAAATATTTAATTAGATATTTTAAGAGTTTATATTTTCCAAATCGTATGATGAATTAAGGTTATATTTGGTATGATGATTGATACTGGTCCAATACCCCCACCCATGCACATGCCCTAAAGGTCAAGGTCACAGACAAAGAAACTTTTTATTTAAAGTTTATTAAGAGCTCATACTCACCAAACCATATAGATTTGCTTCATATTTGGTATGATGATAGTTACAGGTCCAAAGTTGTATATACCCCCACCCCTGACCTCAAGGTCAAGGTCACAGACTTAGTCTTATTATGCTTTTAAAGTTTTAGGGCTCATATTTATAGATTGGCTTCATATTTGGAATGATGATAGATACAGGTCCCAAGTCTCATTCACCCATACCAACGACCCTGCCCATGACCTCAAGGTCAAGGTCACACACTTAGAAAATTTTGTTGCAACATGGATTTTCGGTGTGAGGCGGGGCCCTTGGCAGGGGCATCTGTGTCATCTGGACACATTTCTAGTTGGGAACTGAATGCCTGCTTGTTTAAGACAGGTTGCTTGCTTAATAGAGGTGGCCACTAAGACAGGTTAGACTGCATATTGTAAAAGGTAAATGTAATAGTGTTTATCTTCGAGTTGTGTTAACGGCCTGCAACTCCCATGCTCAGTTATCTACCTTGGTAGATACTAATCACTGAAAATTGCATCAGGGAGTCAATTCCTTGGCTCAATTGTTAGAGCATTCAGTTTTTACCTGATGTCGTAAGATGAATGGATTTTACTTCACCAAAAATGGCTCCTCATCATCATAAAGGATGGTGACTTCCATGAAGAGGGGTTGAGTTATGGCCTTGACTCCTACCTTTAGTTATCTAATGTACCTTGGTAGATTAAGCATAGTTTATAGGGTTATACCTATCGGGCTTGGAGTAATAGATTGGGCTGCATTGTGCTTCCATGCAGAGCTGAAACCAACCAAACACTTGCGTACTGGTAAACTGCTTAGAAAATCCAAGCCTGTACAGGCAAAGCTGGACCATCCCTTCAACCCCCTTACAGTTTTTTGGGGTGGTAGGGCTTGAGATGTCATTTCATTCTAATGTAAGGTAAAAGTCCTGCAAAATTGGATTGACTCTTTGGCTCGGTAGTAAGGGTTAGGAATCCCAAAGGAGGTAGGGATTTTCGCCATACTTCATTCCTTTACTTATAGTTTCATCTTGTAAGCGTTTCTTCTAATCTAAAAAAGTGTACCTACGTCAAAGTATATTTTGAGAAAAGTTTTGCCATATATCTGAAGTATATGGGCCCTGTCAAGCAATTTTGGTACTTATCGCCTATGCGAGCAGTGAAGGTTCAGGCGAGCCTGCGCATCTGCGCAGTCTCGCCAGAACCTTCGCTGCTCGCTCATATAAGTAGTGAATCAAGAGGAACCTTCAGACAGAAAGCCATATCCCTGGCCCCTTTGAATGGCTGGGCATGCGCAGTTAAAATTTGTCATGACGGAATGCTCGAAGACACAAATTCGCTTGGCGGGGCTCATATAGAGTATTTACTTACTATCTCTGTGATGTAATTCAAGTTATTTGTTCTGCTACAAACACTTTCAAATAAAATGAAAATCAATCGAAATTATTGAACAAATGTATAAACTCTTAACTTGAAAGAATTACAAAGATCTTGTTAAACTAGACTTCAAACCCTGACAGAGAGAGGTGTTTGTAATGTTTGGATTTATCAACAAAATGTAAATTCTATTTTATGCTTTGTTGATATTATAAATGTTAGTTTTAATGGAATTTGTTCTTTTGTCATTCATTTTATTGAATAAAGAAAGAATTTCGTCAAAGAGTTTAATAATGTTGGGTGTCTGTTGTGCTATACTGCTTTGCATTTATTCCCTTAATTTCATACCCAGGCACAAAGTATGCTTTATTTTATTAAATAAAATATAGATTTCCTACCAAGTTCTCTTATACATTGCTTTTTTTATCAACCCTTTCACCCCTGATTTTCTGAAGTGGACTCTTCCATCTTTAAAATTGGACACATCCATTGTAAATAAGGGGGTTGAATCAAAATTATTTACAGGATGGCTTATCTGGATCTACACGGTTTGCAATAGTGTTGAAGGGGACGTTAAACTGCAATTCAAACAAATCTATATGGTAATATATACTAGATAGAGTCAGTTAATTTGGCTAAACTCCGTTCAGAAAATCTGAATCATAGATTTTTTCGTTTCTCGCTTTTAATACTCATTTTAGCCCCTACATCACTATGGGAAAGTTTTAGACCTCACCGTCTGCCGATTTCTCCAGCAAGTCGTATGCCTCTGGGACAGCTAGGAAAGGCAGTGATTATTTGGAGAAAATTGCAAAATCTATATTTTCTTTCACAGACTAAGACATTCTGACAGGTTCGACACACCCTTGTAAACCATATATGGAAGTGGTTACTGCTCTTGTACATTACAAGGGCGTCTATGTTTTATTTGCACGATCGCTTCGTGGAAAATCATGAGCTGTGACACCACATCTGATATCGGTATAGTTCTTTTTGACAGCACATCGCGCTAGTGGCTCCCCGTTCCTAGTGAGCCTCTATCTAGCTATTCGAATATAAGGTGTGTCGCAATTGCATAACTATTTATAAAGTGCGCCACATGGATTTGAATATTTATTACTTTACCTGACAATCATCGTCAAATGGACTTAGTCTGTGCTCTCATTTCTTTGTTTTGCAATTTTCTCCAAATAATCACAGCCTTTCCTGACTGTCGCAGAGGCATAAGACTTGTTTGAGAAATCGGCGGAGGGTGAGGTCTACAACTTTTCCATAGTGATGTATGGGCTAAAATGAGTATTAAAAGGAAGAAACAAAAAAATCGATGATTCAGATTTTTCTGAACGGAATTTAGTAACTGAGTGTCATTGTGTAATGCTTTAACCCTTTTTGTACCAAATGGAATCTTCCTCCTTCTATATAGCAGGAGGCCATTTCAAAATTTAGGGTTGACAGGTTGTGTTTTCTTTGAAATTTATTTGGAAAATAGCTGAACTTTTTGCAAATAGTGTAGGCCCTTATCAGACCTCACATTCTGCGGCATCTGATCTGGGCCTGCACTGTTTGCCAATTACCCGTTTTGGGGTTTCTGATACAAAATGGGTTAAGGCACATCCTAGCATCCCTTAAAAGGAATGTTGAAAAAAAAATGGTGAAGAGCCAGATCAGATGTCACAAAATGGGGCATCTGATCAGGGTCTGCACTGTTTGCTTTAAATACAGGGTTTCTGTTGAAGTTTGCAACCAATAAATGAACCAGACGGTCGGGCATCTGATCAGTATCCACACTGTTTGCTTAAAATACTGGAATTTAAGGGTTAAAGGAAACAGTCTAAGTTACACTCAAAGAAAATCAACCCACAGTGCTGACTGTTTCTGTTCCAAACGAATTGTGGTTACTTGCTAACCCATTGCATGTGGGGTACCTTGGCAAACAGTGCAGGCCCTGATCAGATGCCACAGAATGTGGCATCTGATCAGGGCCTGCACTATTTGCTTACAAAATTTTCCTGCAAAAATAGAATAAAAACAAAAAAATAGGCCTGACACCTCTTATATGGCAAATGGACTTGTCAAACATATAGCAATGGAAGAGTCCACTAGTATACAACGGGTTAAAACTGCCAGAAATGGTGGCTACAATGAGTACCAATAACTTCCGTTTAGAGCTGATTTTCCCAGCCTACACTCAGTGCAGTCAATGCTTTGATTGGACCTTGTGTCCATCTTTGTATTTCAATGGATCTTCAGGTAGACCATCAGTGAAGTTTTTTGGTGGCACAAAAGTTATACATAGAACTCCAAAATTAAATATGACAATGTGGTACAACAGCCAAGCAGTCCACTTTCTGATCATTTTATATTAGTACCATAAGGCCTTCATTTCATTCGAAGGCAGTTTTGTGTGCACACTGGATATATAAAAAAATCCACTATGATTACAAGAATTTATGAGCAGTCCTGAGGGATAAACTTGGCTGCTCTTTTAAGATTTCAGTTGTAAGACAAGGATTCAAATGACATGCAGCTCATAGACATGAAGATATATGCATAATTAGTCATCAAAGGCTTATGTACTGTCAGAAGCTGGGCACTGCACAGAAGGCAGACGTCACCATTCCTTTGAGCGATAGAATTGGGTAATATAGCTATGTAGATCAGCTATATTATCCAATTCTGTTGCTCAGCGGTATGTTGACATCTGCCATCAGGGCGCTATTGTCCAAATGGGTCTGATACCCCACTGCCTTGCCCAGCAGGTACATACCTCTCGACAGAAGTGGGGAATACCAACCAAGTCAAATGCAAAGAATTGTATTTTTGAGACATCCAATATACACTCTTTATTTCTCTAAAGGAAATCTATGTTGTGGGTACTTGTTAGAATGAGGCAGTTCTAACAAAAACCAACAACACGGTATTTTGATGAAGAAATAAGAAAAAATATTTTTGACCTTTATCCTGCTGTTCATGACAACCCCTACCTTTGCAAACAGTATAGGCTTCTAAAGAAGCCATTTTAGAAGCCATCTGATCAGGATCTACACTGTCATGCAGTTTGTGAATTGAACAAATAAATTATATCAAGTAATTTGATTGGTTGATAATCAGCAATGGGAGTGGCTTAATTTATGCAGGGAGATAAGGGTACATTATCCTTGTTACATATCCTTATTTGTAGCTTTGCAGACCTTTTATCACTTGGCTGGCTTGAATAAAATTAATTCAGTAGGTAGGTATCTCTGGGGTGTGGCATAATTGAAATGTTAAAGTTGTTTTAATTTTTAAGGAGAAAATCTCATTCATAGGTGAGAAGTAAGCCATTAGTTTGCTTCATTTGACAAATGGGTCGAAGATCACCTTTTGTTATATGACCCTATGCTGTCAATATGTGAAAAGTATAACCTTTACCATAAAAATCCTAAAAATTCGGACACCTTGAGGACTTGTTATAATTCTCCTAAAATTTTAACAAATTTGTTTCATGATCCAGCAAGGAGTCCAAAAGGTGCAGACAGAATGGCAAACAGTGTAGACCCTGATCAGACTGCTCCTTCAGGAGCAGTCTTATCTGGGTCTGCACTGTTTGCTCAGGCCTATCAGTGCCAGGTCTCAGAATCATTATGGTAAATATCCCTAGCATCCCAAAAATGGGTCATTGGCTAACAGTGTTGACTCGGAACAGATGCCACTAAATGGGGCATCAGATCTGGGTCTACACTGCTTAAAAGTATAAGATATTTTTTAACTTAAATAACCACTCCTTGTACAACAAGTGGTGGACCAGTCCACAGCTACCAGGTGGAAGATTTTATTAGTCATTAAAGGGTTAACTGACGATTTATCACTGTGGACCCTCTGTGCCTTGAGCCTGTAGGTCTTATTCATATTGAAGCTAGGTCATTGAATACCAGAAAAAAAAAAAAGACTGTATCATGATGACAAAGTTCATTTCTTTTACACAGTTATGAGACCTGTCCCACTATTGAAGATTAGTTAAATGTGTTGAGGTTTTATGTCCCGGCAACACTATTTAAGTCTGTCTTGAAATGTTACTTTGTGGGACTTTTACCCGGCATTGAGATGAAATGACATCTCAAGCCCTGTGGCCCATTTGAAGAAACCGTTTGAGTCTAAGGAGTAATCTGACTCGTGACTCGCACCCCTTTTTTTCGAGGGGTGGGGGAGGGGGAGGGGAGGCTTAGACTTAAGCAGTCTACCATTATTCAGTTTCAAATCTGTGCAGAAGCACCATGCAGCCCAGTCAATTTCTCTAAGCCCAAAGTTTTCTATGACAACAGCTTCCAACTTACTGAACAGACACTAAGGCTCATATCGTCAACAGTGGGCCTCTCTCTCTCTCTCTGAGCCAGGACACATTAACTGTTTTATTTTATATGGTAGATTACTTACAATTCTTTAATATTAAAATTATGCAGATTTTGTCATTCTTTTCAGTAAATGTCACAACAAATTTGTAAAGTGCATTCAGTGTTTTAGTGCATGAAGGTAAACTAATGAAGAAGCCAGTCAGACTTCCCCTATACTGTTATCCAGAATAAGTTTAATTTGTTGCTTTTAAGTGGTCTTCATGCCTTTATAATGATTGAATGGAGATAAAATTTCTATCAAAATAAACATGCACATCTTATCTCAACAGTGAGATCTATTGTTGTTATTTGTTATTTTCTTAACCATGTAATTTTGGTACCAGGGCAACTCAAACAGGACTAGGGTCAGCCGTATTTTTGGGTGGATTGGTTTACAATCGACCCAATGTTGTAAAGGACAGAAACTGAATTCGTGCTGTTGTCCACGTGACTATCGAAATCAATGTAACTTATTTATAGTAAATAGCAGAGTTAGTTCAGCGTGTTGCTTAAAAGGGTTATCTCTAAAATCTGGGCTGGAATCATGGTTTGGGCTTGGCAAACAGTGTAGACCAAGATCAGACGCCGCATTCTGCGGCGTCTGATCAGGATCTTCACTGTTTGCTTACAGTACAGGAATTTAAGGGTGAGCCACCAAAAAAAAAACGCAGCGTCTGATCAGGGTCTACATGGTTTGCTTACAGCACAGGAATTTAAGGGTTAAATGTCAAAGTGTAAGTCCTCGTTCCAAATCTACTCTCGGAGACAATCAACCCACCAGTACTCTCAGTGCTTTGATTACCTATGTGGGCCAAGCTATATTTTAGCTGTGTTTGATTTCATTCCCGGAGCTGCAGATATGGAGAGTGAAAACCCTGCTTTAATTACGAGGAGTAATCATTAGTAATCATTAGAGTGTCATCCTCTCTAAAATGGGATAATGCTTGTTGGGATGAAATCTTTCCAGATTTTTTATTGTCGAACAGTATCATTTACACAAACAGTACCGTATTTTGTTTTAGTTCCTTGTTCAATCATTGGATGCACCGTAGTAAAAGTACTTGACATCGCATGCAAATTGAGACAATGAAGATGTCTAATCCCATTTTCTGGGAAAAATAAGAAAAATATCAACAATTTGTCATCTGAATTAGGCCATAGAGTGGTAAAGGCTTAGAGTGCTGTTCCTTGACAATATAGGTATTTCACTGCTGGACCAAATGTTGGTGCAAGGGTTAATGCAAATTGTGATAACTGGACAAACAAACAAAGAATGAATGAAACAATGAACAGACAAATGAATGGAAAACCAGATCCCTAAAAAACATTATCCTGCTGAATAAATCAGTTTTGCCACATCCATTTCTGACTACCAACCAATCAAATTACTTGTTATATTGTATTTGTAAAATTCACAAAACTGCCAGAAGCCATCAGACATCATGAAAACACGCCTATATGATTTTGACCCCCTTGAACCCCACTTTTATATAGTAAAACTGGGGTTTATAGGGGTAAACAATACTTTTCTTATTTCTGCTCTAAAATACAGATTGTGGGTACCCACAATCTATATTTTGAGCAGAAATAAGAAAAACAATTTTTCATCTTAAAGTTTTCGTTTTTTCGGCGATAAAGGTTACAGTGCATTTGTATAGGCGTGTTTTCGTAATGTCTGGATCTACACTGTTTGTAAGGTAGGGGTAGTTGTATTCAGCAGGATAAGGGTTAAGGAACACAAATATTTGCTGGCAAAAACCATAAAGTTAAATGAATCAAAGCTTTGAGAACACTTGTGGGTTACTTGTCTTTGAATATAGGCAAAACAAATGGTCCTGAATGGGGACTTAGTTTCATTTACCCCTTAAATTCCTGTTTTGTAAGTAAGAGTGTAGACCCTGATCAGACTGTATTATGTTGTACTGCTCTGGGTCTACACTGTTTGCCAGTGTCCCAGTACATGAACCCAGTCTAGATTTTACTTTTTGCTCAGTGTTCTGATATCACAGGGAAAAGACTTGCAAGGTACCTGGATTTTGAACATGGTCAGCCATTGTCACATGGACAATGGCAGGTTGGAAGCTTCTGTAGTTTGTAACTTTGGGCTAATTGATAAACAATCATTGATCCAAAAGGTACCCAGTGTCAGCAATTGCTTGGACTTGTGTTTGTGTGTGCATATGTGTTTGTTGAGAGGATTGGGGTACTTAAAGTCGAATATTTACACCATGTTTGGCATAAGTTGTTAACAGTTATATTGCTGATGTCTGTGACTACTACTGACAGTTAAGTTGAATTGCGCAGAAATTAACCCATTCCTGGGGGAAACTCTTAAATGGGTACCCTCGCACACAGTGCAGGCCCAGATCAGATGCCACAGAATGCTTGATCTCTGATCAGGGCATCCACTGTTTCTTAAGTACGTAATCATTTTCTAATCTGACACCTCTCAATCTAGCTTTAATTAGTGTGGAAGATTCCATTTAGACTAAAATGGGTTAAAAATAAATGCAGCACAATGAAAATAATGCATGGTTATGCAAAATACTGGAAATCCCATACAACTGACCTACTTTAAAAAAAAAAAAAATTCGGACACACAGCAGGACTTGCTGTAAGTCTCCTAAAATTTTAATAAATTTGTTACATGATCCAACAAGGAGTCCAAAAGGTGATGGCCTCCGTCCATTGGGGCTTAAATAAATGGATGGGCTGCATGATGCTTCCACGCAGATCTGAAACCGACTGCTCACGAGTACTGGTTAACCGCTTAGAGGATCTAAACCTGCCCAGACAAAGTGGTGCGAGTTGGTCCGTCCATGCTTATAAACCGTATTGGTTTCATTGGGCAACAGGGCTTGAGATGTCATTTCATCTCAATGTCGGGTATAGGTCCTACAAAATTGGAAGCAATGTCTCCAAAATGACCTGTACAGTGTTGAGGAGGATGTTAAACCTCAAATCAAACCAAAACCAATGGCAAAATGTGTAGACCCTGATCAGACTGCTCTTACAGGAGCAGTCTGATCTGGGTCTGCAGTTTCAACTGTTTGCTCAGGCCTATCTGTCCCAATGCTGGAGTGTTGTCAGTGTTTTGATTCTTTTTAAGTACCAGTAAGCTACTTGTCTGATAATTGAGTTCTTTTTAATATATTATATATTTATACTTGTCCAAGGCTAGTCTACTGATCTAAAAGAAATTGGTAGCCAACCTATAGACTTAACTTCAAAGTATTCCTGACAATTTATTTAAAAAAAAAGAATAAAAAAAGATGGAGAATTTTTATTATATTTCTATGCCTTGGGAAGGCTACAGTAAGCTTTGCTTGTACCATTCAACAGAGCCAGTACAAATCTTTAATATTCTGTGCTTTTCAGATTGTGTGACTAAGGTGAGGTTCAGAAAGGTTTGGAACATAACCATTTTGGCAAGCCATTGTATCTTGAGCAAGTTTATGGGTGTTTGTGGCCTTGTAATTTTGAAGAAACAGAAATTGAACTGGGAAACACTGCCAACAACATTAGTTAGTCATGAAAACAGTAACAGTGAGCTGTACTTAACCCTTAACTCCTTTTGTACCAAATGGAATATAGCAGGAGTCCATTTCAAAATTTAGTGGTGTCAGGAAACTTTATTTGGAAAATGACTGAACTTTTAGCAAACACTGGGGGCCCTGATCAGATGCCACGTTCTGCGGCTTCTGATCTGGGCCTGCACTGTTGGCCAGGGTACCCATTTTGGGGTTTCTGGTACTAAATGGGTTAAGATGCCCAGAAAAACTACATCTGAAAATGTCGTCTGCTGAATCTTTCGTCTGCCTGCAAACTTTTTAGAATTTTCTTTTCATACAGGCAAACAGTGTGGACCCAGATCAGACTGCTCCTATAGGAGCAGTCTGATCTGGGTCCACACTGTTTGCAAAAAAAGACATTGAAAGTAACCAGCAGACGACAAAGCAGACGACAATTGTTGTGATTGGCATTTTATGGGTTGAAAGAAAGTCAAACACCCATGGACCTGCTCATATAGCAAACATCAGCATGCTCATAAACCCATAAATAGACTGGTCATAGTCTTAAATCACATGTCAAATGACTGGCCTTTACTGCACACAATCAGTACTTGGACTGTGGATGCTGATCAAACATGGTTTGATCATCAGTCTAAGTTTGTAGAGATATGGAAGCCAAAAGTCTGTCTTAACATGACAGTTGTAATAGATTACATAAACATAACATGCTGTTTCCATGACTTTTTTGTCTTTTCATAAAATTTGCAAGAAATATAGCTGCCAGAATATGAATGGAATAGTTTCATATTAACCCATTTTGCACTGGAAACTCCAAACCAGGGCAGTATCAAGACTTGATCAGCTTTTGGTGACCTTGACCTCCTTTTCTGGGTTACAGCTCCCCAAAACACAAATCTGGGCTGATAATATTGCTTCACCCTATCTCCGGAACTAATTTATGAATTGTGGTCAATTTTGTACAATATATGCATTGCAACCTAACGACATATATTTTCCAGGGGCCAGTTGTTCAAAGCATCGTTAGCTTAACAGTTAACAAGCTTGATAGTGGTCATATTGTTAACTATTCTAGCAAGTTTAATACCTAAAGTTTTGTTATTTTTGCTGAAAAAATGTAAGCAGCTTTTGCATCTGCATCTGCAAAAGCTGCTCACATTTTTTCAGCAAAAATATTAGCATATATGCCATAATAAATGATCAAAGTTTTAACGATATGTTAACTAACAAGGTTGTTAGTTTTGAACAACTGGCCCTGGTCATACAAGTGCAACAGATTGTCAGATTTTGCCATGTCAGTATTGTATCTTCTAAGCCAGTTTATGAATTCTGGTCAAATTTGGTGTAATATATCACTTCAACACACAAAAAAACTTGATATTACCTAGTTTTTAAGGGCACAAGGGTCTTAAAATTTGTTTAGCTTATGCTTATATGTACCATAGCTCTTAAAGAGACAAGAAAATTCTGTTGAAATTTTGTTTGTGACCTTGACCTCAATTTCAGACCTCAGTTTCAAGGTCAGATAGTTGATTGGGTCATATTTATGGTGTTTGCGTGTGTGTGGTGGGATGGAGGGGGCACACTGTTTTGATCAGATGGTGTATGTCGGGCTTGACACTGTCTTCCCCAGATTTTGTTCACAAATATGTTGCTTCCCAAGCATAAATGTCTTAACCCATAAAATGGCAATTACTACAATTGTCGTTTGCTTTGCCGTCTGCCAGTTATCTTAAAAGTAATTTTTTTGCAAACAGAGTGGACCCAGATCTGACGGAGCAGTCTGATCTGGGCCCATACTGTTTGCCTGTATGCAAAAATATTGTTAAAAGGTTTACAAAAAAAAACAGCAGACGACATTTTCAGATTTCTTGGCATCTTAGGGGTTAAATATCATATATCTTTTCAAGCCGTACTGATTATCATGACTAGCAGATCTGATGACATTTTCAGAACATTTTTTCTTATTTTTTAGAGAAAAGGAGGTTTGACATTCCATGTGACTCATCTGCCAGCCAATCAGGTATCATGAAATGTTGAGTATGATTTTCACTTAAAGATCATGAGAAGTTTTCGAATGGCATCTGCTGTAAAATTTTGCATGCTGCATTTAGAGTAAAATTTGGTTAAGTGGGACAAAATGATGATTTAATATTGATCATTACTGGGTGTGAAATAAAAAGCAATATGTTTTAATTTGAACAAAAAACAGTAGTTCCAGGAGATAAAATTTTAATAACCCCCAAAAAGCTGTCACTTTATTTCTGGGAAATCATAAAAGTGGCATTAACCATTTTGTACCAGAAACCCCAAAATGGGTAATTGGCAAAAAGTGCAGGCCCAGATCATACGCCACAGAATGTAGGGCCTACATTGTTTGCAAAACATCCAGCCATTTGAAGAAAACACAACCTGACACCCCTAAATTTTGAAATGGACTTGGGTTGTATATAAGGTGGAAGATTCCATTTGGCACAGAATGGGTTAATAAAGGCTGAGATTTAGTGATCAGGTGATAATTACAGAGTTGGTTGTGTGCATCTCTGCAACAATCAGACCACCCTCACTACCCAATCTTGCTTTATTCAATTTTCTTCTGTTATGCTGTAATTATCTTTATTACATACAGATCTGCAGTACTTGTAATGTTCTGACTTGCTACTGAGATATTCCAAATTTTGAAGAACTTACATAATGATACTTCAAATTATGTTGTACATCTTAGAGAAAAAACAACATCTGAAAATGTCATCTGCTGATGTTGTCTGCTGAATCTTCTTGTAAACTTTTTATAAATATTTTTTGCATTCTGGCAAACAGTGTAGGCCCAGTTCAGACTGCTCCTACAGGAGCAGTCTGATCTGGGTCCACACTGTTTGCTAATGATGACTTTTAAGGGAACTGGCAGATGGCAAACAGATGACAGTTGTCGTGATTGGCATTTTATGGGTTAATCTGTTCAGATGTCTTACCAGTCCAAACCTTTACTAGCTTCAAATTTTTCAGAGAAAATAAGATATGGCATTTCACGTGCTTCAAAAATAACAAAGGAAAAGTACCTCCTCCACCCATCATGGATGGGCTGCATGATGCTTCCATGCAGAGCTGAACCAACCTGCACACGAGTACTGGTAAACCGCTTAGCCCCGAGTGGGACCATCCATGCTTATTAACCCTTTTGGGACGTTAGACCTCAAATCAAACAAACAAACAAAGGAAAAGTAACAAAAACAATAGAAATGTCATTGCTGGAGATAATTTACAGAAGCAGATTTTCGCAGTCAACCTTGCAACTACTTGATACAGTTGTATATGAGGTTAAGAAAGCTTGTTATGAGCAAGAACCACAACTCTGGGTCTGCCATGGTATTTGGGTTATCTCCCATGACAATATAATGTTCTTGTGATTGCCCTAACCCCAATACCCCTTTGAGGTGTAGTGATGGTACTTTGTATAGTTGTGCAAGAGGTTAAGAAAGTATGTCATGCACAAGAACCACAAGTCTGGGTGCCATGGTATTTGAGTTATCTTCCCTGACAATATAATCCTGTGATTGTCAAAACTCCCAACTTCCTTTGAAATATATTGATGGTACTTTGTCCAGTTGTAAATGAAGTTAAGAAGGTGTGTCATGTGCAAGAAACACAACTCTGGGTGCCATAGTATTTGTGTTATCTCCCCTGGCAATATAACCTTTGTTCGCCATAACTCTGATACCATTTGAGAAGTGTTGATGGCACTTGGTACGGTAGTAAATGAGGTTAAGAAGGCATGACCACATCTCTAGGTGCCATGGTGGTTTGATTAACCCTTCTCTTGCTGAATATTCAGTTTAGCCACACACATTTCTGATTTTGAACCAATCAGATTACTTGATGTAATTTATTCCTACAAATTCATAAATTGAGTGTCTAACAGTGTAGATCCTGATCAGATGGCTTCTTCAGAAGCCATCTGATCTGGATCTACACTGTTTCCAAAGATATGGGTTGTCGTGAACAGCATGATAAGAGTTAACTCCCCTTGCAGAACAATCTTGTGATCACCTTTCGAGATATATTGATGGTAGAGGTACTTGGTACAATTGTTTGAAAGGGCGTGTCATGTGCTGGAACCACAACTCTGGGTGCCATGGATTTTGAGTTATCTCTCTTGACAATAAAGCATTGGGATGTCTATGCTGGCCAGAAAATTGACAGTACCTGGTACAGTTAGACCAAGGGTTGAACTTAAAATGAGTTCTCATGAATACATGAGCAGGTAATTCAAGTAGCAAAGGGCCTATAATTGCCACCCTTGCACTGAGTACATCAGTACTCTGTACAGAAAGCTCCACCATGTTCAGAAAGAGGGTCCTAATATCATTTGGTCATGAAAATCCTATTAAAGTTGTGTCTGTAGGAGTCGGGGAATTTCTTGTTTTCACTGAAAAATAAGAAAAAATACTTTGGAAAATAGTCTGCTAGTGCTTGATATCTTAAACCTATCGATTCCGCAAGTGTTTTATAGTGCCGTTAATTCAAGAGGTGCTTGCATCGTGTGTATGATAACGTATGATAAAACTTTTATGTAACGCTGACAGACAAAAAAGAAGTTGCAAGTTTATCAGTCTTCTATCTGAAATTGTCTGACCTAAATATATATGCAGCTGTATAGCAGATGTGCTAAAAATTGGCATCTAGGATGAAACTATCTGTTTTAAATCAACCTCACTGAACAAATTGCTCTAAACAGGCAGTTTTTTAATCATTTAGTCATTACCTTCATTAACCCTTAAGATGTCCATCACAACAATTGTCATCTGCTTTGTTGTCTTCTGGTTAATTTAAAATCATTGTTGCATATACATGTAGTGTGGACCCAAATCAGACTGCTCCTCTAGGAGCAGTCGGATCAGGGTCCACACTATATGCCTGTATGTAAAAATATCTTTTAAAAATGCTTGCAAGAAGTGGCAGCAGAAGACATAAACAGACAACAGTTTTAGATGCAGATAAGTTTTTCTTGGTGTTTTAGGTATTAAAATATACTCATGTATGTATAAGGAGTTTAACTCTTTAGTGCCATGCAAAATCGTGAAGACATTGTTAATTTTTCTGTAAATTCTTCTGAAAATCTGGCTTGATTTTTCACGTGAATCATCTCCTAGAGATTAATAAAGGAATGTTGTGTGCACTCATTAGAATCACCTCATTGAGGAGATTCTTATGTGCACACACAACATACATTTTCAACCCTTTTGGTACCAGAAACTCCAAAATGGGTAACTGGCAAACAGTGCAGGCCAATTTCAGATGCTAAGCCATTTTCCAAATTAGTTTTGAAGAAAACAACCTGACATCCCTAAATTGTGAAATGGACTCCTGCTATAAATAAGGAGGAAGATTCCATTTGGTACAAAAAGGGTTAAGATAAAGTCAGAAAAAAACTTGCTAAACTAATATCTCATTACGAAAACACGCCTATACAAATACATTGCTACCTTTATCGCCGAAAAAAATGAAGATTTTAGATGAAAAATTACGATATTTTTCTTATTTCTGCTCAAAATATAGATTGTTGGTACTCGTTAGAACCGCCTCATCGAGGCGGTTCTAACGAGTACCCACAATCTATATTTTAGAGGAGAAATAAGAAAAATAAGGTTTACCCCTGCAAACCCCAGTTTTACTATATAAAAGTGGGGTTCGAGGGGGTCAAAATTATATGGCATGTTTTCGTGATGTGAAGCTATAAGAATGATTATCTAGGAACTGGTAGAGCCAGTGTGAATTAGCCATGGTAAAGGAGTCAGCCATGTTTGAGTTATTAAAGTTTCATTATGCACGTAAGCTTGCTTTCAGAAACCTTCTCATATATATGTAACAGGGCTGCGGAAATCCAGTTGTCCACTTGCCATGATGAGCAAAAATATTTGATGGACGAGTAAATAGTTTTTGTCTGGAGCCTATGAAATTTACCAAAATCTTCATACCCATGAGTGAAATTTTGAAGAATTTTCAAGCCCTGTGTATAGACAACTAAGTTCAATTCATTTTTTGTATGATAAACTTTGAAATGAAACATTGGCCAGACTGCAGAATGCAGTGTGATCAGAGCCTTCACTGTTTGCAAAAACAAGTTCAGCCATTTTCTAAATAATAATCTAAAAATAACTCAACCTGACACCCATAGAATTTGAAATGGATTCCTGGTTTATATACTGTAGAAGATTCCATTCAGTTCAAAATGCATACCTGTGAAAATTTTTTTAACTGTATGAGGGAGACTTTACATTGTGATGAGGGAGATGTAAAGAATATATAGGGAAATTCTCAGTTCAAATGAGGGAGACTCTAAAATTTTAATAAAATTTAGCATAAATTGGGCAAAAATTAGTATAAAAATGAGGTAGTCTCCCTCCTGATGAGGGAGGTATCACAGGTATGAAAATACGACATGTTTATGAAATTCTGTCAATCTTTAATTTACTTACGTGTAACTAGAAATCCATGTGAAGTTTCCTGATGGAAATCTTGTGGCATCTATGTTGCTTTATCACAATTCAATAAATCTAATATCTATGTGTAACAATTTTTTTATTTAATTGTTAGGGATAAACTTCTTTTATATCATTATTTTAGCCTGTGTGAATATTAAACTCTATCAAAAGATTTTATTGTAGTTTGGCCAAGATTTGACATTAAGTTTTAAACTAGCGGCTTTGTTCTCAATTACTTATAGATTCATATGATTTTTTATATCATCTGATTATATTTCAGGCTTTAGCATGTTATTTTATATTGTGTCAAATATATTAGTAAAGACACTAAACTACCATGAAACCCCTTAATCCTTATACTGCTGTTCACCACAACTCCTACCTTTGCAAACAGTGTAGATCCTGATCAGGTGGCTTCAGAAGACTCAAGGCCATCATAATTTGTTCAAATGATGACTGGTTTGACTTTGACCCAATTTATGTCAAGGTCAGATTTGGTTGTATCAATATGCTTGTGAACTTTAAATTTATATATGCAATCAACTAATGAGTAGATGAAGCTACATGAGTATCAAAGGTCAAGGTCACTCATTGACTTGTACCAAGGTCACTCAGTTATCAAAATTAAAACTTATTTCTATAAACCACTGACTGAATTGAAGTCAGATCTCATATGAAGGTTTTATGGGATGGGAGAAATCAAAGTTTGTTCAACTGGTCCAGGTCACATGACCAAGATGGCTGCCATGACCATTTATGGCAAGAACATCTTCTCTTAAACCAGTAGGCCAATTGCCTTGAAACTTAAAATATAGCATTAGGGACTCTGGCCCATCATAACTTGTTCAAATGATAAATCTGGATTGACCTTGACCCATTTTATGCCAAGGTCAAATTTGGTCACTTTTGCTTTTATATGGGAAGAAGTGGAAATTGTTAATTTTTAATGACAGATTCCATCATTCTGTCTATTCTTGCTGTGGTGCACGTTTAAAGTAATTCAGGCTTTTTCTTCCGGCTTTGACCGCCATAGAAATATGAGTCCGCACAAAATGTAGTCCGGTTTGGCGCAGTAATCAAAATTGTACAAGCGTATTAGCGTAATACAAACTTTTGAAGCAGACTACTTTACGATTCAGCATTTCATATGAATCAGCTGCATCATGCGACGGATTTGGCGAACGGACTGTATACCCAGATCAATGCAGCGTCTGCTTAGCAGTCTGCTCAGGTTTTACACTGTTTTCTATCAGAGCTGTCAGTATTTAATCCTAAAAGACCAGCCTGCTGTTGGACCAGGACAGCTGTACACAAGAATATACATGGGGTTTCTTTCTGACTTTCGAGGTCAAGTTTAGGTCAGTTACAACTCAGGTGTATGATATTGACTTTGAGAAATTGAAAAAGAAAGGCTGTCCCTTTCAACCCTGGAATATGGTACAGATACTTAGTGTAGGTCCTGTGATATAATTCTAGGTGCCATATATTTAGCAGAATGGACGAGCCCAACTTCAGTGATGGAAGAGTGCACTCCAGAAACCCAAGGCAATGAATAAATCAAAGCACTGACAACACTCATGCCGACTGCCTCTAAATTCAGGCTCGTCATGAACGGGAACTTGGACTGATTCGTTTAAACTCAAGATGTTAGTAACTAATGCAAATACGTGTAGAACAAGATCAGCACCGTGATGTGTGGCTGTTGAACTGAGTTTACATTGTTTGCCAGATCCAACATTTGATTCATGTGCAGATTTTACAGATAACACTTACATGTACCCAACACTGACAAACGACGCGGCTATGTTTGGGTTGATTGTTTGGCATTCGACCCGAAGTTGATAATAAGAAAAGTGCTTCAGTGCTAATGTCTACGTGACTATCACTGACTTGTCAGAATAACTATTTGTCTTGTAGAAAATAGCCGCAGTGGGATCGGGATATTCCATAAGACGGAAGAGGGTTATCCTGGAATCATAGGGTGAGCTAAGCAAACAGTGTATACCAAGATCAGACGCTGCTGAACGCGTCTTCTTCTCAAAATCTTCACTATTTGTTTGGAATTTCAGATTTAAATGAAATAGTTTAAATCTCAGCCCAGGCCTATTACTCAAACCTACACCCCACACTCTCAGTGCTTTGATTCTGAAACCAAACGATTGCATGATTACAACACGCTTAGGCACCATGCCCTTAAGCTAAAAAGGTTAAATCAATCAACCGTGACGTCTGGTTACCAGTCCGGCCAGGTCGATCCTGTGCACTACCCTCACACCAGTGCAGATAGAAACCACATGTTCAGGATCAAACTTTTGATGTGTAATGTAAGGTCGTGCCTAGAAAAGAAGAAACTGAAATTTGTTCTAGTGAGAGCGTATTTCAACATTTTTCATTAAAGGATCGTAAGTATGCCCCTGAACAGTTAGAAGCTGGTCGGAAAGCGGATGATGTTGACTCTGATTTTGGGTGCCACATGTGTGTAATCTATCGTCTATTGGAGCGACATCTTACTATATACAGAAGACCCTAGTGGACGTCGACGTAGCGGAAGACCGGCGTCAGTACGTCAAGATCGATTCGACCGTCAGACGCATATGCAAATCAGATTTCCACCGGCAGCTGCTACACTGTACCTGTAGATAAACAAGGGGTCTCAACTTCCGACTAATAAGCACTGACACTGATCGTCGCCCGTATGCGATGCACGTTTGAGAGCTAGATGTCCCTTTCGTGACCAAAGTTAACGCATCGAGGCAGTACGGAACACTTACGCTAGTGCGAAATACGTAAATTGGCGTCTAAGCGACCAACATATGCGTTTCAGTGACCAATTGCACTTCAGCGTGAATCACACCGGTTGTCGTTTCCGGGTGTATCAATGTATAGGTGTAAGGTATGCCGAGGCGACGCGTGCGTAACAGAGCATGACGTATCGGGTGAAATAAGCGTAATTGTGTGGCGAGCTATTGTTTGTAGTTAGCGAACGCAGCTTAGTGTCATTAAGAACATTCAAGATCATAGCTGAGACGTGGATTGAACAGCGAGACGTTACATCAATCAAGCGGTTCGGCCTCACATGGTTCCATTTATTTGTTTACGCTCAGAATCCGGGATTTCTTATCCAGCAGGATTACGAGCGTGCTCATAGTGCTGTTCTTACTCAAAAATGTCTTCAAGCCAATGGAATTCATGTACTGGACTAGCCAGCCTTTCTCCTCCGATCTCTTTCCCATAGAGTATCTTTGGGTAGAGGTGTCCACAACCGACCAGACAAAAACTGTTACTTATGGACAGTTGCATTGTTAAAACTTGAATTTTAATGTTTGGTTTTGAAAACGTAAATAGTTTCTTTCAAAAATTTGAAACAACGAATGGCGTTTCATAATACCACTGGTCTATAGACATCTGCAAACATATCATATATTGGAATTTGCAGAACTACCTTTCTAAGTTTTAAACTCTTTTTTAGAAAGGTTTTCCGTAAGTTTTCACAGTGTTATGATTTTCTCATAGAATCTGTCATTTCAGTGCCTTTGGCGCTTTGATTTCTAAACTGTTTTTGCCTGTGAATTTAAAAGGTATCATCAGCAATCAACTAAACAAGTTAATGAAGCTGTATGAGTATCATAATTGACCTTAGAACAGGATCTCTCAGATATCAATTTAAAAAAAAATCAAAAACAAAACAACAACAACAAAAAAAAAAACAGCTGGGCAAATAAATTGCATATGATTAAGGAAAGATAGTTTGTTCAAATGGTTTCAGTCACATGATCAAGATGGCCCTTCAGAAATTTTCTTCTCAGAAACCAAATCGCTCCATATATACTCAACACTCAGGTGAGCGGATCAGGACCCTTGGTCCTCTGGTTACCTGTTACACTACTCCTTATTGAGATTCTTTATAGGGACAATTCTTTATTCACCTTATTTGCATTATCTGCTGGTTCCTAGTCTGAAGGTTATCAGTGTTGGAAAAGCAGGTAACCAGACCCCCCCTGACCTTTCAAGGTCAGGAGGGTCTGGTTACCTGTTTTTCCAATATTGACAATGTGCAAGCTGGGAGCCAGCAAATAATGCAAATATGGTGAATAATGGTAAAGTATTGGGGAACAAATACTATCATTATAACGAGGATCCTCTGTAAATAAAATCAAATTTTACAGCTACATGTATATCCAAAACAACTGACTTCCAAAGAGGCACTTTAACCCTTCTCTTGCTGAATATTCATTTAAGCCACACCCATTTCTGTCTATCAACCAATCAAATTACTTGATGTAATTTATTGCTACAAATTCATAAACTGAATGCCAAACAGTGTAGGTCCTGATCAGATGGCTTCTTCAGAAGCCATCTGATCTGGATCTACACTGTTTCCAAAGATAGGGGTTGTCGTGAACAGCAAGATAAGGGTTAACTCTTAAGCTTGAATACTGTGCCATGCATAATGACAGTATAATCCAGGCCATTCCACACACCTTGGAACATATCTAGCCCCAGAACCTGCTGGATCCAGGAAACTGGTGCAGTGCGGGCTTGTCTTCCACACAGTCATGTTCCAACCCTGGATGATCCAGGCCAGGAAGTTGAGTTATTATGTTCAGGACCATTTTTCCCAGCAACCATTCAAAGACAATCAAACCCACCAGTCCTGTCAGTGCTTTGATTTTTGGAAACTGCTGGAACAGAAGATTTACAGGGTGAATTGTTCCAAAGATAGTTGTAATAATGTGTATCAACCAGAAAACTACCAAGTACACAATTCTCTTTGATCTGTGTGGGTCTTAATTTTAGAACTAAATAACCGACTCAATTAAACAGGTGGATGCATGTTGTCAAGTATGTGAAATATTTGATGTATTTCACAAAATGTTTGATATAAGTTTGGCTTTAGAAGTTTTGAAATTAATTTTTATCATCAATTTTAACTTTTTACAACTTCTTATACCTTACCTATACTGTAATGATGCAGTTTTGGAAGGTGTAGAAGCTGGGTGGGTTTGGAAACTGCATGTAAATAAAAAAACATTGTTTAATCAAAGGGTTGACAGTACTGGTGGGTGGATTATCTCTCAAAGTAGGCTAGGAAAATAGGCCTGAACTTGTACTATTTTGTTAACCAATTCAAATGTTGAAAAAAACAACAACATCATTACGCAAACAGGCCTATACAAATACATTGCCACCTTTGTCGCCGAAAAAATGAAAATTTTAAAATGAAATATTGCGATATTTTTCTTATTTCTGCTCAAAATATAGATTGTGAATAAAAAATATAGATTGTGGGCACTCATTAACGAGTACCCACAATTTATATTTTAGAGCAAAAATAAGAAACATAAGGTATACCCCCGGAAACCCCAGTTTTACTATATAAAAGTGGGGTTCAAGGGGGTTACAATTATATAGGCGTGTTTTCGTGATGAGTACATAAAACTCTACTCACACACAGTTTAACTTAGTTGATCAGTGATAATCACGTCGACAATAGCAATATGGTTAACTTACGGTAGATTGGCAAACAATCTCATCCTTTTCAAGGGCTATTCTTGAAGGAAAGAATTTGCTACCATAGGGAGCAAAGTCTTTCCTTTAAGGGTAGCCTTTCTCAGCAAAAGAATGAGACGGAGGGGATTTTCCTGTCTCTGCTTCATTGTATTCCAATTACTCCAATCTGTGTTTGAAATACCGTCCCCGCCAATCAGGGCTTGAAGAAATAGATTGGGCTGCATGGTGCTTCTAAGCCTGCCCAGGAAAAGTGGTGTGAGTCGGGCTGTCCCTTAAACCCTAGTGGTTTCTTTTGGTGGTAGGGCTTGAGATGTCATTTCATCTCAGTGTTGGGTAAAAGTCCCTCAAAATCTGAAGCAAAGTCCCCAAAAGGACCTAAATAGTGTTGATGGGGACGTTAAACCCGAATACAAACAACAAACAAACTGTGTTTAAAATTATTTTTCAAACCAGACACATATGTGACAAAGGTTTGGTCAAGCATTTTAACGGGAGACTGATTAAAATAATTTTTAATTAACTTGCAGAAAAACAGACTGGTAATGATACTAGATTTTGTGCCAGAGCATACTACAATGAATTAAGATTTGAAAAATAATTTACATTTTTATCACTTTTCGGCACTGCCAGGCACATTCCGCCTTGGTTTCATTACAATTGAAGAAAAAAATTAATTGAAATTCGAAACGTGAAATCAGTAGAAATAATCATTTGAATGGAGTATATGTAAAACCAACCAAATGACTTCTGGATCTAGCAAAACTAAAAGTTCTTCTGAAAAAAAAAATGTGATCAAAGTTTTCACTACTAGCATAGACCATGCCATGATTTGATGAGGCAACATCTGACAGGTAAAAACTTGATTGAGACCGCACAAGCATGCAAGAATCAGAAGAATAAGAAGCCCTGATACTCACTGATCCTTCATTAATATCCACCCTCGTCTATTGTTACAAAACCTAGCTACCCCTAAATATTTGGAGATGTTCTACAAGAGCAAATAAACACTCAGTGCCATCAGCTCAGATTTCCAAGATGCCACAGTACTATCAAAGGAATGGCACAGTTTAGACCAAGAGCAGGCTGATCCTTTAGGATCAGTCTGCTCTGGGTCTACACAGTTTGATAAGGAATATTTCCAAATACTTTAGGATTAGTAAGGTAGTAATATTGACCCTTCATATGTGGTAGTACAAGGCTTGATATCATCAAATATGGGGATTGATTTATCCAAATTTTGTAAGAAACCTGCAGTTGTTAGGCCGATAAAGCAGTTTTTGTAAAGGTTTCTTTTTTATATAAGAACAATATAATCTCTTTCTGTCAATTGTTTTGATGTATTCAAACCATGGTCTAATATATTAGGAGACACTGCATGCAGAGGGAGACCTCATCCCATATAATGCCGGGTCATAAAAAAACCTTTCTTCACCATTTTTGAACAACAAAGGTGGAGATAATATTTGTTGCTTGGCAAGTACAATATCTCTAGTTTCTGACAATTAAAGCCAAGGCCTGTTTTAGTCCTAACTGGGCCCAGTTGTTCAAAGCATCATTCATTAGCTTAACAAGCTCGTTAGTGGCCAAATTGTAAGCGGTCCTCTAATATTGTGGTATTTTTGCTGAAAAAATGTGAGTAGCTTTTGCAAGCTACTCACATTTTTTCAGCAAAAATAATAGCATATTTACTGTATCCATTGATCAAAGTATAAACATGTTGGCAAACACAACTGGCCCCAAAAGACTTGACTTGATTTCTGACTTGACAGGAGTCGTATGTAATCAGCGGGAGGTCAGGCAAGATGGTGCCAGAGTCTTACAGAAACTATTACTGTTGGAGCACAATAAATAGGGTTGGAAAACAGTTATGGGCTTCCATAGCCTAGTTGCTATGATTGACTGATTGATTTTTTTGGGGGTTTAACAACATGTCAACCCTTGTGGGTTATTTTGTGTTGCCTCCTAGAGAAAGGGAGAAGATCGATAGTAAAGGAGATGAAAGTGAGAGATGAGGGAGAAAGAGGAAAATGAATGGAAGTGTAAAAAAGAAGAAGAAATAATACTCCCCCTGTACCCTTACCTTCTGCAAGGACAGTCTGATCTGGGTCTGCACTGTTTGCTTAGGCCTTTCTGTCCCAATACAGGATCATTATGGTCGAATTGACACTGGGTCTCACGTCAGGTTAACAAGTCTTTGTAATGAACACCCCTGTACATGGAGAAAAGTGGGGTACATTGTTTGCCTTAGTTTTGCTCAAAAAGGTAGGTTGTGGGTTCTCATTAGAACTGCCTCAATGAAGTGATTCTTATGAGCACCATCAGTCTATATTTGGATTAGAATTTGAAAAAAAAAAAAAAAAAAAACCACTTAAAAAATGCTAGTTCTAAGACATGAAAGATACCATGTAGCACACAGGATCCTATCTGAACTCAGTACTCACACAATATTGTTTCAGGATAGATCCTGACAAGATGACTACAAGCTGAAAGATTTTATATGGTTGTCGATTTTTATGCCCCCGCCATCGGCATGATGCTGGGGGCATAAAGTTTTTCGGTTTTCCGTACTATGTGCATATATTTGTACGTCCATCTGTATGGGTACGTGATCCTGTTACCTCAGGTTAAGGCATTTGTACCAGGTATTTGTTTGATTGAGTTGAGGTTTTATGTCCCCGTCAACACTATCAAGGTCATTTTGGAGATGTTGCTTCTGATTTTGTGGGACTTTTACCGGACATTGAGATGTAAAGACATCTAAAGCCTAACCATCCATAGAAACCGCTAGGGTTTACGGAGCGGTCCGACTCGCATCACTTTTTCTGGGCAGATTTGACCTAAGCTGTTCACCAGTACTCAAGTTTGGTCGGTTTCAGCTCCGTGCAGCCCAATCTATTTCTCCAGACCCTGATGGGCGGGGACACTATTTTCCCAACCATTTGATGGATCTGGTTCACATTTGGTATGATAATAGCTAGTGAGGTCTAAAGTTTTATTCCACAATATCCCCACCTCAAGGTCAAGGTCATGGAATTTTTTTATGTTAAACACTCAGATTAAGGTAGTTGTACCAGGCAGAACCTGAACTTTTATGACAGAACTTTTACAAAGCACCTTCCCATGCCCATCACCTCAAGGTCAAAGTCACAGACTTAATTTTTAATGTTCAAAGTTTCATATTTTCAAAACCATATGATGGATTTGTTTTATATTGCTTTGATGATAGATACAGGTCCAAAGGTTTATTTGGCAATACCACCATCAATGTCTATGACTTCAAGGTCAAGGTCACAGGCTTAGAAATTTTTAACATAAAATTTTTAAGAGTTCCTTTTTTTCTAAACCATATATTAGGTATGATGCTAGATACAGGTCAAAAGTGATGTTAAGCAATACCCACACCATTCAGCAATACCCACACCCATGCATGTGATCTCAAGGTCAAGGCCACACTTGTGCTCTCTGCAGTTTTGCTAGGAACACTTTCATGGTTAAATTCTAGAAACAAAAGATTTTCTTAAGAGCTGTGCCAGATTATATTGCATAGGCATGTGGACCTATATTGGGTAGGAATATATTAAGTCATTACTGTAGTCTAAATTAGTAGGTACGAAACTCATTATGTGTCATACCTTCTGAAGCTTATTTCATGAAGAATTATAATGTCTTAATCTGGCGTAATATCAAGGTAAGTAAACTATGATTATTTCAGGTGTAATTCACCTGTGGTGAAATGAATGATGAGTGAAGCTGTAAAATGCAGGTCTGCGACCCCGATGTTCTGCTTGTCAGTCAGCGGCACGATTACAAGCGTGGGAAAATTACTCAGGTAAGACAGTCATACTGTGATTAGGCTATACTCAACAAGCGACCGAGTAACTCCAGGCCTTGACATGCCGATTAACTCTTAGGTACCTGAGTTTCTGAAGTGTTACCTTCCATTATCGACGTTAGACACACCCATTGTTGACAGTAGGGATTTTAGTCAAAATCCCCCAACAGAACGGCAAATAGTGTAGATCCAGATGAGACGGTTCATTATGAGCCCTCTCATCTTGATCTACACTATTTACATAAGTATCTGTACTGGTCGACAAGGTTGAACGGGTTAATCATGGAGCCCTGGATCAGACTTTCTGTCATCATAGTATGTAAAAGACACTTGAAGGTCAGGACCCCAAAGCTGACAACAAGGATATGGTAGCAATATTTAAACCTCTATAAATTTGACCTCTTTTTGACAGTAGGTTGACACAGGTACCCATTACTGGACATTTTCTTTTCTGTAACTTAGTAAGTATACTGCAATTTGTACTTTTATTATTAACCCTTATGCTGCTGTTCACGACAACCGTACCTCTGCAAACAGTGTAGATCCAGATCAGATGGCTTCTGAAGAAGCCATCTGATCAGGATCTACACTGTTTGACATTCAGTTTGTGAATTTGCTGGAATAAATTATATCAAGTGATCGGATTGGTTCAAAGTCAGAAACAGGTGTGGCTAAATTAATTTATGCAGCAGGATAAGGGTTGACATAGGGAACATACAGCATCCTATGAGAACATACCGGTCACCCATCCAGCTGAAAAAGAGAATCAAAGTTCTGACAGCTCTGGCGGATCAATTGTCTCTGAGTGTATGCTGGTAAAATGGTCTTACCTTTAACCCTTATCTTGCTGTTCACGACAACCCCTATCTTTGCAAACAGTGTAGATCCAGATCAGATGGCTTCTGAAGAAGCCATCTGATCAGGATCTACACTGTTTGGCATTCAGTTTATGAATTTGTAGAATAAATTACATCAAGTAATTTGATTGGTTGATAGACAGAAATGGGTGTGGCTTATATGAATATTCAGCAAGATAAGGGTTAAATTCCTGGGTCCAGTTGTACAAAGCATTATTAGCTTAACAAGCTCATTAGTGGTCAAATTGTTAACTGTTCTAGCAAGTACAATATCTAAAATTTTATTTTTGCTGAAAAAATGTGAGCAGCTTTTGCATTTGCAAAAATGCAAAAGCTGTTCAATTTTTTTTTTCAGCAAAAATATTAGCAATTTTGCCATATTTAGTGATGAAAATTTTAATTTGTTAACTAATGGCATCGTTAGTTTTGAACAACTGGCCCCTGTTCTTTAAACAAACATTGTTGAGCCTGCTCGGACCCTGCATTTAGGTTCTAAACTGTTTGCCAATATCCCAGCACATGGACGGAGTCAGTGTTTTACATCAAGCACAATACTCTTGATGTCACAGCGATAAGCAGAGCGTGGTTATTGTCTAAAAAAAGCAAGGCTGTATCAGTTGTAACCTTCTGATCACTTTCTACTGGTGTATGAATGTCAATTGACGTGTCACCAGTAACAATTCCGATACATTATTTGCCACTGAGGCCAAAATAATGATACTACAGTAGAACTTTGATGGCTCGAACACCGATGGCTCATTATCCATGGATGTGTCGAACCCATTCTTGAGCTCCTAGCGAAATCCTCTACATAAGAAATAGTGGGGGATAATTAAGGAGATTTTAGTCTTTTATCTTGCAAATGTATGCTGTGTGTACTCATTAGAATCGCCTCGAAGAGGCGATTCTAATGAGTGCACACAGCATTCATTTTCATTATTGAACACCGAAAAGATGTCTAAAAGTATCTCGTTATGCCTGACAGAATGGTAAACAGTGAAGACCCTGATTAAACTGCTTCTGAAGGGTCTGTTCTTGGTCTGCTCTGTTTGCTTAGGCCTATCTGTCACTCCAGCTGTTTATAAGGAGGAAGAGTCCATTTGGTTCAAAATGGGTTAACAAGTTAGTAATGACGACCCTGGGAAACCGACCTTTTATAGGCAAGAATGTAGTTTTCAAGGTTACATACCATAAAAGTCCTGAAAATTTAGACATCTTGAGGACCTGTAATTCTCCTAAATTATTAACAAATTTATTTCAGGATCCAGCAATTAGTTCAAAAGGTGCAGACAGAATGGTAAACAGTGAAGACCCTGATTAAACTGCTTCTGAAGGGTCTGTTCTTGGTCTGCTCTGTTTGCTTAGGCCTATCTGTCCCAATACTTAGGATCATTAAGGTATTATTTTTAGCTCACCTGAGCTCAAGGAGAGCTATTGTGATTGGTCATTGTCTTTCGTCAGTGCGTCCATCGTCAACTTTTTCTTTAAACGACTTCTTCTCAAAAACTACTGGACAGATTTTGAAATATTCCTTGGGTGACCCTCTACAAACATTGCTCAAACCGTTCATCCCTGGTGCATAAGGCTAAAAATAGAAACACCTTCAAATGACTTCTCATTTAAAAGTGGATGGATTTTGAAATAATTTCACCAGAATTTTCCTTCTACCCTCCACCAATATTGCTCAAACTGTTCTGCTTGGGTGAACAAGATTGCCACTAGAGCTAAAAATAGAAAAACCTTTAAACAACTGGATGAATTTTGAAATGATTTCACAGGAATGTTATTTGGCTGACCCTCTACGAAAGTTGCTCAAATATTCACGCTTGGATAAGCAAGATGACCACCAGAGCTAAAAACAGAAAAACCTTTAGACAACTTCTCCTTAACCAGTGAATGGATTTTGAAATAATTTCATAGGAATGTTCTCGGCCCTTGCCCATTGGGGCTTGAAGAAATAGATTGGGCTGCATGATGCTTCCATGCAGAGCTGAAACCAACCGCACATGCATACTGGTAAACTGCTTAGAGGTTCTAAGCCTGCTCAGGAAAAGAGCTGTAAGTCGGACCGTCCATGCATATAAACCCTATTGCTTTCATCGGGCGGGAGGGCTTGAGATGACATTTCATCTCAATGTCGGGTAAAAGTCCCACAAAATTGGAAGCAACGTCTGAAAAATGACCTATACAGTGTTGACAGGGACTTTAAACCTCAAATCAGACAAACAAAACAAACAGGAATGTTCTTTGGGTGATCCTCTACCAAAATTGCTCAAGTGTCCCTCTTGAATGAACACAATGGCTGCTAGAGCTTAAAATAGAAACACCTTCAAACAACTTCTACTTAACCAGTGGATGGATTTCGAAATAATTTCACAGGAATGTTCCTTGGGTGACCCTCTACCAAAATTGCTCAAATTGTTCTGCTTGGCTGAATTAGATGGCCACCAGAGCTAAAAATAGAAAAACATTTAACAGACTTATCCTTAACCAGTGGATGGATTTTGGAATTGTTTCCCAGGAATCTTCCTGGGGTGACCCTCTATCAAAATTGCTCAAACTGTTACCCTCGGATGAGCAAACTGGTCACCAGTGTTAAAAATAGAAAAATCTGTAAAGAGCTTCTCCTGTTTAACCAGTGGATGGATTTCGCAATAATTTCACAGGGATGTTCCTTGGGTAACCCGCTTCCAAAATTGCTCAAACCATTATGCTGGGATGAGCAAGATGGCCACCAGAGCTAAAACTAGAAAAACCTTTTAAACGACTTCTCTATCTTTGTTCAAATTGTTCCACTCTGAAGAAAAGGATGGTCACATTAGAACCAAAAATAGAAAAGCTTTTAAAAGACTTCTTTCTCTAAAAAGAAACAATTTTATACGAATGTTCCATAGATGATCCTCCCAAAATTGATAGAAATATGATGGCCACCTGAGCTAAAAATCACAAACCTCAAAATACAAACATCAAAATGACATCTACTCCTAAACAGCCAGACTGATTTTGAAATAATTTCACAGAAATGTTCCTTGGGTCAACCAAAATTGCTCAAGCCCTCTACTCCACCATATTACCTCAATTTCATTTGTACTGTATGGATCAGGTGAGGGATCCAGGGCCATCATGGCCCCTCTTGTTCTTATTTCTGCTTCAAAAATAGAGATTTAAACGGCACCCTTTAGAATGGCTGTAACATTGAGGTGGTTCTTATATGAACACCCACAATCTATTTTAGAGTCTAAAAAAAAAAAAACAAAAAAAAACCCCACAACTTGATGCTAATCTGAAAAAGGGTTCCCTAAACGATTTAACCTATTAAGTACCAAGGAAAATTCTAGAGCAGAAGACAGTCTGATGTTTACATTTATAAGGATTATTGTTTTATAATAATTAATTGTCTGCTGAGTTAACTGTCCATCCAGGAATAGTAGATATCTCTGTCACCACATATTTTTGTTATGAACAATGCAAAAGTTATGGGTCTAAGGGTAATCAGCAACTTCACTGCCATCTGTTTGTGGGCAGACTGTACCAGTACCTGTTGTAGGTAATCAGTATACATGTATGGGTCCAGGTTAGACTGCTCCTCTAGGAGCAGACTGATCAGGGTCCACACTGGTTGCCTGTATATGTGAAAAAAATGTTTGAAATGGTTCCAAGAAGAGGCAGCAGAAGACATAAACAGACTTTATTTTCAGATGCAGTTTTTGGGTCGATCGGTTTACGATCGACCCAAATTTACTAAACGTCCAAACGGAATTCCTGCAGTTGTCCACGTGACCATCACTGATTTGGGAAAACCAATATTATGTTTCATTAATAGAACTTGAAACGTTGCGCTATTTTTATTGATGCAACAAGAGTTATCTATAGAGTCTTGACAGGAATCGTGTGCTGGATAATACCCTGATCAGTCGCTGCAGAATGTGGCGTCTGATCAGCTGGTTGCACAGGAACTTTACTGTTTGCTTAAATAGTGGCATTTGAGGGTTAAACGAAATAGTATAAGAATGCCAGGTTTCTCACAAAATGAAAGAAAAACAATATCTTAATGCAGGCCACGATGTCACTTGATGTCTTTCGGAACATTCTATTTATAAAATTGTTACACAATAGACATTTCGCACTCTTGCTAAGAACTTAATTTTAGAACCCTGAAATGTTTAAGTGCAAAAATGAGTAGCCCTGACTTAATAGGTGGTACCGTTATTAGACAAGATTGGATATAGAGTACATTGCTTCTGATCAGGTCGGCACTGTTCGCCATATGTATGCAACAACAGTTTTGAACATGATTCAGGGCCGTACGCAGACTCTGAAAAGGGGTGGGTTGAGGATGCGAATTTCAGGTATTTTGCAGAGGGTGAAAAACTGTATGAATCTGAAATAATTTCCAAAAGATGGGAGGGGGCTGCGTTTGCACCCTCCACTCTCTGTTGAACAAAATCCAAGTACCACCCTAAGACATCAGAGCGCAGCGTAAGAAGAAAATTCTGGACTGTGCTCATTTGTTTGATTTAAGGTTTAACATCCCCGTCAACACTGTATAGGTCATTTGGAGACGTTACTTCCAATGTTCCGGAACTTTCAGCTCTGCGTGGAAGCATCATGCAGCCCATCTATTTATTCAAGCTCTGATAGGCAGGCGGACTGTGCTCGTACACTTGGGCATTGGCAAACAGAATCTACATAATCAGACGCGATGGCTGATCAGCTCTTCTGTGCTTGCTTAAAGTTTAACAAACAGTTCGATTCTCAGCTCGGAACTATTGTCCCAACCTACACTCAGAGACAATCGACCCATCAGTACTCTCAGTGCTTTGATTCTCCATGTAATCCAGTCTGTTTTTCAAAGCTAGAAAAGGTGTTAGACAGTGAAGCATTTAACCCTTCAACTACTACATAAATTCTTAAACCAGATTGAAGAATGCTGGATTTGTTTGTTTGTTTTGGAGTTTAATGGCCCAGTCAACACTGTTTAGGTCATTTTTGAGCCAGTCAGTTTACCTATCCACACTTTTCCTTGGCAGGCTTACACGTAAGTGGTTAACCTGTACAGTGCACATTCTTTTGCCAGAAACTGACAACTGCCCTTCTTGAATCAGCGGAAGAGAGAGAATGACCATAGAAAAGATTTAATAATCAATCTCCGTGAAAGAATGTTGCCAACCCCGGCAGGTATTGGACCCACGTCCTCCTGATCACAGTCAGACGTGCATCCTACTGAGCTATAGAGGCCGGCAAAGAATGGTGGAACGGGCATAATTATATTGTTACCCCTGTCTGTCTCCGTGTTGGGGTCTCCATCCATGTCTGAGATGATGTAAGCAATTTGCATTTAAGTTGAACACATTTGTAGTTTGTAAAATAAGGATTGACATTGCATGTGAATCATCTGCCCCAGCAGACGATTCACTTGTATTGTCAAACCTTATTTTTTCGGAAAAATAATAATAAAAAAAAAAAACATTTAGAAATTTAGGTATGGTTTTTGTGCCTGTTTTAAGCATGGCATGATGTATTGGAGTACAGGTTTGCTGTCTGTTTCTCTGTTTGTCAGTCCATCAACATTTGTCTCAACCTTTGTGTAACCACAAAGTTTCAAGTCAATTTCTCAATCACAGGCTCAACATAGCCTGGGTGGGAATTCTTGTTAGAAGTTTATTTTAGTGCATCTGATCTGGGGCTGCACTGTTTGTCAGAATTCCATTTTGAAGTTTCCCTTTATAAAATGGTTAAAGTATATAAGCATGAAAAACTCCTTGTGAAAAGAAGAAAATTCTTTTTTGACAGCAGTTTTTCTTCTGTTTATGAATGAACTCTCTGTCAACAAGGTTAAACCCTGGGACGCACTCGTGTATCAGATTAAGTGTGTGGCCAGGGACAGTTCTTCCTTAATTGAAAAACACAAAATGCTTATTTAGTTACAAACTATTACGGTGTTTATAAACATTAGTGAAGCGATAATTCTATCACGAAGGTCCCGTAAAGAACACCACCGACACAATGAAAAAGGAATGCCGAGAGTTTGGGTAATTGATTCGAATGGTCATGATAATTACAGGTTTGAACAAAAAGTGTAAAAGGAAAAACAATTAAAAACAATTTACAGACTTCGGATGGTTTTTGGTAATTTTATCTCCGCAAATCAGTTAAGTTTATCTCTGACACACTCCAACTGGCGGAAGAAAAACCCCAGTATCGGTTACCTGTGGTACGCCTACCTCATTCAACATTCTGAAGTTACTGCTTTTTATTGTTTTTGTAGTTTAACCCATTTTGTACCGGAAACCCCTAAAAGGGTACCCTGGCAAACAGTGCAGGCCCAGATCAGACGCCGCAGAACGCAGCGATCAGGGCCTCGATCCACTATTTGCAAAAAGTTTGGCCATTTTCCAAATCAATTATGAAGAAAACAGAGCCTGACACCCCTAATTTTTTAAATGGACTCCTGCTATATATAAGGAGGAACATTCCATTTGATAAAAATGGGTTAAACCTATTGTAGATTGGCCTGTTTATATATATTATATATACAAAACTCCTATTGGAAGGAGACACAGGCCTGCTTTTTATCTCGCCTGTACTTGTGAACATGAAAGACCATTGCACTGTCCCCAGTTTCTGTGGTGGTGGCATTGACTAATTTTTGAAGTTTTCTGTTGTTTACTGAGCGGCCGCCCATCGGGACTTGAAGAAATAAATTGAGCTGCATGGTGCTTCCATGCACATTGAAACCAACTGCACATGAGTACTGGTAAAGTGCTTAGAAAGTCTAAGCCTGCACAGGCAAAATGGTGGGAGTCAGACCATTATACCTTCATATAAACCCTATTGGTTTGTTAGGTGGTAGACACTAAGGCTAGAGATGTCATTGCATTTCAATGTTAGGTAAAAGTCTCACAAAATTGGAAGCAAAATGACCTAAATAGTGTTGATGGGGACATAATGCTTGATATTTTTCTGAAAAATATGAAATAAAATCTTCGACAGTTCTGTTTGCTTGTCTTGGATTGCTGTGGTGCAGTATGGAGCACTGTTCGTGGTGCAGTGGAAAAGCATCGGATTTGAGATCAAGAGGTACCCAGTTCTATTCCCACAAGTGCCAATTAACCCTTGTCCTGCTGAATATTCATATATGCCACACCCACTACCGATTATCAACCAATCAGATTACCTGTAGCAAATTATTACAACAAATTCACAATCTGAATGACAAACAATGTAGATCCTGATCAGATGGCTTCTTCAGAAGCCATCTGATCTGGATCTACATTGTTTCAAAGAAAAGGCATATCCGGGCTCAGCAGAACAAGGGTTAAGTGTTGTTTCCTTGAGCAAGAGACTTTATCAACATTGCTTAGTACTGATTTCTACCTAGGAACAACCCTTTTATATCTCTTCTATCTCCCTTTGGGAGATGACCCAAAATGACCTGCAAGGGTTGACGTGTTGTTAAACCCCAACACAGTCAATCAGTCTCTCCTTGATCACTTCTCCCATCCTGCCCCCACCCCATATGACATTTTTATGGTGTCACGAGTTTCCATAATGAGAAATGACATATTGAAGCTTTCACATAATGCTTCAAAATATGGTTTATTGCACATTATTACAATTTTGCCAGTATTTTGTTATTTTAGAGACCATAATTTTTAGTTCATTAAACTTTACCCCCTGAGATCCTGATGTGGACTTCTCAATTTTTTAATTTCAAGATGGTTATGTGTGCCAGTAGGGTATTTAGGCAAAATTATTGAGCAAATGGCAACCTGTGTAGACCCTGATGAGATGGTCATTATAAGCCATCTCGTCAGGATCTACACAGCTTGCATAGGATCTACACAGGTTACTGGGTTGAAAGGGTTTAAAAGGTAAAAAATCTTCCACAACAATTGCGGAGTTAATATAGTGAAATTTAAAGCAGTTAACCCATTGCATGCTGGAAACCCCAAAAAGGGGTACCTTGGCCAACACTGCAGGCCCAGATCAGATGCTGCAGAAAGTGGCATCTGATCAGGGCCTACACTATTTGCTAACCAAATTTCCCTAAAAATTAGAATAAAAACGAAAAAGTAGGCCTGACACCGCTTATATGACAAATGGACTTGTCCAACATATAGCAATGGAAGAGTCCACTAGTATAGAATGGGTTAAAGTGTGAGATATTATGGTGAACCATAGACAGTTTTATTTACTTGCGCTTTACATTATAATTTCATCCTCACAGCATAGGTGAATAAAACTCTGCCTTTCCCATGACCCTAACTTAACGTTTTTTGTTGTAAATTTATAACTTAACAGGTAGTTTGTCACTTAAATAAAGATTAAAAAGAACCATTACATCATTTTTACCACCTTTCAAATTCAACTTACTATGCATTTGATAGACTGAAAGCCTGATTTTAGGGATATAGAAATAAGCAAGCTTACTTTAGAACTGGTGCAAATCCATTTAAATCTTAAAGAGAGCTATGTGGCAGATATGATTTTCAAATATTTTTTTCGTATTTTTGCAAAGACATAAGGTTTGACCTTTGTCAGGCATAAGGTTTAACCTTTGATTTGCTAAAAATGAAAAGGCTTATTTTCTTTAAAAAAATAATTTAAAATATTGGAATGTCATCTGCTTGATTTTGACTTGGCACTTCAAGGGTTAACCATCTGCCTTGTGTCCCCAAAACAATGAAATCATAGATTAATGCAAGCAAAGCTCTTGTATGAACAAGCGTTCAAGTCTCACATAATTAACACATTTTGTACCAAATGAATTTTGGGGGAGACAGGTTATGTTATTAAAATTTATTTGGAAAAAAGCAGAACTTTTTGCAAACAGTACATGCCCGGATCTGGGCCTGCACTGTTTGCCACTACCCTGTTTTAGGGTTTCCAGTACAAAATGTGCTGACAAGTAGGAATCTCCAAAACTGAACTTTGGCACAGATTAGAATGTGGCATCTGATCAGGGTGTTTTTACTGTTTACAAAAAAGCTTTGTCATTCACCTGACACCTTTAACATAAGGAGGCCATGCCTATCGGGGTTCGAAGAAATAGATGGGCTGCACGATGCTTCCACGCAGAGCTGAATCTGACAGCACACGAGTACTGGTAAACCGTTAAAGGATCTAAGCCTGCCCAGGCAAAGCCGTGCGAGTCAGACCATCCAAATGCTTATAAACCCTATTAGTTTCATTGGGCAACAGGGCTTGAGATGTCATTTCATCTCAGTGTCGGGTAAAAGTCCCACAAAATTGGAAGCAATGTCTCCAAAATGACCTATAGAGTGTTGACGGGAACAATAAAACCACAAATCAGACAAACAAACAAACAAACTTAACATAAGGAATGAATTTGCTCTTAACCTGTTGTACTAGTGGACTCTTGCATTGCTTTATGTTGAACAAGTCCATTTGTCATAATTTATATGGGGATGTCAGGCCTATTTTTTCGTTTTTATTCTATTTTTGACAGAAAATTCTGTTAGCAAACAGTGCAGGCCCTGATCAGATGCCACGTTCTGCGGCGTCTGATCTTGACCAGCACAGTTTGCCAAGGTACCCCTTTAGGGGTTGCCCCCATGCAGTGGGTTAACTTTGTAGAAAAGAGAAAACATGGATCACTTGTGAAAGCCTTGTACTAAATGTTGAGTATGCATTCCCCTTCCTTTAACCCATTTCAGGAGGGGTACCCTAGCAAACAGTGGAGGAACAGACCAGATGATGCAAACTGTGCTTCTGATCAGGGGCTCAATGCTCGACCATTTTCCTATTGAATTTCTGAAACTAACTTAATCTGACATCACTGACAATGCAATGTGGAGCCAAAACCTTAGTAACAGAGGTCTCCATCAAGCAGTGTAGATCCAGATGATAGAAGCCTCTATGGGGTAAGTGTAAGCTACTTGCCTCATATATCAGAGGTCATGGGCTTAATATTGGGCAGACTTTCGGATAGGTCTTTAATTCGAGGTCCCGTCTCCATATGACCTTAGTTGTTGGTAGGATATAAAACTCAAGCCACACACAGATATCTCCTTATAGAGCTGGATCTACACTGGTTGTCATTTATAAATGGGCCCCGTCAAGCGATTTTGGTACTTATCGCCTATGCGAGCAGCGAAGGTTCAGGCGAGCCTGCGCATCCGCGCAGTCTCGCCAGAACCTTCGCTGCTCGCTCATACAAGCAGTGACTCAAGAGGAACCTTCAGACAGAAAGCCATATCCCTGGCCCCTCTGAATGGCTGGGCATGCGCAGTTAAAATTTGTCATGACGGAATGCTCGAAGACACAAATTCGCTTGGCGGGACTCAAATGATTGTCTAAACCCCACATTTTTATACCCAGCCACAAAAAGTGGCAGTGTATTATGTTACCTACACATGTCAAAGTCACTGTAACCTGCTAGTTGCTCTGCACAGAGGATATGCCCTTGCAACATATACAGGTCATGCCAAGCAAAACGGCATTTCTGAGCAAGTGCACAAAGTGAAGACTCAGATCAGCTCATGTCTCCCCACAGCTTTACTGGACTCTTGGTGCACACTGGGAAGGATAATTCTCAGTGAGTATAATATAGGGGCTGACTTTTGTCTTTGCTAAACACACAAGCTGGAAGTCCCCATTTTGTTGGTGCTGCTCAAGTATCTACGTTTACTTAACCCTTTTTGTACAAAATGGAATCTTCCTTCTTATAAAATTAATAGCATAAGTCCATTTCAAATGTCCATTTCAAGGTGTCGGGTCGTGTTTTCTTCAAAATCTATTTGTAAACTTGCTGAACGTTTTGCAAACAGTGTAGGTCCTTGTAATATCTTGCTAGAGCAGTTATATGATAATGTGTGGTATACACCCCTGTAGGTCCTAACTTTAATTAAACTTGACATTGTTATAATTGTATGTATGTTGTTGCATGCTTGGTCTTTAGAATAGATTAAACTGTAGAACTAACAAGACGTGTTTTCACTGTCTCTACAATAGCTGCTAGTATTAAAGAACATTACATATTTTGGCGACGAGGATGGGATCCTGAAAAAGGAAACTTAGAGATTTATTCCAGTTCAAAGGAACTGTTTTTAATTGTTCAAAGGAACATGTTTAAAAGAGATAATGGAGTATTGTTCAAAGGAACATAATTTTTGGCAGCCTATTGGTTTACAATAATTTTGCAGAAGTCTATTTTCCGCGGATTTTGGTGGATTTTTTGGTGACAACTAACTTCCAAAGTTCGTGAATGATGGCATCCAAACTGGACATGCCAACTCCACCGCGGTTTAAGGTGATAGGTGAAAATACCAACTTAGACAAATCCTGGGAATTGTACCTCAAAAGATTTGATTATTACATAATTGCCAGTGGTGTTACAAAAGATGAACAGAAAAAGGCTATGTTATTACACCTGGCAGGAGAGGAAGTACAGGACATTTTTGAGACTCTAGGAAATTTAGAGGAAAATAATTATTCTCAAGTAAAAGAGAAATTATCAAATTATTTCAAGCCACAGAAGAATATAGCTTATGAAAGACATGCTTTCAGATCCTGTAAACAAGAAAAGGATGAAAACATGGACAATTACATCATACGACTAAAGAAAATGGCTATTTCATGTGATTACGCTGACAACACTTTAAATGACATGATTAGGGACCAAATTGTGGACAGTTGTCAGTCAAATGAACTCAGAAAAAAGTTCTTAAAAGAAAAAGACTTGACCCTCACAAAAATACAGGAAATCTCACGAGCTTCAGACTTGGCAGATCTTCACAGTAGTAAAATGGCACAAGAGAAAAAGAGCCTGGTACACAGCGGCGATACACGGGAAAAAGAGGAGTATGCTTACAAAACCGACAAATTCAAGCCCAAAAGAAAGCAGTATCATCCCCGTACACAGCCTAAATCGGCAAGAAAACCTAAAATAGTTTGTTTTCGTTGTGGATATGAAAATCACACAGGTGATAAGTGTTACAGATCGCGAAATGTCGTTTGTTCAGTTTGTCACAAAAGAAATCATTTTAGTCACATGTGCAGATCAAAGATAAAGAAAAAGGTTAATTATGTGGATGAAAATGATTCTGAAAATAATGACGAAAGTGATCACAGTGAGGATGTATTAAGTGTAGGCCACGTATTTCAGGTAACAAATTTTGAGTCAAATAGTGTTGAAATTTTGATTGAAGGCAAATCAGTGAAAGTATTAATTGATTCAGGTGCTTCTGTAAATTGCATGGATAAGGATACCTTTTATTCTGTGAAATCTGTATCTACAAAAGTTGAAAAATCAAATGCAAAAATATATCCTTATGCCTCACAAATTCCATTGAAGTTAATTGGAGTATCTAGTTTCAGTGTACTAGTGAATGGAAAAATGCATAAGTTACTATTTCACATAATTGATGGACATTGCAAACCAATAATAGGTCTTAAGTGTGCTATGGATCTAGGAATGATAAAGCTCTGTGTGAATTCTACGGAAGCTCAGAAAAGCAATGGAAATGTAGATTCGATATTATCTGAGTACAAAGATCGATTTGAAGGGCTCGGAAAAATGAAGGATTTCCAGCTAAAATTACACATCGACAGGGATGTACAACCCGTGGCGCAGCCCGCGAGGAAAATGCCGTTTAAAATGAGGGAACAGGTGAAAAATAAACTAGATGAGCTGTTAAAACAGGACATAATTGAAAAAGTCGAAGGTCCAACTTCTTGGCTTTCACCCCTAGTGGTGGGACCTAAAGAAAATAATGACATCAGACTGTGTATAGATATGCGTCAAGCCAATACTGCTGTATTAAGGGAACGCTTTCCCCTTCCAAATATTGATGAAACACTTGAAGAAATGAATGGCGCACAGATATTTAGTAAGTTAGACTTGCGCCAAGGCTTCCATCAAATTGAGCTCGAACTAGGAAGCAGGGACATAACAAATTTTGTGACATACGACGGAATTTACAGATATCGCAGACTAAATTTTGGTATTTCTTGTGCACCAGAGACTTATCAAAGGATCATCCAACAAACTTTACAGGACATTGAAGGATGTAAAAACATATCTGATGACATAATTATCTTCGCAAAAACTCAGACAGAACATGATAAAATCTTGAGAAAAGTGTTGCAGAGACTAAGAGACAAAAATCTGACATTAAATAGTGACAAATGTATTTTCAACAGAACCAGCATTTCATTTATGGGACATACATTGACATCTCAAGGATTAAAACCACAGGACTCCAAAATTCAAGCAGTATTGAAAACAGAAAGGCCAACAAATGTAAAGGAAGTAAAATCCTTTCTTGGACTAGTGTCATATTGTTCAAAGTTCGTACCTCAGTTCGCAACTATAAGCGAGCCATTAAGGAAATTGACACGGAAAAATGAAGCATTCCGTTGGGACAAAGAACAACAAATAGCGTTCGAGACACTCAAATCGGCATTAACAAGTGCTGAGGTTATGTCATACTATGACTCAGATGCAGAAACTAGGCTTATTGTCGATGCAAGTCCAGTAGGGCTTGGAGCCATTCTAGAACAGAAACATAAAGGAAACTTTAGGCCAGTAGCCTATGCCAGCCGTACGCTGAATGCGGTTGAGAGACGATATTCACAAATTGAACGCGAGGCGTTAGCAGTTACTTGGGGTATAGAACGATTTCATGTCTACCTGTATGGAATAACCTTTACAGTGTTAACGGACCATAAACCATTAATTAGTATTTTCAAACCCACTCACAAACCGCCCGCAAGAATAACTAAATGGTTATTACGTCTTCAGCCTTATACATTCAGGCTAGAATTTCAGCCCGGTGTTTTGAATGCATCAGACCAGTTATCAAGGTCTCCATTAAAGGATGAACAGAGTGACTATTTGAGTGAAGAAGCAGAACAGTACATAAATTATGTTACTGAACATTCAGTGCCCAAGGCCATGACACTGGAGGAAATTGACAGGGAATCATCAAAGGATGAACTGTTTCATAAAATAAGACAGTGCTTGAAATCAAATAAATGGTCAACCGGTGACAAAACTTTAACACCATACGTTAAAGTGCGCAATGAACTATCATTAAATGGAAATTTGCTACTGCGCGGAACCAAGCTGATAATACCTGATAAATTACGGGACAGAATCCTTTCAATATTACATGAAACACACCAAGGTATTTATCGCTCTAAAGCTCTTTTACGAGAAAAACTATGGTGGGCAGGAGTAACCAATGATGTAGAAAGACTTATCTCAAATTGTGCTGTATGTCAAAGACTATCAAATCCAGTCAGGCCCCCACCAATTCAACCAACAGAATTACCTAATAAGGCTTGGGAAAAAGTAGGAATAGACATTACAGGTCCATTCAAAGGAGGACAATACTGTTTAGTGTTAATGGACTACTATTCTAGATACCCGGAAGTTGAAATAATGCAAAGCATAACTTCTACTGCTATCATAAACCGACTGATCAAAATCTTTGCAGCCCATGGGTATCCAGTTGAATTAGTTTCTGATAATGGGAGACAATTTGTGTCAGATGAAATGGAAACTTTTTTAGCTGAAAATGGAATAAAACATCGAAGAGTTATCCCATACTGGGCCCGAGCAAATGGATTAGTGGAAAACTTTAATAAAAGTCTGAAAAAAGCGATACAGGCAGCATGCCTTGAGAAGAAAAACTGGAAAACTGAAATATACAAATTCCTAATAAACTATAGGACAACACCACAGTGTACCACAAATGTTCCACCCAGTGAATTATTGTTTAATAGACAGATCAGAAATAAACTTCCTTCCTTTGATAAGGGAAGTGCTCCATCCAAAATAAGGGAAACTGATGCGAGAAAGAAGGCGATCATGAAACGAAACGCAGACAAACATGCAGGGAAGGACTACAAACGATATCGCTTGGGACAGAAAGTACTTGTTATACGTCGAGACCAACGAAAATCCGATTCAAATTGGGAAAACGAATGGTATTCAGTTATAGGCCAATATGGACCTAGGGTGAAGCTAAAATCTAAGCTGAATCAGATATTTTACAGACATGCCTCCCACTTAAGAGACCTGAATGAACTTAACTAAAATTCCCATATACAAATTTCATTCAGAAATTAACAGTGACATTGGGTTAGGTGTGTAAGTGTGATGAGTGTAAGGTTTTGACAGTTTCATTTGTTTCAATTATCAGAACACTTTAGTTTGCCATGCTCCAATGAAATAATGACTTTTTTAGAGGTCTTATCAGATACTCTTAAATTTGATACACTTGATACAGGAACTGTGTCTGGACTAATTCTTAATTGGATTTTACCGCATTCAATCTTGTAAAGCACCCCTGAATTATAAGTGCTAGGTATTTAAGCTTAGTTTAAATTTAAATTTTATCAAATTTAATTTTAATTTTAAAGGAAGAAAGGGAATGTAATATCTTGCTAGAGCAGTTATATGATAATGTGTGGTATACACCCCTGTAGGTCCTAACTTTAATTAAACTTGACATTGTTATAATTGTATGTATGTTGTTGCATGCTTGGTCTTTAGAATAGATTAAACTGTAGAACTAACAAGACGTGTTTTCACTGTCTCTACAATAGCTGCTAGTATTAAAGAACATTACAGTCCTGATCTGATCTGGGCCGGCACAATTTGCCAAATTCCCGTTTTGTGGTTTCTGTAAAAAATGGGTTATTATATCATATGTCCAGAAAAGTCACATGGGGTTGGAAAAAAATACTGTTTTTCTTGCCATTTAATCTCCAGGTCATCATACCTAAAAACTGCAGTAAAATTCCTATATTAAGACCACCTTTGGGACTGTCCCAAAAGGGTTCCCTGGCCACCGGATACTGTCTGAATAACTGAAACCTATGAAATAGGGTTTCCAAAGCAGAATTAAGTCTTAATTTTAGGTGATCTTAATAACTGAGAAAGAATGGTCTTACCTTGAAAATGAAAGTTGTTATACCCCCACAAATGAAATTTGGGGGGGTATATAGGAGTGAGCTTGTCGGTCTGTCTGTCTGTCGGTCAGTCGGTCAGTCGGTCGGTCTGTTGACTTGGTTTCCAGACGATAACTCAAAAAGCGCTTCACCGATTTTTATAATTTTTGGTACACTGATGTAACATCATAAAATACAGGTCAAGTTCGATTTCCACTACAATTCGTCAATTTTCGACATAGTTATGGCCCCTTTGAAGTGAAAAAATTGCAAAATGCCGCTGTTGTACTATCAAGGCAGTTTTTGTGGCTGTACTCAGTAGGATTATCTTGAAATGGAATGTTGTGTATACTCATTGGAATAACTTCAGAGAGTTGATTCTAGTGAGTACACAATTATGACATACCTATATTTTAAAGAAAATTAAGAAGATATGCCTATTGTTTCCTCCTGATCTCGTGCTATAATAAGAGGACTGTTCAAATATGAATGCAACTAAGCACATACAAATTATTCCGTGATAGATTTCGATGAAAAATTTATTTTGTCCCCTCAAAGTATTTCCTTTTAACAGATATACAAACTTACAGTCTTCTGATCCAATCATTGAATGCATTTTGGTAGTCTTTTCGAGGTATGCTATGAAGGCACTGGAATATTGCAGAACCGAGGTGTTTGCGCTGTACAAATTTTCGACCAGAAAGGTATTTTTTCAGTCGCGGGAACAAAAAAAAGTCACACAGGGCAAGGTCAGGGGAATACGGGGGGTGAGGGAGTTCAACAACCTTTTCCTGCTTCAGATAGTCTTGCACAATGAACGCCTTGTGTGATGACGCATTGTCATGTAGCAATCTGACATTGGCCACACTAGTTGTGGGTCTTCGTTCTTTGAAATATTTCTTCAATTTTCAAAGAACTTTATTCTTGTAAAACTTCGCATTTACAGATTTGCCTTTAGGCACAGCAACCTGAATAGCAGGGCCCTGATTTGAAAAGAATATGGCATACATTACCTTCTTGACACTCATGGTCCGCTTTGCAATGCATGGTCTTTTGCAATAGTTTGTTGGCCATATTTTGTTCTGAATCTTTCGTTTTGGCACAAAAAAGTGAACCCATGTCTCGTCACCTGTGACGACATTAGCGAAAGAGCGTGCATTGTAATTTGGAAACTTTTTAAGCAACTTCTTGGCGCACTGAACGCGTTTCTTTTTCTGCTCATCTGTCAACAGATGGGGAATCCATCTAGCACAGATCTTTCGTATTTTCAAATCCCATTTCAGAATTGTATGAGCTGCTGCTAATGAGATGCCAAACATACTAGCTATTTGCCTAGTGGTGTATCGTGCATCGGTAGCAACTATTTCTTTCACTCTAGCAATCATCTTGGCAGATGTTGCTCTTTTCGGCCGACGATCATGTGGTGCATCTTATGTTGAGCCTAGCCCACAGCTGAATTTCTTACACCAACGAAAAACTGTCCGAAAAGACATTTCATTATGCCCATAAACCGAACATATTTCATCAAAAATGTCTTTTCACCGTATACCAAGAATACAACGATTCTTAATATAGGACCATATTTCAACGGCGTACTCTGACCTTCTTCAAACCATGTTTTGTATTAGTATACAAGAGTAGACAGTGTTTATCGAACGGTATACAGGGCGAAAGTTCACGGATTTTAATAGGTTTGGTATCAATGTATAGGTAAAATGTTTTTCTACGCTGTGATATTTATTTCCAGGTGATTTTTGCATTAGTGCATGAGAAAACGTTCTACTTGCATTCATATTTGAACAGTCCTCGTAATTAACCCTTTTTGTACCAAATGGAATCTTCCAGGAGTGCATTCCAAGATTAAGGGGTGTCCGGTTGTGTTTCTTCAAAATTTGTTTGGAAAATGGCTTAACATTTTGCAAACAGTGTAGGCCCTGATCAGACCCCGCATTCTGCGGTGAGAATGCAGGGTCTGATCTGGACCTGCACTGTATGCCGACTACCCTTTTCGGGGTTTCTGGTACAAAATGGGTTAACCTTTACCTCTCTCTGGGCTGGATTAGCAGGTGACAAATTGATGATATTTATATTATTTTTCCATGAAAACACGTGTTGACATTTAATGCAAAGTGTCTTTGCATGAAATAACAAAATCTGTTTAACCCTTTTAGTACCAAATGGAATCTTCCTCCTTATATATAGCAGGAGTCCATTTCAGAATTTAAGGGTGTCAGGTTGTGTTTTCTTCAAAATTGATTAGGAAAATGGCTAAACTTTTAGCAAACAGTGGAGGCCCTGATCAGATGCCGCGTCCTGTGGCATCTTATCTGGGCCTGCACTGTTTGCCAGGGTACCCGTTTTGGGGTTTCTTGTACTAAGTGGGTTAATAAGGAAAAATATTTCAATATGTTCTCTGCTTGCAGTCTCAGCATTAACCCTTGGTGGCTACAACAAATTGTCCCTAAGTGTAGGCCCGGAAAACAATCCTGAAATGAGACTTAGACTGTTTTGTTTACATTCCTGTACAGTAAGCCAACAGTGTAGACTATGATCAGACAACACATTCTGGGGTCTGATCAGGGTCTAGCCCAACACAAGATCCCAGTCCAGATTCTATAGATAGCACCCTTTCGGAACACTTCAACCTCACACCCATAATAATAGTTCAGCTTTTTTCTAAAAATAACTGTATAGTCATGTGGACATCAGCACTGAGGAGCCTCTGTGCTTATTAACTTTGGTTAGATTCACATAGTAAAAGTACTGGAAAGTGTTTCGATTTAACTGGTTATTTAATCCATATTTTGTACTGGAAACCCCAAAACGGGTACCCTGGCAAACAGTGCAGGCCCAGATCAGACGCCGCGGAACGCGGCATCTGATCACAGCCTACACTGTTTGCATAAAGTTCAGTCATTTTCGAAATAAAATTTGACGAAAACATGACCTGACACTTATATATGTAAGGTGGAAGATTCCATTTGGTACAAAAGGGTTAATGTCCCAGAATGGGTCATTGGCAAGATGAGAAGCCCACAGAATGAATTTGTTGATCAGAGTCCTAAAGTATAAGAATTTAAGCGTATATACTGGGTTGAGACACATTTTTTCAGCCTACACTCTGACACAATGGATTGATGAACAGTAGTTCACACAGTAAGTGCCGTTCATTGGTGGCACTGATAAAAAAGATTTAGTGTCCCTTTGTACTAACTTCAGTACAGAGCTCTATCATGTTAAATGGCAGTGGATAAAAGTGAGGTTATCAGACATTCAGAGATAGATAATTAAGTGGTAATTAACCCTGACTGTTAATTTGGTAACCTATTTCAGTGTATCAGCATGCAGCTGTTGCAAAAAAGATACTGTTTTTATCAGAGAACAAAGTACATACATGTGATTCCTATTACAACTTGAGGGAGGGAATCTCTTAACCCTTCTCTTGCTGAATATTCATTCTAGCCACACCCATCTCTGACTTTGAACCTATCAGATTACTTGATGTAATTTATTCCTACAAATTCATAAACTGAAAGTCAAACAGTGTAGATCCTGATCAGATGGCTTCTTCAGAAGCCATCTGATCTGGATCTACACTGTTTGCAAAGACAGGGATTGTCGTGAACAGCAAGATAAGAGTTAATCTAGGGCCTATGCTCTTAGTTAACCACTGCACCATGCTGATGACTTTCTAATGGTTATCGCCGCTGAATAATTAATTTAGCCACACCAATCACTAACTTTGAACCAGTCAGACTGCTTTATTGCCTACACACAGTGTAATAGTTTGACTGTCATTACTGACAATGACCAGTCTTAACCCTTGTCCTGCTGAATATTCAGATATGCCACACCCACTACTGATTATCAACCAATCAGATTACTTGATGCAAATTATTGCAACAAATTCATAAAATGAATGGCAAACAATGAAGATCCTGATCAGATGGCTTCTTCAGAAGCCATCTGATCTGGATCTGCATTGTTTGAAAGATCAGACATATCCGGGCTCAGCAGGACAAGGGTTAATCATATTTGAGAAATGTTACTGTCTGCCTGTTCTAAGATGGCTGGTGAGACCGATTCTAGCTCTGAACTCACTGTCTGTTGCAGATAGAGCAACAGATCCTAGAGGAATGATGCCCTAGCTCTGGCTTTGCGCTGTGCGGTTTCTACTCAACTTCACTGATTCTTTTTGCCTTGTATTCACTGGCACCCCTTCTAATGAGACCTTGCCACTTTTCTCTGTCCTGTGCAATTTGTTGCCACGACTCTGTTGGAATGTTGAAGTCCCTGAGGGAGGCTTTGAGGGTGTCCTTGTAGTGCTTCTTCTGACTGCCTTAGAAGCGTTTGCCCATTTCTAGTTCTCAACAAAGACTTTTCTTTGGCAAACGTTCCTCAGGCATTCTGGTAGCATGGCCTATCTATCATAACTGTGTTAATTTCAGAAGAGTACGGTAATTCTCCTATAATTTCGAACAAAATTAAATAATTATTTTTGCCGCTGTTCGAATTTTTAGAAATTCGAGCTGGCAAAAAAATCCACTGTTCGAAATTTTAAGGTTCTGACCTATCATGTTCTTCGCTTGCTGCTCTTTTAATACCTCAGAGACCATAGAAGCTTGTACAAACCGCAAATGCTCTAATTAGGCTGCGCAGACTGATCTGAGTCTTCAACTGTCACAGCCTCATTTACAAGTTACAGGTTGCACCGCATTTACACATTTCCATGGATTTGAGCCGGCGCAGAGCAAAGAAAACTTCTACTACAAAAGTATCAGATCAGCCTATGCATCAAGCCAATGCGGCTTGATCTCGTTTGCTGCTAGTTGACTGGAACATATGTCACAGAAGACTCATACGAAAAGCTAAAGCTCTGATCAGACAGTGCGGATGCGCAGGCTGATCCGAGTGTTCACTGGTCTCGCGCCTCGCCGTACTTTCCAAATTCAACGTTCCCCGAAAATGTGCAACTAGTAAATGTGGACAAAGCCTTCACATATTGTTCTTTGAATAGAAGGCTCATACGAACAGCAAAGACACTGATCAGAATGTGGGAATGCGCAGGCTGATATGCGCCTTCACCGTTCATGCGTCTGTGCTTTTTTTTAAAGTTCAATCTGGTGCGACATGCATGAACATTGTAAATAAATATAGCAAAACAAACGCGAAACCACCAAGAAAATCAAAGATAAGTACCCTAACCAGCAATCATAGTAACTCCCAGGCAAAGCGGTGCGAGTCGGACCGTCCATGCTGATAAACCCTATTGGTTTCATTGGGCGACAGGGCTTGAGATGTTGTTTCATCTCGATGTCGGGTAAAAGTCCCACAGAACTGAAAGCAACGTCTCCAAAATGACCTTTACAGTGTTGACGTGGACGTTAAACCTCAAATCAAACAAACAAAATCATAGTAACTGTTTGTGCCTTTTCACAAGCAACAACTGCTCGCTAAAATGATGTAGTTTGTTTTGGCGGGAAAACATTCACAGGCTGCTTTAACTGCACATGCTAATATGACGCACTACAGTAAAATTGCGGAACATCCATGAGACGTCGCCTGGGAAAAGGCTGTGTCACTTAAAAACAGTTAGCTGAACAATGAGAGATCTTTAAAATAGTGCTGTCTGTTTTAGCTCAGCGTGGAAGGATCATGCAGCCGATCTTTTTCTTCAAGCCCCGATTGGCGGGGGCCGTAATCCCAGTCTGTGCCGGTCGCTTAATGACCAGCGAAGAGGCAGGTCATTCTGCACAGATGAAATGACACCTCAAGCCCTCGAAGGCGCTGATCAGACTGCGCAGATGTGTACATGTGATATCGCCCAATTTCGTCGGGTTATTCTGATTTAGAACCCCATCTTCCGGTCTCCCGCCCGACGGCCCTTATCTCCCGACACATCACGTGAACAAGTCCGTGATATGAATACCCCCTAACCCCCCACTTTATATATAGACAAGTGGGGGAGGGTTTTCTGCTCCAAAACATAGATTGTGGGTACTCGTTAGTGTTTGCAGTGTTAATAAGAAAAATATCACAGATTTTTATCAAAAACTAGACAATTCGGAGATGTGAAAAATGTAATGTGTCTCTATGTGTTACCGTATGAAAACAATTTCTACAGTCGACCAGCAGTAACCGTTAGCTAACCTTTATCATGTATAACCCTTTTTTTGCCAAATGGAATCTTCCTCCTTACAAATCACAGGAGTTCATTTCAAAATTTAGGGGTGTCAGGTTGTGTTTTCATGAAAATTTATTTGGAAAACGGTTGAACATTTAGCAAACAGTGAAGGCCCTGACCAGACGCCGCGTTCTGTGGCATCTGATCTGGGCCTGCACTGTTTGCCAACTACCCGTTTTTGGGTTTTGGTACTGAATGGGTTAATGTACTGTGTAGTGTCATAAATTTCAATGGTATTGATTGCGCAGTAGGTGAATGAATACCCCCAATTAAGAATCTGTAATTTACAGCTAGTCCGTGGCCATATATTCGGCAGTGAGCCATTGTCATAGTTTGGTGCTGCAACCGATTGCGAATCGGGAATCTACCTTTTATTCACTTATTTATTTCTTTTCACACGTCACTGTCATTTGGGGAGATTCTGGGCAGATCAGACTTTTCCATTCTGTGCCACATCCAGTACTACAGTAGAATTCCTACATTAAGACCCTTAATGGTTTTTATGACCACTTTTGTACAGTCCCAAAGGTGGTCCCTGACCAGATGACATTGTGGGCAGGAAATTGGAAGATAGAATTATTGCACCCTTCCAAATAAGCTTTTTAAGTAGAATTAGGTTGTGGATACTCATTAAAACCGCCTCGCCGAGGCTGTTCTAACATATCTACAATATATGGTTTATGATTTTTTATCTGAATTTTTTTTTTTTGATGGTGATTTTTCAATAGTTGCATTGACATGTTCTGTCTTATTTCCTAAAACAGGACCGTATTCGAGAAGTCGTCAAGCTTAACCGTAACCGCTGACCCATGAGATTTCCTGTTATCAATACATTATGAAGTTGCTAAGAGAAAACTCGCTTGCGCATATTAATCGGAATCTATTCCCAGTGCAGATGCGGACTGAGTCTGTGTTGGTCGAGCATGCTGGAAGCACCATTTTAAATTGATGCGAACAGCCAAGTCTCAGATAAGACTGCGCTGCCGCAGATGCGCCGCAAACAGATGAGGCTCTGATCAGACTGCACTGCCGCAGATGCCCCGAGAACAACCGAGGCTCAGATCAGACTGAGCTGCCGCTGATGTGCCGCAAACAGCCGAGGCTAAGATCAAACCGCACAGGTGTAGGGTCATGTGAGCTGGTAGCGCCATTTAAGATTGATGCGAACAGCGGACTCTCAGATCAGACTGTGCTGTAACAGATGTGGCGCGAACAGCCGACACACAGATAAGACTTCGCTACCGCAGATGCAGCGCGATCAGCCTTGGCTAAGATCAGGCTGCGCAGTTGCGGTCCGAGTCATGCTGGAAGCCCCATTTAAGATTGGGCTCAGATCAGACTCCGTGCTGCTGCAGATGCGGCGCAAACTGCCAAGGCTCAGATCAGACTGCGCAGATGTGGCCGAACAACCAAGTCTCATCAGACTGCGCAGGTGTGGCCCGAACAGCCAAGGCTCAGATCAATCTGCGCAGATGCGCTTAGTGTCTGTGCTGGTGGTGTATGCTGGAAGTTCCATTTTTGATTGGCGTGGCTCGATATCGGCAATATGAGGTAGTTAAACCAATTCACGCGTGGCGAGTGACACAGTGGGGATTCCCCCAATAACATGATAAAGGACGCGCTCAATAATTTGAATACGCAACATTTGAGCCCAAACGAAAGATATGGTTGATTTTAGGGAGGACATTATAAAAAGGCATTTTACAGGGAGGGCTCGGCGCCTTCGAAAAATGGCCTGTACTGATAATCTTTGAAGTCACCTTATCCATTATGGAGACAGTGGCAAATAGTTTAGACCCAGATCAGACGCCTCAGAATGTGGTGTCTGTTCTGAGTCAACACTATTTCCGTAAAGTATGTACATTTCTTTTTTATAAAACTTAACAAAAACAAAACAAACCTAACATTCCTATAACTCGAAATGGACCACTCCAAACTTATGTTTATTGTCATATATGGTTTACAATTATCAGACTGTGTCTTCGCAGCGGGACTCAGGCCAGTATAATCCACTTATATCAATTCTGGTGGCTGGTCTTCACATCAGAAGGCACCGTCACCAATGTGACTAAAGGGATAATAATATAGTACGGATCGGTAATTACACAGCGAAATTCAGTGTTCGAAATTTTAAAAACTGCTGTCTTATAAAAATGCCACTGTTCGAGATTTTAAAGGTATTTTGGAAATTATTTTTCTCAATAATTTTTGGTGTCCGAATTTTTAGGGTGTTCGAAATTATAGGAGAATTACCGTATGTATACTTTGCATCCCTGCCCTGTTCAGGACTTCCGTGTCTGGAATCCTGTCTTGCCACTTAATCTTGAATAGTTTTCTAAGACAGCTAGTATGGAAGTGATTCAGTCTTTTTGGCATGCCATTGATAAACTGTCCATGTTTCACATGCATACAATAGTGTTGGCAGCACCACAGCTCTGTAGACTTCCAGTTTTATGTCAAGTCTTTGTTTGTTTGATTTGAGGTTTAACGTCCCCGTCAACACTGTAAAGGTCATTTTGGAGACGTTGCTTCCAATTTTGTGGGACTTTTACCCGACATTGAGATGAAATGAATTCTCAAGCCCTGTCGCCCAATGAAACCAATAGGGTTTATTAGCATGGACGGTCCGCCTCAAACCGCAGTTCCAGGACAGGCTTAGATCCTCTAAGCGGTTTATCAGTACTAGTGTGCGACCGGATTCAGCTCTGCATGGAAGCATCATGCAGCCCATATATTTCTTCAAGCCCCTATGGGCGGGGGCTTTATGTCAAGTCTGATCTGATTGTGAGGTCATAGCTATCACAGGAGTCAGATACTTGATACCTTTTTGCATCTTCTCTTCTGATGGATCACCTTTTACCATGTCATCAGCAAAGAGGAACACATCTGATCTGGATCTAAACTGTTTGCAAACTTAACCCTTGTTCTGCTGAATATTCATATATGTCACACGCACTACCGATTATCAACCAATCGGATTTCTTGATGCAAATTATTGCAACAAATTCATAAACAAAATGGCAAACAATGAAGATCCTGATCAGATGGCTTCTTCAGAAGCCATCTGATCTGGATCTACATTGTTTCAAAGAAAAGGAATATCCGGGATCAGCAGGACAAGGGTTAAGTGGGATAAGGTTCATCAAGAGTATGTACAGTTGGCACTTTAAGGATATTGGTAGTTAGAACTTTTAGGGTTGTTAGCCCTTATCTTGCTGAATATTCAGTTAAGCCACACCCATTTATGACTTTGAACCAATCAAATTACCTGATGTAATTCATTCCTACAAATTCATAAATTGAATGTAAAACAGTGTAGATCCTGATCAGATGGCTTCTTCAGAAGCCATCTGATCTGGATCTACACTGTTTCCAAAGATAGGGGTTTTCGTGAACAGCATGATAAGAGTTAGTTGGCACTTCAGGGTTTGGTGTATCAAGAGTTTTCTGTTTGGGCTATCCAGAATCCAGTTGTCACTTCAAAGGTTGGTTTTATTCAGAATTCAGTTTGCACTTTAAAGGTCCAGAAAAAAATCAGAGTTAATACTAAGTACAGTTGGCTCTTTAAGGGTTGGTTTATGAAAAGTACAGTCTGAAATGAGACACAGTCGTACTAAAGCTTAAATTTATAGGCTTATTTATTTTTGCTGATTGGTTATTTATGGTTTTGAGTGCAATTGTATTAAGCTTCCATATGCATTATTGATATAGCTATTAGATTTGATGTTTTCAGTGCAAACTCACTTATACAAATTTAGATTTCTGGGTGTTGACCATATGTTTCTGTTTGCATTTATCTCAGCTATAAAGGACTTGTGCTCAGACAAAGTGCCCTCTTATTGTTTTATTGCAAAAGTTCTAGGAAACTGTTCTATTTTTTTAAACAAAAACTACCTTTAGGTCAAAGAAAGCCATGATTGAAATACAGATGAGCACAGATTCCAACCTCATTTTATGCAGAAAAATTGCTGTTATTATTACGTTTTGCTTCTGCAGTATTTCCTTACATCATGTTAATGAGTTCATTCACCATATTTTCATTATGTGCTGCCTCCCAGCTTACACATTGTCAATATTGGAAAAAAACAGGTAACCAGACCCCCCTGACCTTTCTAGGTCAGGGGGGGGGGGGGTCTGGTTACCTGTTTTTCCAACAATGATAACCTTCAGACTAGGGACCAGCAGATAATGCAAATAAGGTGAATGGAATAAAATTTTATATGAGGTTTATAAGCCCCACCCCCACACTATTCAAAGAATGGTAGAAAGGGCATATAATGTTACTCCTGCCCATCCATGTCAGTGTGCAAGTCCAGGTTTGTGTTTGAGATGCTTTTAGTTTTCTCGACCCATTTTGTACGGAAACCCCAGGACGGGTAATTGGCAAACAGTGCAGGCCCAAATCAGACACCGCATTCTGATCTACACTGGGCCAAAAAGTTCAAACATTTTCCAGGTAAATTTTGAAGGACACACAACCTGACACCCCTAAATTTTGAAATGGACTCATGCTATATATGAGGAAGATTCCATTTGGTACAAAAAGGGTCAGCTGCGCCACCAGGCTGGGGATCCATGTCCTTTGGACACATTTCTAGTTGTTATTTTTCATCAAAAATGTAGATTGTGTGGACTTGTTAGAAACACCTCAGTGAGGTTGTTCAAATTTATAATACCCAGCAGGCAAACGACGTTGCACTGACGTGGATGTGACGTTGCATAAAAGTCATGACGTTGTACTGACGTTGATGTGATGTCACAATCATGTGCCTGCTGGGAACTTGCTGCAGAATCACCAAGTCAGATCTGAGGCTGACATGACAGTCTTTGCTGGTGACATGATCCTTCTATATAACCTCCCAGCTATCCAGAGATAAACCGTAGCACATTCAGTTTTTCAGCACATGGATGTACAGCCTGATCTGTGTCTTTTCTTGTCACACATAGTGTATATTTTTTTTTGTGCAACAGCTCATTTGACGTTGATTTTTTTCGGTGGGGGGGGGGGGGGGGGTTACGGCCCTTTCAAGATTATTTCTCACATATCGAGCCGATCATTAATCAGAGGCGGGTGAAAACCGGAGTACCCGGAGAAAAACCACCTGACCTTCCGTTGCAGGACTTGTCGTCTTTTTTATTTATTTTTTTTGTTTATGGTTTTATGGCCCTTTCAAGATTATTTCACTCATATTGAGCCGATCCTTAATCAGAGGTGGGCGAAACCCGGAGTACCCGGAGAAAAAAACCACCTGACCTACCGTTGCAGAACTTGGCGTCTCACATGTGACTCGAGCGAGGCTCAAACCTACAGCGGTGAGAGACCTAATGATTCAGAGTCAGCGCTCTTAACCACTAGGCCACGGAGGCCAGTCTTGACTTTGAAAGAGACAGGAAACCATAAAAATTTGGACACCTTGAGGACTCACTGTGTTTCTCCTAAAGTTTTAACAAACTTGTTGGAGTCCATCAGAATGTCCAACAGTGTAGACCCTGATTAGACTTCTCCTTCAGGAGCAGTCTGATCATGGTCTGCACTGTTTGCTTTGGTCTATCTGTCTCCATACAGGATATTGATAATTACAGAAGGTCAGTATGTGGCTTAGCTGATGACAAACATTTGGGACATTTGATGTTTAGTGCAAATATTTAGTTTCTGTTTGAAGATAGAAAGAACCTTCTCAGCTAGCCATAGATAAAACACAACTGGTATGCATGGTTCACTGTGGGTTAGTAATTTGGGGTAACATTTTATTGAAAAGCTATCAAATATTCTTCACTTGTCTGAAGATCCATGATACAAACTAAATTCCAGACTGTTTATTGAATAGTTATCAAAATTTTGCTGTTTAATTTCCCTCCTTGTCTTCAAAATCAATTTATTTGTCTACTGAGAAATGGTATTTATATTATTTCAGTTTCTTGTTAAAATCATTTTGAAAAGTACAACTCTTAATACCCCAAAGAGCCACTTTGCCATTCCTGGAAATAACATATAACACAGAGCAAACACCTACGATATATAGATTGGGCTTGCATGGTGCTTCATGCAGAGCTGAATGCAACAGAACTTGAGTACTGGTAAACTGCCTAGAAAATCTAAGCCTGCACAGGTAAAGCAGTGCAAGTTTGACCTTTCCTTGAACTCTAGGGGTTTCTTTGGGTGGTAGGGCTATACATTGTATTTATACATACAAATATACTATCACATATTAATATGTTCATTCTGGAAAGGATTCAAGCTTATAAAGTTCATCTCCTGGCAGGGCTTTAGATGTTATTTCATCTCAATGTCGGGTAAAAGTCCCACAAAATTGGAAGCAACATCTCCAAAATGACATAAATATTGTTGACAGGGATGTAAAACCTCATTTCAAACAAACAAAACCTAAGGTATATTACAATGTGCTTGCTGAAGACAGGTGCTTAATTAATACTTGAGAGTTTTATTGCATTTGCCTTTTTTCAGACACTGAATGGGAGTTTGCTGAAGGTTGCACTACAGTAAATAATTGGTCTTTATGAAAGCTGCACTTGCTTTGGGGAGAGCTTTCAGTACAGAATTGAATATTCTGCTGCTTCTGATTGGATTTGGTGGAAAGCCATTATTTTTCTGAGAAGTTTTATTGTTTATTAGAAGAAATATTAGTAGGTATTTGCTATTGTAATATGCAGCTGATTTAAATTGAACCAGAAAATTGTGCTGACTGGCCACTGGAAATGCCTGGATTTATTCGGTGCGGTATGGGTTTGTTGACACTGGCTGCCAAAAAGGCCAAAATATGCCGCACAGCACCTATATTTTTTAGCTGCTTCTGGAAGGTAAATGGTCAGCCTGTCAAATTATATGCCTCATAATGGAAGCATTAGACTTGCTGAAATGTGGTAGAACATGGAATATGCCCCAATTTACATTGTGAGTAAGGGGATTTTTTTTACTGTAGTGCCACCTGAAGACAGTTTGCTCAATGCTTCAAAGATCTGTATATATTGCCCAAAATATTGTGGTAGTGTTGCAGGAGCTTGATTAGGGTTCATACCGTTTACTATCCCTCCAGAGCATTTTCAATTATGTTCCCCAAATTCTTCAGCTATGAAGTCATATAAAGGTTCAGTATTTTCTGACCTGTGCGTGCTTAATTGACTGAGGGTGCAGACAGACAGATATAGAAGTGTGACATAAACTAAAAGATAAAGAGAAGATCCATAAATGGTCTGTTGCAAAAATATTGACACACATGAGCTTAAGAAACAGTTGGAATGCAAACATTCCATTGATAATAAATACCAAGTATTGAACAACAAAGTCCATATTTTAGTACAATGTATTTCTTTGCTTCACTGTTTATCCAATTTTTGGTATTTAATGTATAAACCATGCAAATTTCCTCATTACCAAATATCAACCCTTAAACTGCCAATCAAGACTTTTGCAGATATCATTTTCAATTTATTATTTTTTTCAGAGAAAATAAGGATGGACGTTACATGTGAATCGTCTGCCCAGCAGACGATTCACATTTAACGTCAATCCTTATTTTCTCTGAAATTTAAAAAAAAAAAAAAAAAATATGAGATTGCCATCTGCCCTAATATTTCGTTCGGCACTTAAGTGTTAATAAGGGTAATAACCATTTTTGAGGTCACATTGACATTTTGTTTGGCCTACATGTATGGTGGGTATTTCAACTATGATGTGAATGTAGGCATGAGGCATGAGGGAAGGTCTTTCTGGAAGGGATGGTGGCTTAGGGGTTTATGGCTGGGTGCAGTAGTGGTTAGAAAAAAAGCATTATAAGCCAGTGGACCATGGCCAACATCATAAGACAAGAGTTTGTACAACAAAAACTAAAAAGAAAAGAAGAAAAGGATATTTTATGGAGCGTTAATTTTTTTTGCAATTTCAGCTCCTGAATTACAGAACTCAACAGAGCATGAAAATTATATTGAAAAGGCAACAGTCATGGGCACTCACATTAACAATGTCAAGCTGTCATTTTCATGTATCTATCTACAGAGAAAACAAGGCTACACATAACATTTGAATTGTCTTTGTGATTCTCATTAAATTTAAAGTTTGATGGTTGGCGGTAAAATTTACAATCGTATTCGAAATGTGCTTAAATTTTGTGGTCATTCACCAGCTTATGATCTCAATTAAACATTGATCAATGAAACCACTAGAAACATTTACAGTGTTGAGATGTAATAGAATTCAGGGGTAACAACCTACGTCATAGCAGGTTGTTGTACCCATTTCAGAATCGGCCATATTGGTGTAAATAGGGTACATAAAATGCTTCAAACTAGATAGGTACATTACGATTCTTCAGAAAACATACTTCAGCTGGTAACGAACAATATTTGCATCCCATCAGTGAGCTAATTCCACATAGAAACATTGAAAAGGCTTTGATAGCTTCGCCACAAGATTAGATTCAGCGCTGTAAACAATGATAGTTCCGACATCATTGCCAAATCAGCTTGTGTCTAATTATTTAAACAAAAGGCCACATTTCTGGGACAGATTTCAGTATGTTTGATTCTTTTATGACCTAATTCACCGACTGCGCCTACTTGTTGTGACAAATGCCTTTTGTGAAGTAAACGCTGGCGAACCTAAGAATGGTTATGACGTAACTGCTCTGACGTAGGTTGTTCCCCCTGGAACTGAGGAGGCTGGTTTGCAAATTGCATAGATTATATAGAATGGTCTTTCTATATAATCTATTCACCATATTTGCATTATTTGCTGGCTCCCAGCCTGCACATTTTCAATATTGGAAAAACAGGTAACCAGACCCCCCTGACCTTGAAAGGTCAGGGGGGTCTGGTTACCTGCTTTTCCAACTCCGATAACCTTCAGACTAGGAACCAGCAGATAATGCAAATAAGATGAATACATTTTGAAGTTGTCCAGTGAGCATAAATTATCTCTGGTTTGTCTTAACCACTGTATAAAATCAATGGACTCACAGCAATGTTGGGTCGACTGTCTCTGAGCTGGGAAAGTGATCTGAACAGAGAATTGGGCTGTTTTGTTTAACACTTAAATTCACATACTTTAGGCAAACAGTTATGTCCCCTGATCAGATGCTGCTGATCTGGGTCTTAGTTGTTTACCAATGTCCCAGGGGCATGTGCAGAGTCAATGCTGTACAGTAAGCTTTCATTAACACAGCACTCTGACATCACAACAACAAGAACAGTGAAGCTATTTTTGATTAGCTTTACATGGATTTCCTACAAATTAGTGTTTGTTAGGGCCCCGCACTGAAAGTGTGGGTGCCCTATAGTAATCACTCTGTCCGTCCGTCTGTCTGTCTGTCTGTCCGTCCGTCTGTCCGTCCACGAATTTTTTTATCCTCCATAACTTTTTATTATTCCTGGATGGATTTAAATATTACTTGGCATCATTCTGTCCGTCCGTCTGTCTGTCTGTCTGTCTGTCCGTCTGTCCGTCCACAAATTTTTTTATCCTCCATAACTTTCTTATTCCTGGATGGATTTAAATATTACTTTGCAGAAATGTTAACCATAATGTGATGGAGTGTTGCGCGCAAGACTCAGGTCCGTACCTCAAAGGTCAAGGTCATACTTAGAGGTTAAAGGTCAAAAAAGGGTCTTTCCTGTGTCCAACAATTAATAACTTTGTTATTATTCCTGGATGGATTTAAATATTACTTGGCAGAAATGTTAACCATAATGTGACAAAGTGTCAAACGCAAGACCCACAGCCGTACCTCAAAGGTCAAGGTCATACTTAGAGATAAAAGGTCAAAAAAGCGTCTTTTTCATTGTGTCCAATCTATAACTTTCTTATACCTGGATGGATTTAAATATTACTTAGCAGAAATATTAACCATAATGTGACAGTGTGTCACGCGCAAGACCCAGGTCCGTACCTCAAAGGTCAAGGTCATACTTAGAGGTGAAAGGAAAAAAAAAACGTCTTTTTTAACATCAACATTTTCCTACTCCTCTGATAGCGCTGCCGGGGCCCTAGTCAGTTTCACTGACAGCTCTAGTTTGATTTGATTTTTAAAGTCCCGTCAACACTGTAAAGGTCATTTTGGAGACGTTGCTTCCAATTTTGTGGGACTTTTACCAGACATTGAGATGAAATGACATCTCAAGCCCCATCGCCCAATGAAACCAATAGGGTTTATTAGCATGGACGGTCCGCCTCGCACCGCGGTTCCTGGACTGGCTTAGATCCTCTAAGTGGTTTACCACTAATAGTGTGCGGGCCAGATTCAGCTCTGCGTGGAAGCATCGTGCAGCCCATATATTTCTTCAAGCCCCTATCGGCGGGGGCAGACAAATCAGTGATGGTCAGATGTATACAAGCACTGAGGTGCTTCTTTGTTAAAACAAATAGTTGACCCAAAAAAGCTTGTTGTTTATATATAGATATATAGAGAGAATCATGGAAATCCATGATCTATTATGTACTCAAGTGAGTAATCTTGAGTTACCTACAGTTATCACCGAGTAAAATGATTAACCCATAAGATGCCAATCACGACATCTATGTCACCTGATGGTAACTTTAAAAGTCATTGTTGCAAACAGTATGGACCCAGATCAGACTGCTCCTCTAGGAGCAGTCTGATCTGGGTTCACACTATAGAGGAGCAGTCTGATCTGGGTCCATGCTTTAAAACCTTGCTAGAATATTCAGCAGATAACATAGACATCTTTCTGGGCATCTTAACCCTTTTTGTACCAAATGGAATCTTCCTCCTTATATATAGTTGGAGTCCTTTAGGGGTGTTGGGTTGTGTTTTCTTCAAAATTGATTAGGAAAATGGCTAAACTTTCAGCATACAGTGGAGGCCCTGATCAGATGCCACATTCTGGGGCGTCTGATCTGGGCCCGCACTGTTTGCCAAGTACCCCTTTAGGGGTTTCCGGTACTAAATGGGTTAAGGGTTCACTACTTAGGCTACTAAAAGACACTCAGTGTATATGAGAGACCTGTTGAGTATGATAACCTATGTTCAGAAGCCAAGTGAGTGCTTAGATAAGATAATTTTCATTAATCTCTATGATATCTACAAACATACGTATCTCAAAAGACTAATTAGCCTGCTCCTCAATTGCTTTAATAGAAAAACATGAAAACATTTTTTGAACATCATTCATAATATTATTTCTATGACAATCCTATCATATTTGAATTATCCGTAGATTTGCTTGCTAGCCAGACAGTCATTTCCGACCAAAGTTAATTATCTAAAGCTCTCTTCATTAGTGAAAGCTTTTAGTATATATACTGTTTCAAAACCAAATATGTTTTATGAAACATAATCTTATAGATGTGTCTCTGTATTTCTGTCTGATCTTTTTGCAGTATTTTGCTGTAAGAAAATGAAACTGACCAGAAAACAAATTTTACCCATTTTGTTTGTTTGTTTGATTTGATGTTTATCATCCCCGTCAACACTGTATAGGTCATTTTGCAGATGTTGCCTCCAGTTGTGTGGGACTTTTACCCGACATTGAGATGGAATGGCATCTCAAGCCCTGTCGCCCAATGAAGCCAATAGGGTTTGTAAGCATGGACAGTCCGACCCACATCGCTTTGCCTTTGCAGGTTTAGATGCTCTAAACGGTTGACCAGTACTCCTGTTCGGTCGGTTTCAGCTCTGCGTGGAAGCATCATAGAGCCCATCATTTTCTTCAGGGGCCGTACCCATTTTGTACTGAATGGAATCTTCCCCCTTACATTTTCAGCAGCAGTCCATTTCTAAATTCAGGGGTGTTAGGTTCAGTTATTTCCAAACATCTTATTGAAAAAATATAAAATGGTTGCAAACAGTGAAGGCTCTGATCAGACCCCGTATTTTGTAGTCACTGATCTGGACCAGCATAACCAATTTTGTAGTTTCTTCATATGAAATGAGTTTATTATTGGAATAAAATTCTTAACCCTTATCCTGCTGTTCACGACAACCCCTACCTTTGTAAACAGTGTAGATCCTGATCAGATGGCTTCTGATTAACGATCTGAAGAAGCCATCTGATCAGGATCTACACTGTTTGTCATTCAGTTTGCAAATTTATATGAATAAATTACATGAAGTAATTTGATTGGTTGAAATGTAAATGGGTGTGGCAAAATTAATTTATGCAGCAGAATAAGGGTTGAGTTTTTGAGGGCCAGAGGACTGTCTCCAGGTACTCCATTTTTGCCAGGTTAAAAATATTCTTGGCGGCCAAGTTACGTAGTGAATCCTCTTGTAAACCCCTTTTATGGAAAGAAAAGTGGGATTTACATTATTATCCTTGCTCTTGCTTAAAGCATAGATTGTGTCTTCGCCCACCTCTGATTAACGATCAGCTTGATATGAGTGAAATAATTTTGAAAGGGCTGTAAAACCAAAACAAGAGAAATGGACAACAACATAGATTGTGGGTACTTATTAGAACTGCCTAAATGAGGTGGTTTTAACCTATTACCTTGGCAAACAGTGCAGGCCCAGATCAGACGCCGCATAACGCGGCGTCTGATCAGGGCCTCCACTGTTTGCTAAAAGTTCACCCATTTTCCTAATTAATTTTGCAGAAAACACAACCTGACACCCCTAAATTTTGAAATGGACTCCTGCTATATATAAGGAGGAAGATTCCATGTGGTACAAAAAGGGCTAACAGACAACCATGTTCCAAGTTTGAAGCAGAAAGAAGAAATAAATGTCTCACAGTTCATTATGATAACACCGCCGCTAGACATAGTGCATTTTTCACATCTCCAAAATGGCTACTTTTCTGATGAAAATTCGTGATATTTTTCTTATAAATACTGAAAACATAGGTTGCGGGTGCTCGTTAGAACAGCCTCATTGAGGCGGTACTAACGAGTACCCACAATCTTTGTTTTGGAGCAGAAATAAGGAAAATAATGTATACCCCCGTAAACCCCAGTTTTCTCTATTATAAAGTGGGGTTTATGGAGGTGTTCCTTACACAGACTTGTTCATGTGATGTTCATCAAAAGCCATGAAAGAGAATTATATCACGGTGTGTGTGTGTGTGGGGGGGGGGGTGGGGGGGGGGGGGGGGGGTGATATCTAGATGTGACTAAAATGTGGTAAGCACTTATAGCATTATCCCATCAAATAAAATCATACGACACACAAAATAATTATGAGAAATTTGCGAACAAAAAAAAAAAAGATTGAGATCAAACCTGTGTATCTGTTTTGTTGCTTGTTAAAGAAAAAAAATCTATATTTTTGACCACAAATAAGGAAAATTATGAATACCCGCTTTAATCCCATTTTTCTCACTGCAGAGTGGGGTTTAGAGGAGTGTTCATTACATAGACTGAGGCAGTTCTAACCACAATCTATATCCACCTAGACATAAGAAAAATATCATACACTCATCCCAACAATTCCAACTTTTGAGATAAGAAAGACTCCATTTTAGCTCACAGGAGTTTTATTTTAATGTTATATGGTAACCAGAAACTTATACTTAAGGTCATTTCTTATGAAATTTAATGTCCAATTGTATACTGGTGGACTCTTCCATTGCTATACGTTGGACAAGTCCATTTGTCATTTAAGGGATGTCAGGACCACTTTTTGGTTTTAATTCTATTTTTGATGGAAAATTCTGTCCGAATACTTTGGGCAAATATGAAAAAAATAAAAAACAATACTACATTAAATTCTCAATTTGATCCAGATCAAAGTGTATTCAACTTGTTTCCTAGGGTGATTTTGGGTCGATCGTGTAGCCCTTTTCCCCCGCATGCAATGGGTTGAACTTGCCAAAGTTTAATCTGAACTGACCACACATGTAAGCTCTTCCCGGTATAAGTTTAATCTGAAATGACCACACATGTAAGCTCTTTCAGGCATGATTAAAGATCTATGTGATAGAACCATATCTTATCAGATGAGAAGATTTCAGAAATGGATGATTTCCCCTAACCTCTAACCCGAATGATAAGTTTATGTATCTGTATTGAAATCTCACTAAACTGGACCCTCTTCTTAAAACCCATCATAGTACTTGAGGGCTAGGAGTTAAAAGTTCAGGACTTAATTAATACTAGTAAAAGAAGACAGTTTAAAAGCATGATCAGAGTTTGATAATTTTGGCAATAACTTTTGACTGTTGAAACAGGTGGCTTACCTGCCTTTGGTAAAGTATTTCCTTTAACCCTTATCTTGCTGAATATTCATTTAAGCCACACCCATTTCTGTCTATCAACCAATCAAATTACTTGATATATTTTTTTCCTACAAATTCATAAACTGAATGTCAAACAGTGATGATCCTGATCAGATGGCTTCTTCAGAAGCCATCTGATCTGGATCTGCACTGTTTCCAAAGATATGGGCTGTCGCGAACAGCAAGACAAGGGTTAACTGAAGTATAACTCCTATTATTCCCTGTTCGGAAAACCAAATCAGAATGGAATTGGCTTCAACAGAATACCATGATAACCCTTGTAAAATGGACAGCAGTAACATGATGGGGCTTCAAAATAAATCATCTACTTTCATAAGGGAAGAAAGCAGCTTTACAAAGGGAGCCAATTCAGTTGCATCCCTGTTAACTCTTATCTTGCTGTTCATAACAACCCCTATCTTTGCAAACAGTGTAGATCCAGATCAGATGGCTTCTGAAGAAGCCATCTGATCAGGATCTACACTGTTTGACATTCAGTTTATGAATTTGTAGGAATTAATAACATCAAGTAATCTGATTGGTTCAAAGTCAGAGATGGGTGTAGCTAAAATGAATATTCAGCAAGAGAAGGGTTAACCTATTTATATATAGCAATGGTCTTTTAATAGAAATCTAGGGGAGTCAGGGTTGAGTTATTACAGAAAATGGCTGATAATGAAAGCTGCCGGCCTCAGTAGCTCATTCGGATGCGCATCTGACTGGTAATCAGGAGGACACGGGTTCGATATCTGCCGGGTTCGGCAACATTCTTTCGTGGAGATTGATCATGAAATCTTTTCTATGGTCATTCTCTCCCTTCCGATGATTCCAGAAGGGCAGTTGTCGGTTTCTGGCGAAAGAATGTGTAATGTACTGGTTAACAGCTTACGTATAAGCCTGCCCATCTGGGCGTGCATTGTTTACCAGGGTACCCCTTAAGGGGTTTCCGGCCTGAAATGGGTTAATATGACTGTATCAAATTCAACCATCACTGACATGTGATTGTTGCATACATTTTTGTTGAACTAAATACAATTCCATAGTTTGATGCGGCAACTAGTGTCAGTTTGTGGACTTCATTGAAAGCATGTTAGAAGTCAGTACATATATTTATGGTAAATACAAAAAATGTGATATTATTTCTAATATGATATGATTAGACATAATAAGCTGTAATTATTAGTTATTAGTAGTTGCGCATGATGCTGGTGGTAATGTCATAATGTTGAATAAAAAATAACATACAATGCCATTTTGTATAGTATAAGGTTAAGACGCCAAGAAAAACACTGCATCTGAAAATGTTGTCTGTTTATGCCATCTGCTGCATCTGCTTGAAAACATTTCTAACATACTTTCACATACAGGCAAACTGTGGACCCTGATCAAACTGCTCTGAACTATGACTGCACTGTTTGCAAGAATGACTTTAAAAAATAACCAGCGGATAACAAAGCTGATTGTAGTGACTGGCATACATTAACTCTAAAGGCCCTGTCACACTCTGACAAAGACCTGAAAGACCGCACGGCGTTCTTAAAACATAAACTACGCAGGGAGAACGGGATGAAATGCAGGAAAAGTGGCAGTTTTCAAGTTGGTTCTACGTCCTTACTACGCCCATGTCAGGATGCCACTGCGTCTAACACGCACTAGCTACGTTTTGTCGCGCGCTTGATCAGGCATACACCACGTCATTTGCCTTTTTACTACGTTTTTACTATGTTCTTCCCAAGACCATTGAGACAACACCACGTGCTTAGTGCGCGTTTACCACGTTCTAACTGCGCCCTTCAAGATGTTATAAATTAAAGTCAACTGCCTCTGCGTTCTCATTCGTTCTGCATTCTGAGGAAATTAAAGAATGACTGCTGATACTACATTTTTAACTCTGCCATTCGTCTGTCATAGTGGCCAAATTGAAATCGTCTTTCAACCGAAAGCCAAGGGCACACCCAACAAGGTTGCCTTCTATTCCTTCTTCATCTTATTCTCCTTAATAACACAAGGGCAGCCTGCGCATCAAGCAGAGTTTGGTTGCCTTGGAACAACACACACTGCAGAAGAACGTTTTGATTCTGTGTGTTCATGATAAAAGTTGAAGCACAAGTGAAAATGTTAGAAATTCTGTAAAGTATTTATACTTAATTGCTTGACGTGACATGGACGCTATGAGAACTTGCTGCAAACGTAAAACGGACGTGTGAAGCACCGAACGAACGTGTAACAAACGTAATGTTGTCTTATACAACGTGGTATGAACGTACTTTTGCCTTTGCAGAAACTTGGAATGGTCGTGGTGGGTACGCGATTGACGTGGTATGAACGTCGTATGAACGCAGTGCAATCTTTTCCGTCCATACCAGGTTTGTACTACGTCAATGTAGACCATATTAGGTTCATGCTCCGTTGGTACTTCGTCAATGCCGTTGTTTCCATGTCCTTACTGAGTCCTTACTGCGTCCTTATTCGATCACGTCCTCGCCACGCATTTTTTGAACATGTTCAAAAATCATCCACGTCAGCCAAGACCATAAAGATCGCATCACGTCCTTATCGGTTTCTACTGTGTTCCTTCTACGTCGTACAAGTTCGTTCTACGCCGGCCCGGTTTTACATTGACGCAGTGGGAACTTGGTCTAGTGTGACTGGGGTTTAAACAGCCAATCATGACTGTTGCAGAAGATCTACAAGTAAAAAGCTTTTCAAAAAGAATCAGGATCAGATTCTGCAAAATAAGGCATCTGATCAGGTTCTAGTACTTTGATTGTTTGTGTCCTGGTGCCGCTAAGTAACTTTCTGCTCTTTTCGGTGACTCAAGACAGTTGTGTTCTTCGATTGTGACTTATAATATAATAATAATAATAATTAAGTCTTTATTTCAAGAGGGTAACACAATTAGAACAATAACTAATCTCCCTTGCGGCCCTCAAATTATTTTCAAATTTTACAACAAACAAAGTTCCATATTTACAACAATCATCCGGACACACAGGCGAGAGCAAACAGCGTAAACCCAGAAAAGATGCCAAAGAGTTCAGCATCTCTTCAGGGTCTACACTGTTCACCAGTCGTCTAGCCACCCACAGGCACAATGGCAGGTAGTAAACCATACTTGTTCAAGATTTGGAACAATTATGGTAAGGAGCTAAGGTGTCCAAATACTTTGGGCAAATATGAAAAAAACAACAACAACAATACTACATTAACCCTTGTTCTGCTGAGCCCGGATATGCCTTTTCTTTGAAACAATGTAGATCCAGATCAGATGGCTTCTGAAGAAGCCATCTGATCAGGATCTACATTGTTTGTCATTCAGATTGTGAATTTGTTGTAATGATTTGTTACAGGTACTCTGATTGGTTGATAATCGGTAGTGGGTGTGGCATATATGAATATTCAGCAGGACAAGGGTTAAATTCTGAATTTGATCCAGATCAAAGTGTATTCAACTTGTTTTCTAGGGTGATTTTGGGTCGATCGTTTGTCAAATGATCCAAAGTTACTAAGCGCTGCAGCTTTCTGCCTGCTTTAGTCCATGTGACTATCGCTGACCATGTACAAAATCTATGTAATTGTTTTTTATACCCGTGCTTTTCTTGTCGTTGTGCTGTTAGAGTGCAGTGTAAAGAACATTGACTGAGCTCGTATGCTTGGACTTTGCCAAAAAGTGCAGAGCCAGATCAGACACAAAATACCGCATCTGATCAGGGTCTGCTGTGTTTGCTTGAAGTGCAGGAATCTAAGGGCATAAACAGAACAGCCTACAGTGCTCTCAGTGGTTTGATTTTATGGCAAGCCATTTTTCTATTTATTATGGAATGTAGATATCTTATTTATTACATAAGATATCTTATTTACAGATGGAAATAAGACATCTTATATGATATATAAGATATCTGATATACAAGATATCTTATATGTAGTATTAGATAATCTTATATGTAATATTAGACATCTTGTTTTGTATATAAGTTATCTTATTTAGCATATCAGATATCTTATATATTTTGGAAAATAAGATATCTTATATCCCATATCAGATATCTTATTTAATATATTAGATATCTTATATAGCATATAAGATATCTTATATAATATTTAAGATATCTAATTTACCTAAATATATAAGATATCTTATTTGACAAATAAGATATCTTATATATGTTACCAGAAAATAAAATGAAGTCTCCCCCCAAACTGCCAAGGGATATTCTAACAAAATGACTACCCCCATTATGCCTAACATTCCATAACCCATTTTGTACCGGAATCCCTAAAACTGGTAAACGGGCAAACAGTGCAGGCCCAGATCAGATCAGGGCCTACACTATTTGCAAAATGTTAAGCTATTTTCAGATTGCACAACCTGTCATACCTAATTTTCGAAATGGACTCCTGACATATATAAGGAGGAAGATTCCATTTGGTAAATAAAAAGGATAAAAGGGGCAAAGAAATATTGAACTAATTATGCGAAAAGTAGAGGCAGAAACCAGGCTGAATATATGCACAGTCTTATATGTTAAATTAGATGTCTGATATACCAATTTAGATATCTTATTTACCAATATAAATAAGATATCTTATATAATATATAAGATATCTGATATGTTATATAAGATATCTTATATGCTTTATAGGATATCTTATTTAGTATATAAGATATCTTATGTAGCATATAAAATATCTTATATGTTTTAGTAAATATAACATATCAGATATCTTATTTAACATATAAGATATCTTATATGTTATATAAGATATCTTATTTAAGATATAAGATATATATCATATCAGATATCTGAATTGCAGAATTAAATAAGATATCTCATATAGTATATAAGATATCTACTTTAGGATATAAGATATCTTATTTATTATATCAGATATCTTATATGCTATATAAGATATCTTATAAAGGATATAAGATATCTTATATCCTATATAAGATATCTGATATAATATATCAGATATCTACATTCCATAATAAATAGTAAAATTGCTTGCCATATGATTTTGTGATGTTTAATGAGTTGTTCCTAAAAATCCTAAAAATTCAGACACCTTAAGGACTTGCTGTAATTCTCCTTAATTACTAACAAATTTGTTTCACAATCCAGCAAGGAGTCCAAAATGTGCAGACTGAATGGCAAACTGTGAAGACAATGTTCATACTGCTCCTTCATGAGCAGTCTGATCTGGGTCTGCACTGTTTGCTTAGGCCTATCTGTCCCAAAACTTGGGATCATTATGATAAAAAATAGAGAGAAAGTGGATCTGTGAAGCTTCACACCAAGTACCTTACCCCTGGAGTCACTGAGTCAGTAAACAGAGGCTCAACAGCTGTTATAAGAGAGTTTCATCAGGTAATTGTTTGTAAATAAATCATAAATAATTTATATAAATCATGAATGATTTATATAGGGAGTAGGACAAAGATGGTTTTATTACAGTCATTGATGCAGCAAAGATATTTTGAAGCTGCCGGAACTTTCTTCTGACAGAATATTTACGTCTTGCCATTTTTGGGCTGTTTGTTTATCAGTGGACCAAAAGTTAATGCTCTGCATGCTGGGTAATTTTTATACCAGACGAGATTTTGAAATATTTTCCCAGAAAACAGGATTTCACATTTCTCCAATGGCGACAATTTGCATATGTCAAATACTGTTTTCCAGGAAATATTAAAAAGATAATTTAATTTTGTCGTCTGCTCAATTGAGTATTTGAGTTTTAAGTCTCACCAATGGAGATGGGGCCTTGGTTTAAAGACTCATCCGAATGTCTGGAGAAGCCTGGGACCTGCGACCCCTGATTTACAAGGCGAGTAGTATAACCACTACACCACGGAGGCTTCTAACATTGTCTGCTCAATTAGCCCAGAGAGTTGTTAAGGTTAAGTATACAAGCAAAGTTAAAATGCTGATGTCCATGTGACAATCACTGACCCCTGTGCAGATTCAGTTATTTCTTGTCATGGTCCATAGGGGCTTGGAGAAATAGATTGGCCTGCATGGTGCTTCCACGCAGAGCTGAATCTGACCATACAAGAGTACTGGTAAACTAAGCCTGCCCAGGCAAAGCGGTGTGTGTCAGATCGTCCAATGCATGTGAACCTTCTGGTTTCATTGGACGGCAGGGCTTGAGATGTCATTTCATCTCATTGTGTCAGGTAAAAGTCCCACAAAATTGGAAGCGACATCTCCAAAATGAGCTTGATAGTGTAGATGCGGACGTTAAACCCCAATTCAAACAAACAAATAAAAACTATTCTTGTCATTGTGATGTCAGAGTGCTGTGTAAGGAGGGTTATCTGTAAAACATGGACTGGGCTCCTGTGTTGGGATTATCAAGATCAGAAGCTTCAGAATGCGTCATTTGATCAGGGTCTGCACTGTTTGCTTAACCCATTTTGTACCGGAAACTCCAGAACAGGCAGTTGGCAAACTGTGCAGGCCAAGATCAGACACCGCAAAATGAATGCGGGTCTGATCAGGGCTACATTGTTTGCAAAATTTTCAGCCAATTTCCAAATAGTTTTTTAGAAAACACAACCTGACACCCCTAAATTTTGAAATGGCCTCCTGCTATATATAAGGTGGAAGATTCTATTTGGTACAAAAAGGGTTAAAGTACAGGAATTTGACAGTCTAATTAATTCTCAGTTCAGGACCATTTTCTCAGCCTACACTCAGAGGCAGTCAACCCATCAGTGCTCTCAGTGCTTTGATATTTTCAAGGAGCCCAATCTGAAATAGTTTGCAGTTGTCTCCCACATAGATGAAGCCAATGCAGCCACCGTCCCTGATACTTCTGAATGTGTGTTAACTGCCAAAATGTTATGCTGCATCTGATCAGGACCTGCACTACTTGACAGTGTCGTTTTGGGGGTTAGCCATCTAAAATGGGCTAATCTTGAGCACATGTGATTAACCCATTTTGTCCCAATTAATGGAATCTTACTAGTCCAGATAAAAATTTAGGGGTGTCAGATTGTGTTGTCTTCAAAAATTGTTTGGAAAATGGCTGAACCTTTTTGCAAAAAGTGTAGGCTCTGATTAGACGCCACATTCTGGGCCTGCACTGTTTGCCAAGTACCCCTTTTGGAGTTTCCGGTACATAATAGGTTAATGTGACACCATGAAGTTGAGATAACCAAATTAGGTGGGTTATGTTGCCCAGTTTGTGGTAGGAAGTTATGACTTTCTTTGATAAACTGCACAAACAAGGGATTTAAATAAAAGATAGAACATACAGGTTATGTGAAAAAATTCCATGTGACATTTAACATGCCTTTATCTAGACTGAGAAACTGAATTGATTTAGGTTTAACGTCCCCATCAACACTGTATAGGTCATTTTGGAGACATTGTTTCCAATTTTGTGGGACTTTTACCCTACATTGAGATGAAATGACATCTCAAGCCATGTCTCCCAATGAAACCAATAGGATTTATAAGCATGGACCGAGTGGCACCGCTTTGCCTGGGCAGGCTGAGATCCTCTAAGCTGTTTACCAGTACTCGTGTGCGATCGGTTTCAGCTCTGGAAGCATCATGCAGCCCATCTATTTCTTCAAGCCCTGAAACAGAATTGAAGCTACCCCATATATACATGTATTATATATATGGTACTGCATATGGTATTGTTTATGTATGCATTATATATGTGTACATTATATATGTTTATGTATATTATTATATGTGGTAGCGCTTATGTATATTTAATTGAGGTAATACTAATGTATATTTCAGATGAGGAAATGCTTATGAATTTTTTAGGTGAGGTAAAGCTTATGTGTATCATATGTGAAGTAGTGCTTATGTACATTGTAAGTGAGGTAATGCTTATGTATATTTTAGGTTAGGTAATGCAGGGTACATTTATTATGCCCCCAACTTCGAAGAAGTTGTGGGGGCATATTGGTTTTGCCCTGTTCGTCCGTCCGTCCTTCCGTCCTTACGTCCGTCCCACTTTTTACTGCATAGCATAACTTTAGAACCATGGGTGCTAGGTTTTTGAAATTTCATATATGGATTCCTCATGAAAAAATAATTGACCCGTGTTTTTTTTCTCGTCAGGATTATGCCCCTTTTTTGAGTTATGCCCCTTTGCAAAAAATACTATGAAATCTTGTAAGCAAGATATCTCAAAAACTGTTTGAGCTATTGCCCTGAAACTTTACATGCTGGTTGGGGATGATGAGTAGATGAACTGATTAACTTTTGAAAAAAATCCGAAATTTTTTTCTTGAGTTATGGCCCTTTGAAATTTTTCGCGTTTTAAGTTTGTAAGCAAGATATCTAAAAAAACTATTTGAGGTTTTCCCCGAAACTTCACAGACTTGTCGGGGATGTTGAGTAGATGAACTGATCAACTTTTGAAAAAAATCCGATTTTTTTTTCTTGAGTTATGGCCCTTAGATTTTTTTCGTGTTTTCAGCTTGTAAGCAAGATATCTCAATAATTGTTTGAGCGATTGCCCTGCAACTTTACAAGCTGGTTTGGGATGATGTGTAGATGAACTGATTAACTGTTGAAAAAAAATCCTATATTTTTTTCTTGAGTTATGGCCCTTTGAAATTTTTCGCGTTTTAAGTTTGTAAGCAAGATATCTCAAAAACTATATGAGGTTTTTCCCCAAAACTTCACAGACTGGTTGGGTATGATGAGTAGATGAACTGATTAACTTTTGAAAAAAATCCAATTTTTTTTTCTTGAGTTATGGCCCTTTGATTTTTTTCGTGTTTTCAGCTTGTAAGCAAGATATCTCAAAAATTGTTTGAGCTATTGCCCTGAAACTTTACAGGCTGGTTGGGGATGATGAGTAGATGAACTGATTAACTTTTGAAAAAAATCCGAAATTTTTTTCTTGAGTTATGGCCCTTTGAAATTTTTCGCGTTTTGGCATATTGGTTTTGCCCTGTTCGTCCGTCCGTCCTTCCGTCCTTACGTCCGTCCCACTTTTTACTGCATAGCATAACTTTAGAACCATGGGTGCTAGGTTTTTGAAATTTCATATATGGATTCCTCATGAAAAAATAATTGACCCGTGTTTTTTTTCTCGTCAGGATTATGCCCCTTTTTTGAGTTATGCCCCTTTGCAAAAAATACTATGAAATCTTGTAAGCAAGATATCTCAAAAACTGTTTGAGCTATTGCCCTGAAACTTTACATGCTGGTTGGGGATGATGAGTAGATGAACTGATTAACTTTTGAAAAAAATCCGAAATTTTTTTCTTGCGTTATGGCCCTTTGAAATTTTTCGCGTTTTAAGTTTGTAAGCAAGATATCTAAAAAACTATTTGAGGTTTTTCCCCGAAACTTCACAGACTTGTCGGGGATGATGAGTAGATGAACTGATCAACTTTTGAAAAAAATCCGATTTTTTTTCTTGAGTTATGGCCCTTAGATTTTTTTCGTGTTTTCAGCTTGTAAGCAAGATATCTCAATAATTGTTTGAGCGATTGCCCTGCAACTTTACAAGCTGGTTTGGGATGATGTGTAGATGAACTGATTAACTGTTGAAAAAAAATCCTATATTTTTTTCTTGAGTTATGGCCCTTTGAAATTTTTCGCGTTTTAAGTTTGTAAGCAAGATATCTCAAAAACTATATGAGGTTTTTCCCCAAAACTTCACAGACTGGTTGGGTATGATGAGTAGATGAACTGATTAACTTTTGAAAAAAATCCAATTTTTTTTTCTTGAGTTATGGCCCTTTGATTTTTTTCGTGTTTTCAGCTTGTAAGCAAGATATCTCAAAAATTGTTTGAGCTATTGCCCTGAAACTTTACAGGCTGGTTGGGGATGATGAGTAGATGAACTGATTAACTTTTGAAAAAAATCCGAAATTTTTTTCTTGAGTTATGGCCCTTTGAAATTTTTCGCGTTTTAAGTTTGTAAGCAAGATATCTAAAAAACTATTTTAGGTTTTTCCCCGAAACTTCACAGACTGGTCAGGGATGATGAGTAGATGATTAACTACAGCTTTTCTTGTGTAATTTCAGCATTACAGCCACATAAAAACAAGATATCTCAATTACTGTTAGGGACAAGCAGTGTTAGGGTCAAGCAGTTGGGGGCATTGTGTTTCATAAACACTGGCTCTAGTTTTATATGTGAGGTAATCGGACCGTCCATGCTTATAAACCCTATTGGTTTCATTGGGCGGTAGGGCTTGAGATATCATTTCATCTCAATGTCAGGTAAAAGTCCCACAAAATTGGAAGCAACGTCTCCAAAATGATGACCTTAACAGTGCTGACAGGGATGTTAAACCTCAAATCAAACAAACAAATAAACAAACAGTTAGGTGAGATAATGCTTTTGTACACTAAGTAAGGTAATGCTTACATAGATGAGGTAATGTGTGTGATGTATATTTTAGGTGAGGTAGCACTTTGTTTAAAGCAAATTATGAAGAAATTTGAAATATTCTTGGAATTAAGCACAATGAATGAAGACTCAGTCATTTGGTGAGCTATTGTGATCGGACTCTGTCCCTCGTCCATCATCTGTCGTCCGTCGTCAACTTTTGCTTTAAACAACTTCTCCAAAACTGCTGGACAGATTTTGAAATAATTTCACAGGAATGTTCTACCAAAATTGCTCAAACCACTCCGCTGGGGTGGAAAAGATGGCCACCAGAGCTAAAGTAGAAAAACCTTTTTATGACTTCTCCTCCTAAACCAGTGCATGGATCTTGAAATAATTTCACAGGAATGTTCCTTGGGTGACACAGGCGGATGGATTTCAAAATAATTTTACAGGAGTTCCTTGGGTGACACTCAGCCAAAATTACTCAAGCCATTCCATGCGGAAGAATAAGATGGCCACCAGAGTTAAAAATAGAAAAACCTTTAAAAGACTTTTTCTCTTTTACCAGTGGACGGATTTCAAAATAATTTCACAGGAATGTTCCCTGGGTGACTCTCTACCAAAATTGCTCAAACCGTTACGCTTGGATGAACAAGATGGCTAATAGAGCTAAAAATAGAAAAACCTTTAAATAAATGACGTCTTCTCCTGAACCAATGGATGGATTTTGAAATAACTGCACAGGAATGTTCCTTGGATGACCGTCTACCAAAATTGCTCAAACTGTTCTGCTCGGATGAACAAGATGGCCACCAGAGCTAAAAATAGATAAACCTTTGAACAACGTCTTCTCCTTAACCGGTGGACGGATTTGAAATAATTTTACAGGAATGTTCTTTGGGTGACCATCTACCAAAATTGCTCAAACTGTTCTGCTTGGATAAACAAGATGGCCACCAAAGCTAAAATAGAAAACCCTTTAATGATTGTCCTCCTTAACCAGTGGATGGATTTCAAAATAATTTCACAGCAATGTTCCTTGGGTGACCCTCTACCACAATTGATCAAACCATTCCACTCTGATGAGTAAGATGGCCGCCAGAGCTAATAATAGTAAATCATTTCAATGAATTCTCCTCCTTAACCAGTGGATGTACTTTTGAAATAATTTCACAGGAATGTTTCTTGTGTGACCTTATACGAAAATTGCTCAAACAGTTCTGCTTGGGTGAACAAGATGGCCGCCAGAACTGAAAATAGAAAAACTTTTAAACGACTTTTTCTCCTTAACCAATGGATGGATTTCGAAATAATTGCACAGAAATGTTCCTTGGGTGATCTATTAAAATTGCTCAAACCATTCCGCTGGGAAGAACAAGATGGCCACCAGAGCTAAAAATAGAAATACCTTTAAACAACTTCTGCTTAACCAGTGGATGGATTTCGAAATAATTTCACAGGAATGTTCCTTGGATGACTGGCTACCATAATTGCTCAAACCTTTCTGCTTGGATGAACAAGATGGCCACCAGATTAAAAAATAGAAAAAAAAACTTTAAACAACTTCTGCTACTTAACCAGTGGATGGATTTCAAAATAATTTCACAGGAATGTTCCAAAGGTCCCGTGGTGTAGTGGTTATGCTACTCGCCTTGTAAACCAGGGGTCGCAGGATCAATCCAGGGCTTCTCCAGACTTTCAGATGAGTCTTTAAACCCAGGTCCCATCTTCGTATGACCTTAGCTGTTGGTGAGACGTAAAACTCAAACACTGACTCCTTGGGTGACCTTCTGCCATAATTGCTTAAACCATTCTGCTCTGATAAATGATTTCAAAGGAATGTTTTTTGGGTGACCGTCGGTCACAGTTGTTCAAATTGTTCCATTCTGCTGAACAAGATGGTCGCAGTCACTTAAAATAGAAGAAGTTTTTTGTTTGAAATTTGAGGTTTAAAGTCCCCATCAGCACTATTTTGGTCATTTTCGAGTTGTTGCTGCCAATTTTGTAGGACTTTAACCCAACATTAAGCTGTAATGACATCTTAAGCCCTGGCACCCAATGAAACGAATAGGGTTTAAATGCATAGACGGTTCAAATCGCACCACTTTGCCTTGGCAGGATTAGATCCTCTAAGCAATTTACTAGTACTCATGTGCAGTCGATTTAGCTCGGCATGGAAGCACCTTGCAGCCCAATCTATTTCTCCAAGCCCTGATGTGCGGGGGCCAAAACCTTCAAAAGACTTATTAGCAATTTTATTGGAATGTTCCATGGGTGACCCTCTAATAAAATTGCTCAAAATACTTTGCTTCACTGGACATGATGGCCAATTACTGTGTATGTTATTGATAATCTAGGATATAAATGACAAGTTCAATTTTAAAATTCAAACTTATTTTAAATAAATAAAAAAAAAAATCAGATTGTTTAGAGCTACTGTTAAATTCAAAATTTTATTTAGACTACTAGGGGTAAGTGTTTTGACATGCCTTTTAAATTGATTGGTAAGTTCTGTATGTTATTTCACAGAAAATGGTATTTAAATAATTCTAATAAATTATTTTAATTTTGAATTAATGGTTTGTGATTAAAATAAGAGGAACCTGGTTTAGGATATCAGTTCAGAGCAGTTTCAATAATTCAAATAGGTAATTCCATGTTTACTAAGGACAATAAAACAAGAGATTTTTTTTTCAAATCATTCTGCACCTTTGACATTGAATATTAATGAGGCAGTTTGAAGTTGCTCTGTTTTCATGAAATATCTCCAACTTCAAATTGTAATATCTTGGTGACTAATAAAGATAATTTGATTTGGTTTTCGCCCTATGATTCCTTGAACCAATATCTTTTTAATTGTAATGACTTTTCATACCTCTCTATGACCTCATGTTTTTTTCATTCTGATTATAAATGGGTATGATGCTGGGGGTAATGGGATTGATGTATACTCTTGCAAAGCAAGAACTTTTCTGTGACTACTTTTCCATTACGAAAACATGCCTATACAAATACATTATGTATTTTACCACCTAAAAACGAAAATTTTAGGATGAAAAATTGTGATATTTTTCTTATTTCTGCTCAAAATATAGATTGTTGGTACTCGTTCTAACGCGGTTCTAACGAGTACCAACAATCTATATTTAAGAGCAGAAATAAGAAAAATAAGGTTTACCCCTATAAATCCAAATTTTACTATATATAAGTGGGGTTCAAGGGGGTCAAAATTATATAGGCATGTTTTTGTGATGAGTGTGGTTTTGTTCCATGGACTTGGTCATTGGGCTGCAGACAAAACCATGATTGACACAACCAGCCAACATAAGCTAATGGATGTTGATCTGAGAACACACAACTTTCATTAATTTTTGCTATAAAAACAGTTTATTTAGATCCTCTGGAACTTCATGCAAATTCAACCCTCTGTGTAGCTGGCCAAAAAGTCATCTCTGTTTGAAGTTTATTAATATAACTAATCTTAAAAGCCTTCACATCTGCTTATTATAACTTCTAGAATCTTTTTTAACAGTTTCAGGAGTACAAAAATATATTTCATCTGACCTAGACATAATAAAAACTAATTCAGTGTTCTTCCAAATAAAATAGTATCTTCACACTTAATCTGTCAATTACAAAAAAAAAAAAAAAAGAAAGAAAGAGATTTTTGGTAGTCTGCCCTATAGATTTTGGGCCAACATAAAAACATATAGTGGGCGTTTACTGGCTTATTTCTAACTAATTATGCTAGTTAATTTTGTTTTGTTTTAGTAATTTCAATGTCTTTATACTACAGTATTTGTTTGAAAAACTGGACCCCGAATTTTCTACACTTGCAGCTTTTGTTTGTTTGATTTGAGGTTTAACATCCCCTTCAACACTGTATAGGTCATTTTGGAGACATTGCTTCCAATTTTGTGGGACTTTTACCCGATCTTGAGATGAAATGACATCTCAAGCCCTGTCGCCCAATGAAACTAATAGGGTTTATAAGCATGGATGGTCCGACTCGCACCGCTTTATCTGGGCAAGCTTAGATCCTCTAAGCGGTTTACCAGTACTGGTATGCAGTCGGATTTCAGCTCTGCGTGGAAACATTATGCAAACCATCTATTTCTTTAAACCCTGATGGACTGGGGCGGCTACACTCGCAGCTTAAATTTTATCTAAAATCTTAATTTACAGTTTTTTTTTACAGTACAAAGTTCCTCATCTTCAAACAGGAGTAGTTCAGCAGTTTTCCTTAACTTTCTGCAAGATATCAAATCACTTTCACATAAGATATAGACAAAGTGAAAATGATGTTTGCTGAAAGTTCTGTTTGAACTTCTATCTTTTCTCTCCATTTACTTATCATGAAAAGATTGGCTCTATCAACAGTTTTTGAACTGAAATACATCATGATAAGTAACAGATCTTAGGTAATTTTTAAAATGTTACAGGCTCCTATAGACACTTACTGATAGCCCAAGATTGAGAAAAAAAATTCTGCAAAACCTCCCTCAGATGGAACTAACTGAAGTAATCAAAGCATTGACAGCATTGCTGGGTCACAGACTGGGAAAATAGTCCTGAACTCAGACTTAACCCTTATCTTGCTGAATATTCATTCAAGCCATACCCATTTCTGTCCATCAAACAATCAAATTACTTGATGTAATTTATTGCTACAAATTCATAAACAATGTCAAACAGTGTAGATCCTGATCAGATGGCTTCTTCAGAAGCCATCTGATCTGGATCTACACTGTTTCCAAAGATATGGGTTGTTGTGAACTGCATGATAAGAGTTAATCTGTTTCATGTCCAGAAATTTTAGCAAACAGTCTATACCTTGATCTACACACAAGTGCAGCGTCAGTCTTGTTTTGTGGACTATGATTAGTATCAGATATTGAACTGTACTGCCAGCCTCGGTAGCTCAGTGGGATGTGCGTCAGACTGGTGATCAGGAGCACGTGGGTTTGATACCTGCCGGGGTAGGCAACATTTTTTCGTGGAGATTGATCATGAAAACATTTCTACGGTCATTCTCTCCCTTCTGCTGATTCAAAAAGGGCAGTTGTCAGTTTCTGGCTAAAGAATGTGCACTGTACTGGTTAACGTGTAGTGTATGCCCCCGTGGGGACACAAGTGTCACAGAAATAAATGAAGTTATAAACAGACAAAGTGAAGTTCATGGAACGGTGTTCATTGACACATACACAAATTTCTACAACAAAAATAAGCAACTAAAGTCACACTTTTACCAAGCTAGAGACAATGTTCACCTGTCACCATCTGGAGTTAGAGGACTGCTTGGTGCAATATCTCAGCACATAGGCATTGTTGACAGTTTTAAACACTGTGCCTATGGATCATACATACAGGGAAATGGAAGAACCCAACATACTGACCAGCCCACTCAGAGACATAGAAGGACTCTACCCAGAAGGATTGAACGCATGCCTCATCGTAACAACAGAGAGGAGCAAATTCCCAGTAATGGAGAAAGATGCTGCAAGTGTGGACTCAACAACCATAAAAATCAGTTACAATGCTATACCTGTAAATTTTATGGCCATAAAGATTCTGTCTGCTGGAATTTTTAGGATAGTGGCAAATATGCCCATTACTCACATGATAATACATTCATTTCATTTGTGTCTTTAAACAAATATGACTGTTTAGTGGAGATTTGTGGTTACTGTGACTGTCTAAAATGTGAATGTTTTGACTCCGCTCATTATAATTCTGTGGAACCAATTTCTGGAAATTCCAAGGATATCAACACATTATCGAAAACTGTCAGTTTATACGACTTATCAACACTCTTTGATCAAAGTGCAGAAACTAATGCAGTCTACGAGGATGACACACATTCTATAAATAGGAATGACAAGCCAATTATTTTAAACAATGTGCATGAATCTTTTTTGCATGAGGATATTACAAATACTTCCATGTGTGCCCCAAATTCACTTAATTTGCATCTGAATAAGAAAGGTTGTAAAATTGGACATTTAAATATTCAGGGTATACAAAACAAAATTGATGAAGTAAACTTGATGTTGACTAGTTCAGAAAATGATATCCACATTCTTGGACTTAGTGAGACAAAGCTAAGAAGCATTCATAAGGACAGCTATTTTCATATTGAAAACTATCAGTTTTTCAGAAGGGATAGAATTATTTCAGAACAGAGATCTGAACAAGGTGGTGGTATCATTGTTTATGTAAAGGACAGTTTGAAAGTTGAACGGCGGAGAGAAATTGAGATGGATGAAATAGAATGCTTGTTGTTAGAGATTTTCCCCAAAAAGTCAAAAAGCTTCCTGGTTGGTACATTATATAGGCACCCAAATGAGACCATAAATTGGAACGAAAAATTTGAAATTTTTATAGATAAGATATTAGAAACACAAAGAGAATTCTACTTATTGGGTGATTTCAACAGAGATTTATTAAATGAACAAATCAAAAAACCATGGTTAGAATATTTAGAACCATTTGGCCTAATTCAGAAAGTCAACCAAATTACACGAAAAACTGAAACTTCAGAAACACTCATAGATCACATTTACTGCAACACTGAAGTGAACATATGTTCAATAGATGTCCCACAATTAGGTCTAAGTGACCATTTTCCTGTATTTCTTACACGTAAAGCAAATTGTACAACCCCTAAGTTCAACCATCACACTATTTCATACCGCTCTTTCAAAAATTTTGATGAACAAAATTTTTCATCTGACTTACAGGATGCCCCTTGGGATTTGATCAAAGTCTTCGATGACACAAATGATATTGTTGACACATGGTCTAGTATGTTTTTATCAATAGTAGACAAACATTTACCCTTAAAATCACACAGAGTCAAGTATAAACAGCAGCCTAAATGGATTACTCCAGTGATAATTGATGCTGTGAAAACCAGAGATAGATACAAATCACTGAATAATGACAGTCAGTATAAAATTTGGCGTAACAAAGTAACATCACTTATAAAGCAATCAAAGAAAGCTCAGTATTCAGCTTTAATATGCGAGAACAATAACAACCCTGGCAGTGTTTGGAAGCTATTTAAGGAAATTGGAATCAAGAGAAAAACTAACGTCAGTAATATTTCTTCACTAAAGATTGAAAACAATTGTATTGATGATAATTTTGAAATGGCCACTCAGTTCAATAATTTCTTTATATCAATTGCTTCAAAATTGAAGGAGCCAGTAGAAAAATGTAACTTTGAAAAACTGCAAAATTTCTGTGAAAGCAAAGTCCCCAGTGGTGTTGAATTTGATATCCCTGAAATATCACGAGACAAAGTTTTGAAATACCTGTCCCATATTGATATATCTAAGGCTACAGGCTGTGATCAGATCGGTCCACGTTTGCTTAAAAGCTGCAGCACCATACATTGTTGACAGCATCACTTACATTTGTAACCATAGCATTCACAACTCCTTTTTCCCTGATAAGTGGAAGTTAGGAAAAGTAACACCACTTCACAAAAATGGCTCTAAAGATGATGTGAATAATTTTAGGCCTATATCTGTACTTCCCATACTATCCAAAATTCTTGAAAAACATATTCATGATTCTTTAATGGATTTTCTCACTAGCCACAGCTTACTACATAAAACACAGTCGGGATTTAGGCCTTCATATTCATGTGAAACAGCTTTATTAGGAATGGCAAATAAATGGCTTAATGCAATTAATGACGGATACATGGTTGGGGTAGTAATGATCGACTTTAAAAAAGCATTTGATTTGGTTGACCATAACATTTTATTACAGAAGCTAAAACTTTACAAACTATCAGATAAAACTATGTCATGGTTTGGTTCATATCTTCTAAATCGCAAACAAAGAGTCTGTGTTAATAATATAGCTTCAGATGATGAAATCATAATTAATGGAGTTCCACAGGGCTCCATTTTAGGACCTCTTATGTTTTTATTATTTATTAATGATTTACCTCTTTATACCTGGCCAATAAATACTGATATGTACGCTGATGATACAACTATGTATGAAATTGGGATTTCACAGGCTGAAATAGAAAGTAATTTGCAAGTGGCTCTGAAGAACCTTTCCAAATGGTAGCTAATGGCATGGTTGTAAATACTTCAAAGACTAAACTGATGCTGATCACAACCCATCAGAAAAGAACTATGCTAAGCAATACCAATTTAATCTTATCTTTAAATAATGAAGACTTAAATACCATAGACAGGGATAAAATACTTGGCATTATAGTTGATAACAATTTATCTTGGACGAGTCATGTTGATCAGCTTTGCAAAAAGATATCATCAAATCTATGGTTGTTATCAAGAATAAAGGAGTTCCTTGATATTGAACTGAGAACTCGGTTCTACAAAACATACATTCAGCCACATATAGATTATTGTAATCTGGTTTGGGGTGGGACTTCTCAAATTAACCTGGGAAGAATATTTCGACTTCAGAAAAGAGCTTGTAAGATTATATTAGACTATAATGTTGAAAACATTTCTCAAAGTATGGAAGAATTAAAAATATTGACAGTTTTTGAGAGGTTATTTCTACGAAAATCCAAATTCATGTTTAAAGTCGATAGGTCTGAAACACCGCCTTATATAAATGAAATGTTTAACCAAAGAATATTGGATGAAAATACGCCACTTTTAAGATCTACGCTGGCTTCTAACTTTATCCCACCCAGACCTAATAAGGAAATATTTAAGCAGAGTATCATATATTCAGGGCCTATTGTATGGAATAGCTTACCCACCACATTAAAAAATCTTAATTCAGTTAGCTCTTTCCATAATCATTTTATAAAATGGTTGAAACGGTGATCAAACTCATAATGTCCTATAGTGAGTATCTATATATTTTCTAGTGTGAATGTTAGTGATAGAGTGAAAACATAATATTTTCATTTCTTCATCATTACTATTATGATCAAGTTTAACCCACTGTATACTTGTGAACTCTTCCATTGCTATATATTGGGCAAATCCATTTGTCATAGAGGGGGTGTCCATTTTATATATATATGGGAAAACAGTGTAGAACCACCCGGACAAGACACCACATCTAAACTGGGTCTGCACTGTTTGCCTATATCCTTTAGGGGTTTCCAGTGAACAGTGGGTTAGATTTGTAATTTGTATTTGTTGTTTGTGTAAATCTGTAAATAATCTTGTTTGCTAGTTTAGAGAGGGCCACATGGAAGATTAGTGTAAACTAAATGTGTCTACCCTCGTTAAATAAAGTCGATTATTATTATTATTATTATATTATATTATTATTATTATTATTATTATTATTATTATTATTATTATTATTATTTATTAATGACCTAAATGGTGTTGACTGGGCCATTAAACTCCAAAACAAACAAACAAAATTGAACTGAGCTGATTACTTGAAAAAAAAAATGGCCCTGACCATAGGACATAGATGGGCTTGTTGATAGTATCTACTGGGAATCAAACCTGTGCATGAACGAGATCATGTCGCCAGCTATTATGAACAACTTTGTGTTATGAACTAGTCACAATTATCCTCATTGACTTTCAGGTCTTCATTACTTTTAAGACTCATTCTGGTTGAAGCTTTATTGCTAATTTGCTATGCAGGTAACATAATTTAAAAAAAAAAAAAAAAAAGAAAACAAGTCTGAATTGTCTTTTACACAGATAATGAACATAAATGCCAACAGTCATGATTGATGCTAATCTTTGGTTTCATGATTGTGCTATGTTATGTGACATTGAGGACAAGCTTACAGAATTCAGGAGTTCAGACTAGCACCTGTATCTTCTATTGCAACAAATTTACTGAAATACTCTCATAAATGCTATCAGCAGATCCGACAATGTCTGACTGAAGAATTATCTTCAATCTTCATCCTGAGCAAACCATATATGTAACCTGTCTGGCCAGCAAAGACATATATCAGTCAATGCATCTGCACTGTCTGATCAACTTCTTTTTTCAAAAGAGAAAGCACTGATCTAGACATAGGCAAAATCTACCTATATCTTCACTGATACAAGGACCATGAACATGGGTTTTCTTGCCACATGACTGAGTCTGAAGCCAGATTATCAGCCCAACTGTTTTATTATGTTTTATATATAGCTCCTGATAATGAGAATTATCCAGGATAATGAAGACATAATTTTCTGATCTTTTGTTGATTTGATATGTTGTGGGTACTTGTTAGAATTGCCTCGATGAGGCAATTCTAACAAGTACCCTCAACAAATGTTTGCTTTATGGAGAAATAAGAAAAGTGTCCATAAATTATCCTCATGACATGCTTAACTGGAACTATGGTTCTGAACTAGGGTAGCACAGGAACTTTTTGACCTGTCTATGGCATTATGCCCTTTTCTTATCACACCAGTAGTCTATAGAGAATTATTTCACTGATAACTGAGAAACAATCCTCTTGGGTGTCTATATTCTGACAAGGTAACACTGCAGTCTGCTTTACCATATGCTTTTATAGTTCTTTTTTTCAGAATTTGATGCTGATAAACATTTCAATATGAGTTATGTCACATGAAAAAGATGCTAGTGTACTACTCAACTTTGTATGTGCCAGATCTTGCATTACAGTCTTGCTGATATTTGTGCAGGCCTCCATCACATGGACAAGTCCCGGCCCCCACCCATCGGGGCTTGAAGAAACAGATGGACTGCATGATGCTTCCACACAGAGCTGAAACCGACCCGGACACGAGTACTGGTAAACCTGTTTAGAGGATCTAAGCCAGCCCAGGCAAAGCGGTGTGAGTCGGTCCGTCCATAAACCCTATTGGTTTTATTGGGCGGCAGGGCTTGCGATGTCATTTCATTTCAATGTCGGGTAAAAGTCCCACAAAATTGGAAGCAACATCTCCAAAATGACCTTTACAGTGTTGACGGGGACATTAAACCTCAAATCAAACAAAACATTAACAAGTCGATGAAATGAACACTCCCCCTCTAAACTCCACTTTTTATAGAGATAACTGGAGTTTACAGGAGTATACATTATTGTTCTTATTTCTGCTCCAAGACATAGGTTGTGGGTACTTGTTAGAACCGCCTCAATGAGGCGGTTCTAATGAGCACTCACAACCTATGTTTGCAGTATAAATTTGAAAAAGATCATGGATTTTCAATAGAAAAGTAGCCATTTTGGAGATATGAATGCACTAAGTCGCATGGATGTGTTATAATGGTTAGCCCAATTGGATGAGTTTCCAGCTGGTGATCAGAAGGTTGTGGGTTCAATATCTGCCAGGTCGACAAAATTATTTCTGGAAATTTATCATGAAATCTTTGGTAGGGTCATTCTCTCCATTCTGCTGGTTGTGAGTTTCTGGCAAAAGAATGTCCAGTAACATTTATGTTAACCGTTTAAGTACAAGCCTGCCAAGGAAAAATGTGGATGCGTAAACTGATCAGCTCAGTATAACCTAAATAATGTTGATTAGTCATTAACCCCCCCCCCCCCCCCCCACACACACACACACACAAAATCACCTTTATTTGCAAAACTTAATTTTTGGATGTGATTTCAATTTTACCAAAAATATTTGAACTTTTTATGCATGAATCCTGTAATCTGACAGAACTTAGAGTGGTATAGCAGAACCATTTATATATCTGTCTAGTGAAATGTATATTGAACTGTCTATTACTGGTTAACATCTTCCCAACCCCTACACCCTCACCCACTGACATACCTTTGCATACCCACCAGCACAGTCCCCCACAAACATTTTTGGTATCACACATGCTTTTCTCTTCACGGTTGAAAAAGCACACATCAGACTTCATTTTAACACTGTTTATTATAACACAGTTTTGGATAAAACACGGTTTAAGATGGATCACAAATATAAAGATTATATAGAAAAGTGAAAATAGATGGTCATTTTTCTATATAATCTATACATCCTTTTCTGTACAACACAGTAACTTAAGGGGAATGGGAACACCTGGCAGATTTTTCTGCCATTTTTCAAAGGGAGACAACTTTCAGGACTTCCTGTTCGCTTTTCTATAAGCCCTGTTTCACTGAAAAAGGGGTTCTACTCTTACATGGGAGGCAAAAATACTTTTGAAGGAGTTGCCTCCCCTGAAGATGTTCCCATTCCCCTTAACCCTTATCTTGCTGTTCACGACAACCCCTATCTTTGGAAACAGTGTAGATCCAGATCAGATGGCTTCTAAAGAAGCCATCTGATCAGGATCTACACTGTTTGACATTAAGTTTACGGTTTTGTAAGAATAAATTACATCAAGTAATCTGATTGGTTCAAAGTTAGAAATGGGTGTGGCTAAACTGAATATTCAGCAAGATAAGGGTTAACTAACAGCGTGGTTGTGGTGTACTTACTGAATGTGCATTAGCATATTCCAGTGAAAGCAAAAATAACAAAATATCACAGAATCAAAAGAAATGAAGGAAACAATGTAACAGTTATTGTCTGCACAGAAAATTACATAAAATAAAAATCCGCATGAACCAGATAAAGAAGTATGGTAATTTTCCTATAAATTGGGACTGAAGAACCTTAGCAACCATTATAGACCCAGATCAGACTGCTTGTAGATCAGTCTGATCTGCATCTACAATGTTTGCTGTTCTGCTAGCATGATTATGAAAGAAAGCCGTGAGGGTCATAATATTCCTGTTTTAAGCTAAGTTATATTTAAGTGCTTGGTTAAGGTATCCTAGTATTTTGGCCATTTAAGGTAGGACTTTTCAAAATTATTACAGCTTATAGATTTTATATTGGGCAACAATATAAATTTTCACTGCTCTGATTCAATATTTTTACTGGGAATAACCAGCAGACAAAGTGACACTGTAAATGGCAAAAGTTTGGGTTTTCTTATTGGATTAATACACTCGTCATGCTGAGTTTTATGAATGGTCGATAAAAGAATATAATTTAAAAACATTTTAACATAAATTTGACAAATATTAGACTTAATAATCAGTAAATTAGATTCAATATTAGCTTTTACTATTAAAATGGTTTAAAATTCAAATAAGTTTTAACTTACTAATACTTTTATTGCAATAGTTTATGTTTATGTTTGCTGTATAAATAAGAAAAAAATCACAGATTTTCCTCAGAAAAGTAGCCATTTTGGAGATGTGTGCGGCATGGGTGTGTTATCAGAATGAGACCAGTTTTCTTGTGGCAACACTTATTTACCATATTTATCCGAAATATTTGGATACCTTAACTCCCTACCATATTTGTTCTAAAATTTGAACAAGTACAATGAACTACCCAATATTGGGCCTCAAGATAGCTGAATGAGTGCCAAACAGTGTAGACCCTGATGAGATGCCACATTTTGCGGCATCTCATCTGGGTTTACACTGTTTGCTCAGGCCTGTCTGTCCAAATACATATGGTAAATACCGTAAATGTAGACCATTTTGAGTAATTGGACTACTGTCTTTATCCGTCTGATACAGAATTTCCGGATTTTAAGTGTACAATGCAATAATCATTGTAATTAAACACTTGAAAAAAAGTTTTTATCTTTGAATTTTAAGATTTTTTTATTAATTGCTTCCTGCTTTCACCTTATACTGCTCCAATTATAGTTGATTTAGTGTTGCATATTTCAGAAAAATTAGGAACCAGTTAAAAATGTGATATATGCATCTATAGAAGTTGTGTTCTTTCCTTTTTCACTTTAGAAGCCTCCGTGGTGCAGTGGTTACGCTACTCGCCTTGTAAACCAGGGATCCCAGGCTTCTCCAGACTTTCGGATGAGTCTTTAAACCGAGGTCCCATCTCCGTATGACCTTAGCTGTTGGTGGGACGTAAAACTAAAACTCACTCACTCCTTTTTCACTTTTTTCTAGCAATAATTACAGTGAAATTCCGCTCTTAAGACCATCTAAAATTAGGACTTATTCTGCTATAAAAACATCACGAAAACATGCCTATATAATTATGAACCCCTTGAACCACACTTTTATACAGTAAAACTGGGGTTTACAGGGGTAAACCTTATTTTCTTATTTCTGCTCAAAATATAGGTTGTGGGTTCACGTTAGAACCGCCTCATCTTTCTGCTCTAAAATACAGATTGTGGGTACTCGTTAGAACCGTCTCGATGAGGCGGTTCTAACGTGAACCCACAAACTATATTTTGAGCAGAAATAAGAAAAATATCACAATTTTTCATCTTAAAATTTTCGTTTTTTTTCGGCGGTAAATTTTACAATGCATTTGTATAGGGGTGTTTTCGTAATGCTTATTTTGAAGGGTACACTTAATTTTTCTTTTGTGTTTTCTACTGACAATGTCCTCTGGTCATGGACCACCTTTGGGGCTGTTCAAAAGTAGTCTTTAAGACCACTTTTGAACAGTCCCAAAGGTGGTCTTAATACAGGCATTTTACTGTATTTATATTCTCTGACATAACCATTACTGGTACTCAGAGTTTAATTCTTATAAGAATGTCAATCACCAGTTGAGCAAGACAAAACAAAAAAAAGACAACAAGAAAAATAGTTTGTCATCTGTTCTAGAATTTTCCTTGGTTTATTAATTTAAGGCTCTGCATGCTGTTTTTTTTTTCAGCAGACAAGTTTTTTAAATATGTCAACAATATGTCATCTGTTGAAGTTGCCAAGAGAGTGATATAGGTTACTTCTTATTGAAGCTCAAACTGTTCTTGGTTGCCAGTGCTCCTGACCACAAAGGATTGAGGCCTGATTAGATGCCCCCTCTCACCAACCTGCAAGCCTGTATCTCAATAAGCTCTTTTTTCTATTGCCAAATTACCATGCTACTAAATGCCTATACACCCAAACTATTTGCCTGCAGACCGTCCATCCATACATCCATAATGATAATTCTGTATGTTTATTGTATGCGTCACCCCCACCCATCGGGGCTTGAAGAAATAGACTGGGCTGCATGATGCTTCGACACAGAGCTGAAACCAGCCGCACATGAGTACTGGTAAACCGCTTTAGGATTTAATCCTGCTCTGGCAAAGTGATGGGTGTCGGACTGTCCCTACATATTAACTGTTTTGGCTTGTTTGGGCGGCAGGGATTGAGATGTCATTTCATCTCAATGTCGGGTAAAAGTCCCATAAAACATAAAATTGGAACAAAGTCTCCAAAATGACCTAAATAGTGTTGACGGGGATGTAAAACCTCAATTCAAACAAATAAACAATATTGTATGTAATGATAACTGAAACATCTATAAAAAAATATTTATGGTAACACGAAATGTACATCATGCATTGACACTAACACAGACTGTAGAAATTTTCTATAGTTTATGCCGCAGGTGTGCGTTGTTTTTGTTGCTGATCCCGTTTGTGCGTTGGCTTTGGCATTGGCATAGCCTGTTTAAAGCACTTTATCTCCTGTACCTATCGATGGATTCTGACCAAACTTGCATGGTAACATCACTAGGATGGGGAAAAACAACCATTAGGTTTTGGTGGCCTTGACCTTATTATCAAGGGCACATGACCCCAAAACTCAGTTTTGGGCCAAATTTAGAGCCAAACATTACTCAGAAGTGGGCAAAAACCAGAATACCTGGAGAAAAACCACCTGACAATCAGTTGCATAACTTGGCCTCTCACATGTGGCCTGAGTTAATAGTGAGAGACCTAAGACGCCAGCAGCTCTTACCCACCAGGCTACAGAGGCCCATATCATTTTGCATTGTATGTTATACACAAGGAAAATAAATAAGAAGACATTGAGTAGAGTATTCTGGCACAGAAAAGGTGACTTGCAGCCATTCCCCACCGGCCTCAGTAGCTCAGTCCTATGCGTGTCAGACTGGTGATCAGGAGGACGTGGGTTCGATACCTTCCAGGGTCAGCAACAATCTTTCCTGGAGATTGATCATGAAATCTTTTCTATGGTCATTCTCTCCCTTGCACTGATTCAAGAAGGGCAGTCGTCAGTTTTTGGCGAAAGCATGTGCACTGTACTGGTTAGCCACTTAAGTATAAGCCTGCCCAGGAAAAGTGTGGATAGGTAAACTGACCGGCTCAAAAGTGACCTAAAATAAATGTTGACTGGGCCGTTAAACTCCAAAACAAACAAAACAAAGCAGCCATTCCCCTTATTGGGAACTGAAGAAAATTCTCCCATAATTGTCATCAAATACTTTCCTTAACCCTTGTCCTGCTGAATAAATTTATTTGCCACACCCATTTCTGCCTATCAACCAATGAAATTTCTTGATATAATGTATTCACGGTATTCACAAATGGTATGCCAAACAGTGTAGATTCTGAAGCCATCTGATCTGGATCTACACTGGTTGCAAAGACAGTGGCAATTTTGTTCAGCAGGACAAGGGTTAATTGTTATGGAAAAAGTATCTTGAAAAGGAGAGAAATTTTCCCATGGTTCACAATGTATTTTATTGGTAATCATCTTAAAATGACAATGTTGTGTCTCTGTTCACAGTCAGAAACAGCCACTCAATCATTTAAGTTTTGTCATAAATACTTAACTTTTTGGCCCTGTTACTACTCAGTCATGCAACCTTTCATAAGTGCACATACTATTCAAAATTTGCTATGCATCAACCTTAGAAAGCTATCTGCATCCCAGGCGAAACAGCAACCATGGTTTACCATGGTCATCATCGTTTTTGATGGTCTACCATGTTTTTTCATGCTCAGCCGTCAAATACTATAAAAAAATCATATCTGTAGCACATTTTCTCTTGGTCAACCATGGTCACCATGGTTAACACCATGGTCACCATGGTTTTTGATGGCCTACCATGTTTTTTCATGGTAAGTCGTCAAATGTTATGAAAAATGAATATCTGTGTCAGATTTTTTATTCGTCAACCATGGTCACCATGGTTGTCACCATGGTCACACATGGTGGTTGGTGGTTTGAAAGAGGGTTAAAATTACTACTATGGTTGACCATGGTTTATCATGGTCTCTACCAGGGTCAACATTGTTTGAAGTTTCAGTAGTTTCCCTTGAAATTTATAATTTATATTTGTTATTCTTTTGAAATTTACATTTATCTAGAAATTAGTATTATTTGAATTAATTACTTATTCACATTTATGTATTAAATATGCAATGAATGCCATCTAGCTTGCCACCTTTACAGAACTTTTGTACCAACACTATGATTACCATTAAGAGGTGATTTTCAAGAATGTTAATACAAGAATGTATGGCACAAATATGTATAAATATTAAGTATTTGTTCTTATACTGTCGTCCTAGTAGGCTGAGGGTTTAAAGAGCATTGTATCCGTGAACTGGAATAATACAATCATTTTGGTTGGAAAAATTCTATATATTTAGTGAAGGTAAAAATGGCTGCCAATGGCTTTTTATGGTCAAATAACACCATGGTCAAACATGGTTCACCATGGGCATAGACCATAGTGCTCATTGTTACCTTAGACCATAGCCTTTGACCATGGGTGGCCATTTTACAAAACATGGTCAACCCTGGTTTTCCATGGTTATGGTAGTCCATAGTATTCCATGATAGTTGATGGTCACCTGACCATCATTTTCGCCTGGGATGTAGCTTCCATGCAGAGCTGAATCATGAGTTTTGACTGCACATGAGTACTTGGAAACTGCTTAGAGGGTCTAAGCCTGCCCAGGCATGAACCATCCCTACAAAAGCTTTCTGTTTGTTTGGGCGGCAGGCCTTCAGATGTCATTCTATCTCATTGTCGTGTAATGGAAGCAACAACTCCAAAATAGTGGTGAAGGGGATGTAAAAGCTCAATTCAAAACAAAAGAATATCCAAAGAAAACCAGGTACCACATTCACAACCTTGAGTTTTAGGGGTTAATATCATCTTTCTCAGTCTGCTGGTATACTGTTTGAGTTTAGGTCAAAGCCTGCCCAGGAAAAGTGATGCAGTCTGACCGCCCTTTAAACCCAAGCTGTTTTTATGGGAGGTAGGGTTTGCGATGCCATTTCATCTTAGTGTCAGGTAAACAAAAGTTCCACAAAATCGGAAGCAGTGTCTCCAAAATGATCTAAATAGTGTTGACAGGGATGTAAAACCTCAACTTGGACAAACAAACAAAACTGTGAGAAAAAATAAAGAAAAAAAAAATCCTTTGCCATGGTAGTGCTATGTATTCATGACATTTTTTTCGAGTAACCATTGTATGTGGGTAAGTCCTAAAGGGGTACCTTGGCAAACAGTGCAGGTCCAATTCTGCGGCATCTGATCAGGGCCTGCACTATTTGCTAACAGAATTTTCTGTGAAAAATAGAATAAAAACAAAAATATATGCCTGACACCACTTATATGACAAATTGACCTGTCAAACATATAGCAATGGAAGAGTCCACTAGCATACACTGGGTGAACCCATTTTGTAACAAAATCCCAAAACAGGTGACTGGCAAACAGTTCAGGCTGAGATCAGACCACAGAACCTGGCATCTGATCAGGGCCTTCACTGTACATGGAAAGTTCAGCTGTTTTCTAAATAAAGTTTTGAACATAACTGAACCATTTTGAAATTCTGCTGTATATAAGGGGGGAGATTCCATTTACTATAAAGATGGTTAAGCAAAATTACTTCAAAATTTATATTTTAACAGGTCAAAACAGGCTTCAAGTAATACCCTGGGATCTTCAGACCATTATTAAAGATTATTTTGATATCTTATTAAACTTTGTTGTCAAGTTACTGAAAGATTCATGGATGAGGGCGCCTGGGAGAAAGCCCTTACTGGGCTCCCTGTAAGGTACCAACAGGGTGAAGTCCCCGGAAGTAGGCAAAGCGAAGGCATAAATACTGCCAAAACAGAGCATACAAACAGGGACAGGTCACATGCTAAATATCTTTA